>JARLTB010000110.1:2785000-2902500 GCA_030141615.1 Unio pictorum
AAGCACAATGAAATAATGTTTGAAAAAACAAACACTGTTAGATTTTATATAATTCAAAAATTGAGGGATGGCTTGAAAATTATAGGTCTTTTACACTTATGTGTTGTTGAGGAGTAACGGATACTCGGTCAACATAGTCAGGTTGCCTTGAGAGATGAGAAGGTGACTTTACTTAGTTTGTGTTTTATGTCTATATCACAGACGTGAAAAGTTAGTTTTCAAGACGTAATATATTCAAGTTCATAATGGTAGTGGTATATGTTTGCCGTGAAAAGCCGGCTTTTAAATATTGAAATGGAACAATATTTTCCAATATGAAAGACGTCGTGATCACATATAATGGAAATATATCGTCATGTTGATGTCAGGCGTAACGTCAAAATATTTACACACACACACACACTATATATATATATATATATATATATATATATATATATATATATATATATATATATATATATATATATATATATATATATATATATATATATATATATATATATATATATATATATATTGTCTTGCGATACACGTGGAGTTTGATAAATCGAACTGTGGTCGAATTTCACAGTTCCTGCTAAATAAAATTAACCACAAGCAGGCATCATAATATGAAAATACCACTGCCTAAATGTGGCTTGTATGTTGGTCCCCTGTACAATGTATGATGCTTAAGACCACACTGGTGTGTGGACCATTGAATGGGGAATTTATTTGATCGTAACATTTCAACTCGATATTTTCTTGCCATTGAGAAATTATAAATGATATTTGTATTGACTGAGGATCATGTTCTTTTCATGCATTCGTACCCTTAGTGTTTTATTAATCAGCTTTCGGATGTTAATTGTTTTTATTATTGATTACCTGTAAACAAAACTTGTAAACAAAATGCGTTGTCCTCTTTTTTTTTATCTTCTTGCATTATTTAAAAATACGATCAATGAGAATTATTAACGAACAAACAACCACTATAACAAAGAAGCTATCGAGTATAAACCTCACTTTCTTGTGGATGTCAATGATCTGTGTAATAAATAGGTGAATTATGAGCAACAAGCCCCAAGTACCAATAACCACGATTTCCTGTAAATTTATCTGTCATTCGCCCTTCCATCCAGCCATCGGTCTATCTCAAGTTGAATAACATCCATTAAATAACTTAAAGGGCCCTCACTTCTGCAAAAATTCATTCCAGAGCCGCTCGAAAAGGAAAAGAGATTTCGACAAACATCGGCCCTTATGCATTAAAATGCAATGAAAAGATCGTTAAAATAGCACAGCTGCGGCGATATGGGATGTTTCGAAGCAAAATAGCATGCTTCACGAATAAAGCAATAAGTGGATAAATTAGACAGTCTGCTGATTGCGAGGATTTTTTTTTATGTGGCACGTAAAAAGGGTAACATACGTCAAGGCAGAGAGTATGCAAAATGGAACCACTTTAACTAATGGAAACACTTCCATTTTTTTCGCAGTAAGTTTTCTTATTTTTTTAATTTCACTGTGTTTCGAGTGTTCCGAGATTAATTGTGACATATTAAATGTAAACAATTCTCTTCCACGCCTATGGAGTCCATTTGTAAGTCAGTTTTTCCCGTCAAATATTGTCACGTTTTCTCTAACATCGCTACAAAATATAAACAGTCATTCAGTTTAAATGATGTTTAAAGCTCGTGATTTTTTCATCCCCAGAGCATTGGGATTTGGATGTACGATATATGTATGATTGTGTATCGCTCTCGTGTATATGGCAGTCTAGTAAGGGTTCAAAATCGTTAAACCTTCTTTCTGACCTTGTAAGCTGATGTAGTTATAAACATGAATTATATATGTTGTATTCTATATATTATCTCTAGGTAAATTATTTAATTTTGTAATCATCAACAGCGAAGGTGTATGAAAAACAAAAATGTGCTTATTTTTTTTTTTATAAAGGTGTTGTTACTTTTGCTGCTCCTGTTGCTTTTTTTGCTATTGTTGTCGCTGAATTCGAGTTTTAAATAATATTGAAGGCAAACACACATACATATCGCACGTTTTTTAATCGACGAAAGTCGATTTCTGATATATATATATATATATATATATATATATATATATATATATATATATATATATATATATATATATATATATATATATATATATATATATTTAGTAGTCTGTCCTCAAGATTTTAAATTACCACAGCTGACTGAACAGGTTTTTATTTCCTTTGTTTAGTTATGCGAAGGTGGAAAAATACGTCTTTAACCTTTAAATATGACTGACAAACGCATTGAGGATATGATTGAACCAATGGGAATTACTTTTACGTTATAGAAATAACCATGATTACACATCCACTCACTGATGCTGTTAGGTAACAAACGTGGACTCGGGCTGTGCGGTCCAAGGGAAGAAACTCGCACAATTCAATTCTGTATTTTTTTATTTTGTTGGCTAGGAATTAACTTGTAGTCTTAGACGTTGATGATTCCACGATATTTAGAAAAATAAACTCTGTCAAGCATTATCCCAATGTTGACAGAGAGACACAGCGATGCTGTTTAAGAATGCCGCGATTTTATCACACTTCCAGCAATACAATCAGCACAGTATAAAATTAAAGAGACTATTTGGCTTCACAATGATACAAATTAATGCAGGATTTTTAGCGTTATTCTAGTACCTATAAACTGCAAATCTGAGGACATGGGTTTTTAATGTAATACAAATTGGAACGAAAACTAAACAAAGAAACAAAAAAGAAACCCAACAATAATCAACCGGGGTACACAAGTTTTGTTTGTAATAAGTTACTGTTTTTTTTTTTAAAAAAAAGAACAGTCCAGATGCTAAAGAGCTATGTAAAACTTTGCAACAAATGCGACCAGCTCGACACATGTCACAAATTAAGATGGAAAAATTGAAATCTTGAGTCGACGAAAACTTGTCTTGCTTCCCAGTCTCTCCTCAAGTACAACAATATCTGCTTTAGGGTCCGTGGGTATGTGGAAAAAAAATGACAGTAGTTTCCCTGGGGTCGATGGTTCTTACTGGGGTTTTCACAGGTTCTTCCTTCACAAGTTATACTGGCCGCCATGTATCGTCTAAAATGCGCTAAATAAATGGAGTTAAACATCCACACAACAACAATAAATCTCTCCTTTGTTTATCTCTGATAGTGCATTAATGTTGTACGTGAATATCATACATTGTGAATAACACCATCCTGCTGTTCATACTGTATTAATGCAGCAATGCTGTTGATACCATAGCAACCGTTTATTGTTGAATAGAATGGTACCCACTTCACTCTCATTCATAATAGGCATTTACGTTATGTTGACTAATAACTTATGGAGAGAGAGAGAGAGAGAGAGAGAGAGAGAGAGAGAGAGAGAGAGAGAGAGAGAGAGAGAGAGAGAGAGAGAGAGATGCATATTAACGGATGAATGTTTATACCTCTTTATTATAGATTGTGTTTTAGGAGATATATTTTCAGAATCTAGGTCAAATAATGGCCAGAATGTAAATTGGACGTAAATTCCAGATTCTCCCATTTAGCTGTCACATAGTATATTAATAAGATAATATACATTCATAAAACTGCCATACTCATTTCACGTTTGTTTCTTAATTTCATCCCAGTTGTTTGTTTTTTTTATGTCGTTTTAATACATCTTATGGATGTATTTTTTTAACATATGTGTATACATGTATGTATATTACTTGCATTTAACAAATATACTCGCTTATAAGTCGAATCCAACTGCAAACTGCATAGACCCAGATCTGCCGTCGCATAATGTGCAAGCAGATCTGTTTCCATGTAGTTTGTTAGAAGTAATCAGTAGAACAAAAAGCGTAGACCCTGATTTGCAAGCTCATTGTGCTAATGTAGATTAGACACTTTGCTGTTTGCAGTTTTACTCGATTATTATGTACACATTGTGTTAATGTTAATCGTATATTGATCAACTGTATGTACATTACATTTGATAACAGGCTGCGACTGAATTTAGTGTCATATAAATGTAGATAGACAGACCAACAGTCACACATAAAAACCGACAAATGATAGATATATTGTTAGTATTACTAGTAGTAGACTATAGTTACAGCGGCTTTTATAACAGATGGTTCCATGGTGTAATGGTTAGCACTCTGGACTTTGAATCCAGCGATCCGAGTTCAAATCTCGGTGGAACCTTATATTTTCGTATTTTATACCACGAGCTCAGTACAAAATTTTCACCGTGAAGGCATAATTTTTTTTTCTGATTCAACGCTATCAAGACAGGGTCTTCACGTTTGTTATACTGAACATTTAATTGTGCACGGTAAAACGAGCAATGTACCCATAGTATAAAAATCTTTACATTGTAAATCATTTTGGCGACAAAGAACTTATGCAAATAAATTAAGTTCACCATACAATTAGCGAGTGATTTTATTATTTCCTAATTTGAAAACGATTGATTGAATATATAATGAATGTTCAATATGTAACGTTTCAAAATCGTGTTGTATAGTCAGACTCGATAAATTGTCTTCTCTATAAAGTTTTGTAATCATTAGTATATTAAAAAATATGTAGCATCGTTTTGTATCACTGAAACTACCGGAACAATTATTACATGGCTGGACTTTATCCCGCTGGGCAAGTCCGACCTTGGCTTTGTAGAGCTTCAATGCGTGTCCTGCTAAATGGTGGTTATACTTGCATTTGCCACTATCTTAAGCGACGTTTGGTCATTTTTTTTTAGCTTCAAGAAGATATTTTTTTATTATCAAATCTCGTAGTTTTCTTCTTCATTTGCATTTTTTTGGTATATTGAGAATTCATAACAAGCTTGCAATATTTAAAAATCATTCAGCATAGACAAATAGAGGAAAATTACTTCTTCCATTCATTTTCCGGGAATTCTAAAACCAATGCAGATGTCTCAGAATAATAGAACATAGGATTAATAAACATTTGACCGTGAATGGAATGTGAATAAAAAAAATTCATGGTATGATTCTATACTACACTTAATGCTAAAGAGGCATTTGGAGTGTTGGTGTTATTTCCTTTTCATATATGCATGCACGGTTGCGTATATTTTCGGCAGCTTGAAGTATAACCTGGCAACCCCTCGTTTTGATGGTGCCAGTGAGATTTATGGATTATTTCGTCAAATGTGTTTGCTCAGCATCAGCATCAGCTAACTTAAATAAATTAAAGTATGATTCATTTTGTACATTTCTTTCTTTTTTAACGTCTGCATAAATTACACGCATGTGTTAAAATACAAACAAATAACATTGAAGAATAATGCGAAGATAAAATTATTGCGTGTTACATTTTACATCAGGCTTTATCTTCCATTAAAGCAACAAAATGTCATCCATGTGTCTAAATAATATATTTTTTAAAAACATTTTTCTTTGTTTTGTTACATCATATAATGCTGGAATTTTATGATGCACAATTTAGAAAATGAAGGATGACGTAAGGCAATTAATTATCACGAAAAATGCTTTTATTTTTACAAGGGAACATTATTAAAAACCATAAGTCACACAGTTTGTAGAAAGCTCGTAAGAGACCAATGGTGGGGTTAATACAAACTAGAAGACGAACTATTATGAATTTGTTTTTTATACTAGTATTTAAATTACAATACTACTTTTATAGGGAAAAATAACATGCTCATATCAATTGTTAGACAAAAACTCATTACCACATCAAAAATCTATAAATAGTTTTAATTTGATATCTCACTATTGAAAATGGGTATTCGTAATTTGCTAAAGGTTAAGAGGACTCAAATGAATTATTTTATGTTATTGTAAATGGAGGTGTATTACCTAAGCATATATTAGACAAGGGTGCACAATTCAAACGTGTACATGGGCCACAATCGTACTTGATTTGAACTGTGCCGGCAGCATTAAAAGTTTCATGTCTCTAATAAAAGCATGCATATAACCAAAGAAGGTGGGGGCATAAAGAAATATCTATTAATAAAGTTATGATATTCGGAATAGATTGTATCATCGCCCAAATTTAGTATGCAAGTAGATAAAGTTACAAAGCCATGAAATTTCTAGAAGTCTTGCTTTACTATAACTACAGTTACAACGCTTAACGTCTTTCAGGTTTTGACCTTTTATTGCGCCCAGACTTTGTTATATACCCGGTGTCTTGTTAGTGTCGTGAAACTCTGATGCAAGTCTTTGTTTGTAATTGTGTAAACATTTGTTGAGATAATTTCGCTGTACATTATGTCGGGATCAGCGTGACACGTAACCATTACATGTTAACGTAATCGCTCGACACGCATTAAATTGATGACTGCGTTAAAAAGAAAAGATCTGTTCTGTTTGGGTTGATGCAAAAACTGAATTAATATTAGCGTCCATTCAATAACTGTCCGACACTCTTATTAGTGAAGCAAAATCAAAATATTTGGAAAATGGGCGATTTGAAGCTGGTGAAATTCCCGAAACTTGATAAAAGACAGTGGAAATTCATGAAGATAAGCTAGCATGGGCTCAGGAAGGCATGTATTGTCTAAATTACTTACAATACGTTCACTGGTGTAAGCCTGTAATTATTTGCTGAATTTATTCGTTTTAAATTTGTTGTACGTCGCGTTTTCCTCGAGTTCAGTAAATAAACGTGCATTTGTGGTATGAAATGTTTTATGAAGAAGATCATATAATATTTAGTTAGAATGAATGAGTTCATGTAAGATAAATGATATTTCTATATCTATATCAATGACTCGCTAATTTGCAAAGTATTTTAGTTAGGACAAGGAGTGAAGTTCATTAATTCGTTTATATAAGTTGTGAATTATTTTCAACCGAATTGATGGCATTAGTACTAGGAACGTGTGCTAACGATATCATCATCATCATCATCATCAGTCTCTTTCCCTATTGTAGTCGTCACGGAACTTCACTTCTCTCCACTTGTCTCAATCATGTGCCAATGCCTGTGACTCCGGAAAACGTTTCCTGGTCCATTTTGTGATGATGTCAAACCACTTTTGTCTCTGTCTATCGTTCCTCCAGCCACCCGGGACGCTGCCCTGCATGCGGTACTGTTTTTGGATAGACTGTTGGCTCTTGTGACATGGACATACCATTTCGGCTTTCTCTTCTTGACAGTGTTGAGAATGTCTTCATATTGGCCTACTTTGCACCGCATGGTGTTACGCACTTCTTCATTTGTGATGTGGTCCATGTAAGAGATGCCAAGGATGGATCTGTAGCATCTCATTTCAAGTGCCTTGATTCATTGTTGTATTCTGCTGTCAGGGTACAGGCCTCACATGAACACAAAACGACTGAGATGACTAGTGCTCTCATTAGTGTGATTTTGGATTTCAGACAGATGTTCCTGTTTCTCCAGATGGGTCTTTGCTTTGGCATAGCTGCCATTATTTGTGCTGCTCGTGACAACAGTTCTGCTTTCGATACCTCTTCGGTGATTATGGAACCAAGATATTTGAACTGGTCCACTGTTTCCAGTTCCTGCCCTCTGACTTTAATCGTGGCTGTGATTTGTGTGCCACTATATGTCATCAGCTTTGTCTTCTCAGCGTTTTACTCCATGTCAAACCCGGAAGATGTTTCATCCAGGTTCTTCACTAAGGTGGCAAGCTCGTCTTCACTGCCTGTCAGCCATTCAATGCCGCCTGCAAAGAGGAGGTTGGTGATGTTATGCCCTCCAATGCTGACTGTCCCACAGTGGTTTTACAGTGCTTCGCTCATGATGCACTCTAAGTAGATATTGAAAAGGGTGGGTGACAGAAGACAGCCTTTCCGTACTCCGACTGTTGTCTGGAAGCAGTTCCTCATTGTCCCTTGGGCAATTACTGCACCAATAGCTTTATCAAATAGCTGCTTGATGGTATATGTCAGCTTTTGACCCATGATGTATTTCTTCATTGTGGCCCACAATGCCTCATGTCATACTCTGACTAAGGCCTTTTTGAAATGTATGAACACATGATAGATGTCTTGTTGATGTTGCGAGTGCTTTTCACACAGAATCCTGATATTGGATATGTTTTGTTTTGTGCTTCTTCCACTCCGGAGCCCGTCTTGTTTTTCAGTGCTTGTTTCTTCTGCTTGTGGTTTCAGTCTGTTCAAGATGATCTTCAGCATCATCTTTCTATCATGGCTGATCAAACTGATAGTTCTTTAATGTTGGCACAACTGGAGATTGCCTTTTTGGGGAAGTGTTACATTCATTGACTGGGTCCACTGTGTTGTCCATTCACCTGTCTGCCAGATCTTTCTTGCAGATGTTTGTTAGTAGCTCTATCTCTGATTCCTTCCCCCCATTCTCGATACGTTCAGCTGGGTTGTCTAGTAAAGCTGCCTTCCCATTCTTCAGTGGTCTTATTGCTGATTCCACCTCTTCTTTGAGAATGGGGCAATCATCATCATTTGAGGAGTTTGGAACTTCAAGATCATCTGGGTCTCCTGTGGACTGATGGTCTGACGATATAGCCAACTACTAACTCACAGCACACATTTGACGGTAATGGTTTTATATGTGTTCTAATTATGGCATGGTTCCAGTAGGAATGCAAGTAGCCGCTAGAAAGACCTAACTGCACATTAATAGGATGTTTGTGTATCAGGTTACGTTGCGAAGTGACCATAGCTTAGTTCCGTTGACTTCCGATCAGACATAATTGACTTAAACAAGACTGGGAATAGCGCTTGATTCTAGAAGAAGAAAAAATACCCTAATACTTATTTAGGTTAGATATTATATTTTATTTGAAGAAACATAGCTCCATTCCTGTTCTGCACAGTGGAAAAGGATGCAGTCTATAAGCAGTTCGGTTGGTGACCAAAGGTGAGAGAGAGAGAGAGGGGGGGGGGGGAGAGGAGGAGAGAAAACGTGATGCTGACATGCCAACAATCAGAGTTTTGATCAGTCACTCTATTAAATGCTGATATTTGTTTCATCCATGTAACAAAACGGCTAATTTGAATCGTGCATACATTTTATAATTTTTTCTAGGAAAAAGTAATTCATTGAAATATTTTTAATTTCATTTTGCTAATGTAATTAATTAAATTGTTTATATTTTAATTTATTTGTTATATTGTATATCTCGGCTCAGATCTCTGTTATTCCTTCCATTAATGTCATATTTTATTGTTTACTCGATACGGGCAATAACGCCTTGGTCGATCATCTCCCAGATAACGATACCCAAAACGATAAGGAAGCGGGTGTGGGGTGCGGATAGATCTCATCGTCATCCATACACCTCGCGACATCGGTAAATACTCGGCTACAAGGCAAGAATGAGATATGAAGCACATTTATGCAGTTTCGCAATTAAGCTATTTGCGTGTTTCCGTATAATGACTATTACTTGTTTAATAATAACAGGGAATGCGTAGTACAGAGGTAATTGATATTTCTGCCGATAGATGGGGCCTTTAATCAAGACAGTAAATACACCATGGGGAGTTACTTTATCAAGGAAAGATGATGGTTCACAAACCTTACAGTGGAAAGGCAATGACTTTGTGATCCGGATTAAATCGATTCTTCATGCTTTCGCCTGGAGGAATTCTTGAAGGATAAATTGTATGGGTACTGATTACATATCTCTCAGGTATCCATTGCAAGTATAAATCAAACTTCATGTACTATTCCTCGCAGTCTCGAAGACAAGTATTAAGCGAAATTCATGTGCCGTATTCGATAAGTATCCAAAACAAGCATGAAGTGAAATTTATCAGCTGTTTCTCGCACGTAAAGCAAAATGCATGTGCCGTATCATGCACGTCTTCATAACAAGTATAAAGCAAAATTTATGTTCCGTAACTCCCATGTCTTCAATACTTGTACAAAGCAACAGTAATATATATGGTGTATACTTTTTAACATAAACTTTACTTCTCAAATGTTACCAAGGTTGGGCATCTAAAATTACCTTCCGGATGTGAAATGTTTTATATAACGTGTTTCATGGAGTACGAGTCGGACGCTGTACCATTTGAGCTACAGAAACATCATCATCGTACATCCCTTACAATGTCCCCTTCAAATATCGTACATCCCTTGCAATGTCGTCTCTATCATCCTACATCCCTGACAATGTCGCCTTTCTATCATCGTACATCCCTTACAATGTCGCCTTTCTATCATCGTACATCCCTTACTTTTTCTTCCCTTACTATGCCGCCTTTCTATCATCGTATATCCCTTACAATGTCGCCTTTCTATCATCGTATATCCCTTACAATGTCGCCTTTCTATCATCGTACATCCCTTACAATGTAGTCTCTATGAGCTTACATCCCTTACAATGTCGTCTATATCATCTTGCATCATTAATAATTCGACTTTCATCTTGTAGACGTCTCTTAGAGTGATAATCTTCATCTTTTTATTCATACACACATCTTGATCAAAATGAAGAACAGTAGAAGTATAATGGGAGAAGAAAAAAAAAACAAAGAAACGCAAGATTATATGTGTAAGTAATTTAATTTCTCTTGTGCCTCATGCTTGCCAATATATCTTAAAACTTTGATATGACCAAATTTTTTCGCCAGAAACAGAAATTGTATGTTTTCATTGAATTCAGTGTACTAAACATTGTTACGTATATTTGACTTAAGTCATTTATTTTTATTTTAATTGTTTGTTTGTCAGATTCAAATTTGACATTTTAAGTTTAAGATTCATTCATTGGGAGATGACCTGTACTCTACAAATAAACACCAGATGTTGACCTCTTTTCTGACCTGGCTTCAGAGTTGTAAACAAGCTTTTAAAATGATTGGTTGATTCCAAGGACATTATGGAGCTTTGTTATAAATATCTTTCTAGTTTTAGTTCTTGCGAGTAAACATAACTGATTCTCATCTGGGTCATACGGTGTGTACGAGATTTTTTGAACGTAAATTTGTTCTAAAGATTCTAGAAGATCATGTGACCCCTTCCTTGTTTACGTAAAAACAGGTATATAAATTATGTTTTGGAGCGAACTATTTAGTAGAAGTTGGGCTGTTAGAATACTAAGTTGTGTGTCGTTTTGAGTTATTTTAAATTACCTTCCTGGAAATTATTTAATTTGTTTGGATCAAGAGGATTTATTTTGTTATTTATCTGGAAAACATTTTGTGCTCATTGAATTTCATAAGACCAGAACTGACTTCATCACGTGACATCGTCTTCCATCTTGGATGCTTCACTAAGAGTCGAACTTCGAATTATTACATTTTATTACCAGGACTTTTGCAATTTCACTAGTGGATTATATTTTGAGTTATTTTTGGATTAATTTTGGGAATTGATTCTTAAAACCGTAAGTTTATTTTTCTTTTCTGGAAAATATTTGTGCTCAAAAAATTGTTTATTAAGTTTTTACAAGCTTGTTATTTTCACTCTTTCTATGTTACTGTTTATTCGAGCCTAAGCACGTAACAACAATCACTCAATTTGGTTACCTGAGACGTAAAATGTTTACATGCGTACATTAATACACATATCAACGTAATGTACAAAACGTATGTATGTATGTATGTATGTATGTATGTATGTATGTATGTATGTATGTATGTATGTATGTATGTATGTATGTATGTATGTATGTATGTATGTATGTATGTATGTATGTATTTTGTAAATGTATCTATCGGTTGCTCTTGTAAAACTTATAATAACCTACACATTCTTATACACAAACACAATCGGCTCATTATAAATATAATTCACTCATAGATGTCAATGCCCATGTTATGCCCATGTGTTCAGTCGGTTACAGAGTAAAACCTCCTATCTACAAATTCAAACACCGAACCTTTCATATTTAAACTTTGACGACATGTTTGCTAGACTATTTTAGTAAACTAATGTTCAGTCTAAAGTCTGCACGAGAAATATATCCGACAGTTTGTTTATTATAGTTGTGTTTAATAACTGTCTTGTTAATTTGAATTCAGAAATGTGACTACATAGACCATGACAATTGTCAAATTGTATTTCTCGAGGCGCTGTCGATAAGCTCTTTATCGTGTATGCGATATCGGAACTAAATGTACATGTCTGTATCATATGTGATTGAAGATCAAATGAACATCTGTTTGTTTCTAGCTATTAGACATTATAAATGACAAAGAAATTCAGGTGAAAATGAATACTAGATACGGTTTTAAAGGAAAGTCTTGTACTGTACGTGGTGACGCTTGTTTGCCATTAGGCAGAACTTTATCAGTTAACACAAAGCACACATTAAATACTTTTAGTACAGTATTAGTATGCAAAAGATAGTGTCGTTGTATGTTAATCATTGTAATGATGCGTTAGTTGGACAGATGTGCATATAATTGGTGGAAACAAAAGCTTTGTACGCATGGGCTTTTTTTGGTGCGGAAAGGGACAGTCATCTCCCCCGGATTATCTTTTTAATAATCCATTGTGCAGTATATAAATATATGCGTCATGTATTTAGTTCGGCGCTTGCGTTTGAGAAGATCTTCTTTGAATCATTTATCTTGTACCATGGTATCCAACCTTTTCGTGTAGGGGCCACATTGCAATTATTTTTTCATTTACTGGGCAATCTATAAAGTTGTTCACTATCAGTCAGCACGAATTACGAAAGGTTGGCAGACCGGATAGAATACTTTGGCGGTCCGGATAGAATACTTTAGCGGTCCGTACACTGAGAACCAGCTTCTTCCAAGACCAAGTTTCCTTTTCTTCCTAACCCCATACTTAATTATGTTATGTTTCTGAAATTTGGGGTCACAAATATGTTTTAGTGAAGCGTTCTAAAGCAGCTAGCTTCTGAAGACAATATCTATGTGTCTCACTTAACTTAAATAATGATGTTGCTTTTTGGGAATGTGACAGACCACGTTTGTGTGTCACATATTACTCTAAGTGTTTTAAATATCGGTGTACATTATTAAACGTAGATAGGTACAGATACCCAGTGGAATGCTGCAAAGTCCTAAATTCATTAGATGATACTGGTCGTGTTACATAGACATCGCATGTGAGACGTTTATTATTTATAAATATTTTTGGCTCTGTATGGAGATCACAAGATGTTGGAAATGTCAATTTTTTTTGGTAACAGCATTTTCTCAGAGACTGAAGAGATGGGTATGGGTCAAACTTGGAAGGATAATATCACACATTCATCGTAATGCAGGTATTCCCACTGGGGCATCATTACACAGACATGTTAACTTGTTTACACCCATCTCACCCTACCGCCAATCTTTAATTTTTCCAGCCATGAGGGCGAGATAATAAAATACTAGATGCTGCTATGGGGCATCCGCTTTTACCTAGTCTTTCGGTTTTATGCTGTTGTTTCATATCGCTTTAGATTACTCTTGAAAAAACAATCTTTTAATGTGAATTTAATTTCAATTGTGTCCTTTTGACGTTTGATGCTTAGGAAAGACCCAATTTCAAGGATCCATGCGAATGTTGCTAGTTAATCTTGTTTAGACTTGTTCCGTTATTTCATAAATAGATTGAAGTCTAAAGACGCTTATTAAAACCTTTTTTTTTATTCATTATACAGTTAGTTCTTCTTGTCTTTGCTTAGACTGGCGTTAAATGACGATTCCACAGGTACACCTGAAATCCGATTTGTAGGATTTCAGAAAGTTTCTTTTTTTGATCGTGACAAGTGCATTTATTTTCTAATTTCTTTATATATTTATTTTTTTTTTCTTCCATCGCTAAACCCATTGATCGTGAACAACGTGTGTGGAGTGGAGGTATTATCAATTATTTCTTTCTCAGTGTTTTTTTTTTTTTTTTGGTCAAACATTTGCGCTTAATACTCACATGGTACGTCCATTCTGTTACGTAGATTCTGCTACCGTCTTTTCGGTTGCGTATGATCTCAAGAAACTGTACTGGATAGTGCATGATCTCAAGATCTGCCATTTTGTTTTCATTGAATCTGCATATGTATTGCTCCTGAACTGACTTATCACCAAATCAGAATGTCCTAACCTTCTTTTTGGCTGGTATTGGCGTCACGCAGTAATAAAGTGTTGCTTTTTTTCTAACGTAGTTAGCAACGCGCCTCTCGTCGGCATTTTTGTCAAAGAATGTTCACGATGCATCGATACTAGCAGTTTATGCTCATTTATCTGTCTTGTCGGTGTTCTGTAACTTCATTTATTAGTCTGGAGTTCTTGCGATTTCTTTTGTCCAACGTTTTATTTGCTGTTTGTTTGAGACGGATTATAATACACGAATAGCTTTGTTACGATTTATGTGATCACATATATAAATTGTCACTTTGAGAGTTTTTTTGGAAGCGTGAAAGGTACAATGAGTCTAAACATATTCTTGATTTTTGTCTCACCTGTTTTATTGCATGCCTTCCCAAAGACGTCCTTCTTGATGGTCTAGTGATTAAAGCGTCCGCCTTGGATGCAAAAGGTCGCGGGTTCGAACCCCGGGCTAGTCATACCAAAGAATTAAAAATGGTACTAGCACCTGCCTCGCTAGGCGCTCAGCACTTGGAGGTTAGTGATAGGACAGGCCGGCCTGGTGTCACTGTCAGAGTAATGTGACTGGGTGGGACATCATGCTATATGTCTGAAGCATGATGTCCAAGTGCTAGACAATACTATAAACTACCACACCGCATACATTGTAGCATAATACTGAAAACTGTTAAAGCGGCGTTAAAAATTCAAATCACATAAAAACACACACACACACACACACTCCTTTTAATTTGGAGGCATCCTATGGTAATATTGCAGTCGGCTCACTTCTAAAAACAAGTCTGCCTTTTACTAAATTAAAACGTCCTCCTAAGATAACAACAGTGCATCGCACTACTTTTCAGAAATCTTGTTTCTAAATTTTGGAAGTCACGGAAGCTAATTTAAAATGAATATCCCACGCTTCCTATGTCACCTCCAGTCTTTAAAATTGGTATTTAGGATGCACATCGTACAGACATAAATTGAACACTGAAGACTGCTTATCGGGTGATGGTTTTAACTTCAAATTCACAACAGTTAAATTTTGCTGAGTGTAATAAAATATATAAGCTATTGACTGGCATCGTAGTTGTTCTTCCTATGTTTTATCAAAATCCTAGAGAAAAATAAAAGATTAATGCGATTTTCTTAATTGCAGCTGTCCCGTTAATGTAGGTTACAGTGTTCGGGCTAGATGAGTGCTTACCTTTAATGATTACCTTCTGATCTGTTCATGTATACCTAATTATGCAATTTGCTATCGTGGATGCACATGTACTTAAAACTCCATAATTATTCACCCTTGGGGAGCTAATTGAGCTAAATTTCTTCATTTAAAGTAAAATTATTGTACAAGATACCAACTGAGAAATAAATTATAGTTTTATATTTATCCAAGCACATTAATATACTTTTTGATGAATTAAAATTGTTTTCATGTATGTATGTATGTATGTATGTATGTATGTATGTATGTATGTATGTATGTATGTATGTATGTATGTATGTATGTATGTATGTATGTGCTAATACGTGAATATTTTCATTATCAATCCACTCTTACGCAGGCGTTACGATACTTTTCTTAATGTCAGTGAGTATGAAACGCAATGTACAACATTTTGAACAAACAGCTGCCATCAAACATTCAATTCTTGCTCTTGTTTGCGGATTCATCAGGCAGACGTCGGAAAGTGACATCAGACCACACCCAGAGCTAACTCGATAAGCGGAGAAGATGAGAGGGAAAATCATGCTGCGCATGCGACAATGACTATCAACTAAAATAGAAGAAACAGAATCCTGGCCCATCGTGTGCGATAGCTGACCGCAAGACCCACCTACCAACCCGTCGAAATTAATTAAAAAGGTACTGTAGATAAATCCAGTAAACAATTAATAACAGCGACAGGCTCAGACTCTGTAAAGGGAATTGGTGGTCCTTGTGAAGCAATACAGTCCAGCTTCAACACCAGATTACTGACCATGCTCTGGACGTGCTGTGCGGGACGTCTTTAGACTATACTAAAAGGTCGAGCAACCATCAAATTGCCTGGTTAAAAGTAAAGAGATTCCATTTTGGCTTGGAATCTAGATTCGATATCACCAAGTTACTAATTTGATCCTTTCTTCACCGTTCCAAATTTACAACGTTGACTTGCCTAATATAGACTGACCCAATTTTTATATAAGTCGCTTAGACCCATCAGTAATTTCAATGTGTAGGATAGCCAATATGTACACTAAGTACTAGAAATTTTAGAAGTTAGCAAACTAGGAAAATTTTAAGCTTGATTTATTTGATGCAATTACAATAATGGCTCATAGCCTCATACACTATCAGCTATATTTCTGCCACTAGCACAACTGGATTTGATTTGATTTAAAGTTAGGACCTTGCCTTTTAGAGCGGTAAAGTGTTGAGAAACCAATTGATAATTCCAGTTCTGATTTGAAGTTTGGAAACTTTGGCTTTCGGGCCATAACCACGCTAAGTTAAATCCGATGTGATTGGTAGTTGGAAACTTCGGCTGTATTTCTGGCCTATTCTTTCACTTACGTAAAGTCTAATTCGATTGATAGTTGAATCCTTAGGTTTACTGTCCTGTTCTTATTAACTTATTTAGGGCAGCTATAAGACCTCGAAAGGATTGGTATCTGTTCGAACTGGTGCTTTGGAATAAAAACTGTATAGAAAACGTACTCCTATTAAATTTGTGGAACTATAATTGTCTGGTATGGGATTCTTTTTCTCCCAACTATTTCTTTCTGGGTGCCTTCCTGCCTTGCCGCTGTGAGATATGTTATCAAGTGCGACATTCGCACAAGTAACACAGTGGCTGTGATGGCACCATTCAGCACGGCACAGACTAACAATCCCGACTCTCTGGAATTAACTAGTCGCAAAAGCACCTGGTGCGCAAGCGACTTAAATCTATTTCAGTCAGTCTTGTTTTCAGCTAATATTGCCTTCAAAGGCAGGACTAACCCGTTTTGCATTGTTAGGTTAAAATGCTTTTGAAAAATAATACATACTCATGATTAGTGTCACAGCCTATTCAATTATTTAATTCAAATGACGTTACATATACCCTCTATTTATATAAACTTGCCGTTTTTCCTAATTACTTTCTAACCCACGTTTTCCAAATTGATCCTGGCATTGCTTTTCTGCAAAATACTCTTAAGTAGATATTCTTCTATAATTGCAGCTACGTTACCTCGAACACGTGACAAAATGGCATGGATTTTAGGTCAGATTCCAACTGTTAATTAGCATAAAACGATCCATTAGTTGCTATTAGTTACGCAATTATTATTTATGTTTAGTCTCAGAATTGACAATCTTCGTAAATTGTTTCAAAATATGTTACAGTGAGATATTATATTACAAATTAAAAGTAAAAACCTATTTTACAGTGATTGATATGAAAGTTTAAATTGTATGCGATATATGTGATATTTAGTTTAACTGTTAATTGCTTTTTCGCCCTACCCAACATGCGACTCCCTGATGGGTAATATTTTTTCAGAACTTTGGTTTCCGGAAGTGTATATGTCAGACCATATAGAGAAAGACACAGTGAAACCATTATATGCCTTTCAAAATGAAATATAAGCTTTGTAATTGATGATAATATTTGTATGAGTTGTGTTATTTTTCCGAGCCACACACCATCATAAACTACTGGGTTTATCTGAGAGTTATCATGTTCAATTATGTTGCATGGGTCTTTATCTTTAGGGTTGGTCAATATGAATTTCTCAAAAATAATTACTGTCAGCTCTGTAAAGCAGATCGGTACTGACTAATTCTGACATGTGCCAATCTGAATTAGATCCAGGGCATTAGTGTTACATGAATGTACATTCTTCTCAGTCGGTAATCATCACTGATTTCACAAACTGCAAAGAAGAAATCGATCTCAAGCACATTAAATTTTTCTCTTGCTGCCGTAATTTTGCAAAATAATTCCATTTTGCGGCATGTAAATGCTCAAGAGAAACAATGGGACCAGGCTTTGTCATGATTGGGCTCTACTAACCTAATTTATATTTCGATACATTTGGTATTATTTTATGTTAAAGTCCATAATTTGTGTTTCTTCTACAGATTTCCCGATGCATCTGAAACAGAAATGGAAATATATTAAATAACTACTGAACAAAAGAACACTAGCTATATTGCTTGCTTATGTTCGATCTAATTTAGATCTTTAAATATATTTATCTGACATTTTCCACATACCTGCTCCACCCCAACACACATCCGGCGCAATTGGGAAGTTGTGTAATTAGAAGAAGAAGAAGCACTGAACTGATTTTTTTTCATGATATGTTCTTTCAAATGCTATGTAATAAGTCGTGTCTAAACATTGTTGTGAAGGCTATCATAATTTTGGTATTTTGTTTTTACTCGAAACTGTTATATTTCTAGCATTACAAGTTAAAATAAAATCGCAATAATGAACGGATGCGTTCTGCGGGTATATGTTGACGTAATCGATATCTAAACGTTTTGGAGTCAAACTAACTGAACTCCAAAGAACATTTCAAATAAACCCGGGTTATAATGTTTGCATTTCATTGTTAGTCTAGCAAATGATCAAAAGCAAATCAATAGTCAATATGTATAGGTATGCACGTTTATCTATAAAGTCATGGCAAACATCAATTTCCTATCCTTCTTACATAGAAATACGATTTGTTTTTTCTCTCCCCAAGATAAGTCCCAAAGCGCTATTGAAATAAAACCGGTTTTTAAATTGTATTTCCGACTATCACAGACTTTGTCTCCAAGCTTTAAACATTGACTTGTTTTCCTTCTGCATTTAGTTTTCTTCCAAGCACTGTATAATAGCCCACGATTAATTACAATTTTATTTTTTACAATATCATAATGGTTGTATTAAATTTACGCCAGAAATTTTCAAAAGGCAAACGATCTCGTGGCTAGGAAGTTTTTAATGACGTTCCTAGGCTTACTTTCGTCACTGTTTATTCTATATTTATATGGTATCATTATGTTTACAAACAGAACTCAATTTATCTAACAATTCTGAATGTTACGGAGACTTTTCGTAATGCCACTGACAAAGTCAATCATTTTTTTTCTAGTCATTTAACTGTCACGTCTTATTGTTCCTAACCCTATTTATAGATCAGAATTAGCAATCAATTATATATCGCGAATTTATTCTGAGCAAATACATCAACTGATATGTTCCCATCAATTTATGCCATCTAGATTTTCATGATAAACATTTATACCAGTGTCAATATCGATTATTTATATAGTTACATCTGTCTGTTATGGGTTTTATTATCAAATAATGTAAATTCCTTGAAGATCGTAGTTTACAATATTACAAATATTAAAAATCCTAAAATATTATCTAATGAACATTAGAATTAGTGAAGACAGTAATTAAATATGATTGATGATTTTTGTAGAAAAAACAACAAATCATGATTACAACATTTTTCATGAATTTAATGCATTTGCTGACTGTGCAACTTTAGAAAGAGGCTATTTGTGTCCACCCCAAGTAACACTCTTGAATTAGCACAAAATTATGACTGTATTGATGTCCACCCAAAGCAGTAAATGTGAAGTAAATGCACGTTGACAGATAGTAATGGTCAACATGCATTTACTTCACATTTACTGCTTTGGATGGACATCAACACAGTCATAATTTTGTGCTAAATTCAGATATTCTAAATATATTTAATTCTGAAATAAATATAAAAAGACAGAGAAAAGCAGATCATACGTTTAGATTGTAGACACCGCGATTGCATCTATAAAAGAAACTAAAACGGGTTTAGAATCAGGATATTATTATTGATGTTACATTTTCGTAACAATTATGCCCTTCAAACCACCGTTTTCTAATAATAAATCCGTTATAAACTCAGTCAAACGGGAAGAAAGGTTGACAGCCTACTTCAATATGCTTTAAAATTTGCTCTATTGTATCAGATTACATGTTTTGTAATTAATTGTAATTAAAATTGAATAAGTTTAATTGATCATCAGTAATAAATATAACAATTGTAAAAGTCTTTCTGTCATGTAAAATGCGCAATTTTCGCTAAGTGAGACACATACATACATACATACATACATACATACATACATACATACATACATACATACATACATACATACATACATACATACATACATACATACATACATACGTGTGTGTGTGTGTGTGTGTGTGTGTGTTTAAAGAGATAAAGCTCTTGCTCCTGGCAATGCTTTGCCAGCTTTACTAATATTCCATATGTATTGAAAGAAATTTACGTTTGTTTGCTATTGTGTATTTTATAAACCTTGATATGTGTTCCAGTTTTCTTGGCGCATTAAATATTTATGAATTATTTTGAAAGCTTTATTTGTATGTCCTCATAAACAAGAAATAGACAGTGGTCAGAAGAATTAATTTTGGGGGTTAATTGCCACCTTCTGTTCATGCGTGTCATGTTAAGACAGATGAAGTAATGTTAGAGTTGTCTATATTAAAACGTTTAGGAAACATTTTAAGCTTTCAACGGACAGATATAGTATATCTGTGGCAGGTATTTGATTTATATATTTTCTCCTGTTGCTGACTTTTTATTTCTGGTCTCTTTTAGTGTTTTGGATCCTTGCTAATGTTTTGTAGTTTAGCTTTGCATCTTTGTTCCTATAATATCGAACAAATAGTACAAAGACCACTTATCCACTAGAATGAAAACATATAGGCTCGAAATTAGTCACGATATCAGTTTAGTTTAAAATGCTCAGAAATATCATCATTATCATCATCTTCATCACCATTATCATCATCAGTAGTAGTAGTTTATCGGTGTTTGATTTATCTCACAAAATCTCTTCAAAATATATACACATGAAGAGACTGTATACTCATAAGGCATGGACAGAATAATGCTGACACATGTATTTAAAAATGGTAATAAATTATAATCATATAAGCGTTATCTCTTGTAGTGTCACGTTATGCCTTGAATTCGTTCAATATTATATGACTTCACTTGCTGAGGAGTTGAGGACATTTACTGTATAGACCTGCCTATAAGTCGAGTACAATAGCAAACAACATCGACCCTGGTCTTCTGGCGCATTTCGAGAAGGCATTTTAATTTTACGAGAATAACTTTAGTATCTGCCTATTGCAAAATGTGACGATACAAGTCACTTTGATCATATATACTCCTAATACCGCTGAAGTAGGATTAATCATTATCAGAATTTTACATTATGCTATGGAACAATTAGTATAGTGTCAAAGACGCATTACAAATTATGAAGTAACTTTGCTCTGCCTTTGGTAATTTTACTTGTAGAGATGCTTACAGCACAGCGTATGAGAAAGACAAAATTAACACAGTCATTCTTAAAATACTAATTATGGACTGGTTTAATTCCTGTCTGAATCAATCCCTTTAAATTGCCAGTGGTCACTTCACTATAGAAGAGTGACACAGTCATCAAATATCGCAGCAAGATTGACGTCACATTAAAGCACATTATTTGTTTAAATAAAAATCAAAAGTTTTTCGATTCGTTTGATTGGAACAATATTAGTAAATATTAGTCATACTAATGATTGTAGTGACAAAACTGAACATATAATCACTTCGCATTTGATGTGAATAGCATTAAGGGATTGTTACAGGCTTCAGTAAACACCGTAACTTTCTGAGTACGGTCATACATTACCGCCCTGTAATTTTCCACTACTTATTGATTTCATTCCCAGAGACTGTAAACAGTAATGTTATCGAACTATCGCCTAGACAAAATAGATCAATGGATAGAATAAACACAGATTTATTAAACGCAGATGAAAACACTTTGCGCACAATGCAAGAACTATATAAACTCACAGACTATACAAAGTTCCAGAAATGACATCTTTTATCTATTTATTAAAGCACCCAACAAAATCAAAATGAAAAACAGATTTCAGCGGTGTAAAGCATTTCGAAATCTATACGATAATTGTTACACAGCCGTCTCTTTTATTGATATGCTAGTATCTGCATTTACTGAGATTACCATAACATATTCCTTAACCAATTTCCAACATAAGCCAACAAAAACAAAAACAAAACTACGGAAATGACATCTAGGATAAAACGTCATCCATCAAAACTTCTTCTTTATCAACAGGAGTTTAAAAATTCTCCACCCACATACACACATCTGTTTGAAATAGCTAATGTTTTATGACGACTGTTGAATGTGGACATGATCAATGAAACAAAACCAGGTCAGTATATAGAGACCCAGGTTCCCTAGGCAGTTAACAGAGACGGGGTCCCTTATTTTGTAATTTAGCACAAAAAACTCGTGTCCTCAATGTGTACCATTTCGTCCCGTGGCCGGGGCCCTTTCTGAGGTTGGACCTAGGCAGCTGTCTAGTTTGTCTAGACAGAAGTTCACCGCTGACCAAGTCCAGCCGTTAAGAAAGAAAGCAATGTAAATTTGGATTCCCGACGAAAAAAGGTAACAATTACAGATATGAAAAAGGGACATCAATAATGCATCAGCAATGATTTGTAGCTTAAATATGAAATCTATTATTTTAGATAGGAGATGAAGTGGTGTGTCAAATAAAATTCATTGCATCATATCTACATTCATGATACATTCACTTTGCTTCACCAGTCATCCTATGCTTTATAAGTGACATAGATGTGAACCGAGACAAGATTTAAGACAAATAAATTAAGAATCATAACTTATTTGCAGAGTATTTGCCGGTCATAATTCACACGCAAATTATTGGCCGGTCATAAGTCACACGCACAGTAATGGACGGTCATACGTTACACGCACAGTAAGGCACGGCCATAAGTTACACGCACAGTAAGGCACGGTCATAAGTTATCTAAGTATATATTTTACCATGATCGTAAGTCTTCTACAGCACATAACATTAAAAAGTCGTCAGAAACAAATAACATTAAACAGTCGTCAGAAACAAATAACATTAAAAAGTCGTCAGAGATAAATAACATTTCAAAGTCTTCAGAATCAAATATCATTTCAAAGTCTTTAGCATAAAAATAACAACTCAAAATATTTAATGCCCAAAGAGTCATTTATCTGAATGTCTAAAACCTCTCTGTTATGTTTTAAATATGGTTTGATTCAAAGATACGTTGAATTTGATTATAAAACATATTTTTCTAAATCCTAAACCAGGTTTATTTTAAATATGTTTAAATTCAAAGATACGTTGAATTTGATTATAAAACATATTTTTCTAAATCCTAAACCAGGTTTATTTTAAATATGTTTAAATTCAAAGATACGTTGAATTTGATTATAAAACGTATTTTCCTAAATCCTAGACCAGGTTTATTTTAAATATGTTTTGATTCAAAGATACATTGAATTTGATTATAGAACGTATTTTCCTAAATCCTATATAATGCAATACAATGGCTTTCTTTGAATTTAGCATGTCTTGAATGTTACGTCCAAGACGGTTTTGTAAAACAAACATTTGTATTTGCAGTCAACAGTCTGTATACTGAAGAGAAATGCCGCTGAAATAATTACTTTATGACAGATTGAAATAAAACTCCACACTAGACATAACTGTGGGCTGAGATGCAAAGATGTTGACATTTAAGTATGAAATTTAAACAGTACTCATATTTGTATTTGTATTTTGATTTGATTTGCCATTTATGGTGATAGAGACTTCACAAACGACGAAATGTTTTCAGAATTATAAATGTTGTATGCATAGCCACCCCACTCCCCACCCCCAAAAGCCCCAACCAAGTCAACCTTGATATCAATGATTCAAAGTCAAAAAATACCTCAGTTGGGGGTCATTTCAAAGGAAGAAGCAGTTAAAGAGAATTACTGATATCCGTCATAATGTTATTTTAAACTAAAACATTATATCTGACGGTAGCCTTAATACAATTTGATGGCATCACCCGCGTTCAATTCATGCATAATATTAGCCATATTCTTCTTTGATGGATTTCATAAGTTGCTAAATAAGTTCGAAGGCTTTTGGAAACATTTAACTCAACTTATTTAGAAAACACGTCATTACTTCATTTTATTGTCTGTTCGAAAGCTGTATATTCCATTTGTTAACTTTATAGATGTCTAACATTAGGTCCTGGTAACTTGATTATATATTCTTCAATAATATCCTAGGTATTATTTATATTAAATAGCTCCAACATATTCTTTAATCTTAACACACCTAATTTTAATAAAAGGCTATGTTAAAGATATGCGCACCTGAGGAAGGGGAGATTTTCGATATAACATACTAAATGACATAGGATTAACTCTATTTTTTTCTGACAGCATGTATATACATGGAATTTAAAATATACCTTTGTCTTCTTTCGTTAAAGTAGATTTAGCTATTTGTATTTATCACTAATATATTTTTTTATATTTAGAGGAAATTACTGTTATATGTACTGTGTTACGTTACAGTAATATTCAAATGAACAATATACAATATACAGTTTTATATGTTTTAATTATTATTATTCTTATTATTATTATTATTATTATTATTATTATTATTATTATTATTATTATTCAGTTGTAAGTCTGTCTGTTCCTGTTATGGAACAAATTAGATCGACTCAATAAATCAGTTAAGATACACAAAACACATTCAGTCGGTGAACTATTACATTGCATTATAAATTGAAGAAATGCAAAACTTGTCATTTAAGGATCAATAATCCCTTTGACATTGTCGTCTTTGATCAGTCAATCCCTTTATTTAACTAATGGATAGATAAACCGACCAGCATGACTATAAACAGTAATTATCCTGAAATTCCTCAGGTCTAATAAACATTCACCACATTATTAATGTCAAAGACTGCTACTGTTTCTTTGACTGAACAACAAATGACTATCATATCGTGGAATTCAATATATCATTACCGCGTCTATGATGTGAAAAGCTAATATGGTTATTACAGTCTATAGACCATCTCCAAACATCCTTAGTACGGAAACAAACTGCCGCCCTGTAATTTTATTCAGTTATTTGCCTTTGTTCTCGGTTATTATAAACAAATATATCATTTAGCTGTTGGTCAAAAAACACAAAACAAGTCATAGTGACATCCCAATGATGGAATAGGGTAATCCAGTTCCGATTATATATTACTTACGTCTCAAGTATGCTAAAAAAGAAAAGATTGATTCCCTATAAACATTCATTTGGGACAGCTATAAATTTCGAGATCGATTAAATCTCACGCGATACTTTCATCTTAGATCAATAATTGTATATATGTGTGCACTAATTACATTTGACAAAGTATATTTCCTAGGGTTCGATCCCCGGCCGAGTCATACCAAAGACTTACACATATGGCACTAATAACTGTCTCGCTTGGCGCTCAGCATTAAGAGGTTAGTGTTAGGACTGGTCTGCCTAGTGTCAGGATAATGTGAACGGTTGGAAGATCATGCTACATGTCTGCGGCATGATGCCACAGTGCTGGACATCACTATAAACTGCCTCACTGCAGTCATAGTAGCGATTTGACTGAATTGTTTTTAAAGCTACGTTAAAAATCATAATCACACACACACACACACACACACACACACACACACACACACACACACATTTCTAAGCAGAATACGTACGTTACTTTTGTTCATAATGATACAGAGGCGTAGCGATGATATTTTGCGCCCGGGGACGAACTATAAAATTGGCGCCCCAGCGATCTTGTGACCGATTTATTACCCTTGTTTACTTATTATAATGTAACGTTGCAAGCCTCATTTTGGCGCCCCTGTACCTTGGCGCCCGGGGACATATGTACCCCCCTGCCCCCCCCCCCCAGATACGCCTCTGTAATGATACATAGATAAATAAACCCAAGTTAAAATCCGCATGCTCCTAAATATGGTATTATTTCTGGGGTTAATAAAGGCTTGTTTTGAATTCCAAATCAGATTTCTTTATTAATCAAATTTCCGAAATACTCCAGTTACACAACACCCAGCTGAACATCATTTTATGATCGTCATTGCGACGGTTTTTAATGTGGAATTTGTTATTCAGGCTGTCCCCTTATACTAACAAATATGGTGTATGACAAGTTCGTTTCCTTTCGATACAGGCACTTAAACACGCCAAGTAATATAATGAATAACGCATGAGCAGGACATGAGAAGTGTAACATGTGAAATGATGATTTAGATTGTTCATATCACTTTTATCTGTGTTCGCATTAGAAAAACAAACTAAATTAGATGTCATTTCATCCAACTATCATTTTTAGGTGACCTTGATATGAACTCGAGACATGTTTGAAGTGTGTTGCATTCGCAGTTTGGTACTAGTCTATACCAAGCCCTTAAATAAATAGCTAAATTGACAACCTGACTTAATCAAGTAATATATCTCTATCCATTTAACTGGGGGATAAAATTGTACAGTCTAATAAGCACTTCACAAGACGCTACTAAATAAAATGCACTTATTATGATCCATATCCGCCTCGTCTTATTATACACAGAAACCAAATAATAATAAAAACTGGAGTGGTTCTGAAAATTGGTTAAGAAAGAAATCTGATGTGCAATTCAAAACAAACTTTCATTAACTTTCAATAAGGGGTGTATGTTGTAGACATGCATGAGTTAATTTATGCTCATTTTATTTTAAATTTCGTCAATCAGGTAATCAGGGATTAGCCGATAACAACTTTAGTCTGAATCTACCAAAAAGACATCTGCAAATTAAAACGACCCCAAAGCAACCCGAAGTCAGTTTGAAATAGTAAGCACGGCGTCTTCATGTTTCTCTTTTACAAGCTCTTTGTTGAAGTACATTATGCAGCTGATATCGTTAATGGTATTTAAATCATTTTTAAAAAAAAAAAGGGGGATTAAAACGAAGAACAAATTGTCATTCTCTAATGTCAACATTTTAAATTGAAACACGAATACTTTCAAAGAAATTCTGTCTGAGGGACGTATGCATGATTAAAAGAGTTGAATACTATGGTAGTGTTTTACTAGTTATGAGAACCTATTGGAATTATTTGATGAATATATTCAGTACGATAGACATAAAAAGGAATGTATTTTCATCATACATCTGTTTTATGAGTACAAAAGCTTTACTGATATCATTGTATTTTTAAAAGAAAATACGTCATTACCTATCAGGCGAACAAAACAAAAACCCAATGCAAATTTCATTATGCAGTGTTTTTGTATAAATAACATTTTAATAGATTTAAATGTACATTTCATTCACAGTGTTTTAGTATAATAAATATTTTAAACGATCCAAACGTACATTTCATTCGCGGTGTATATTATTTCATAAGTAACAACTTAGAAATATCAACTCATAACAATGTAGTCAAAAGCAAAGTGTCTACATGCATTTCCTTTAAATAATATAGTATTTTCCTTTTCGTAAAAATGGGACATAGGATAAATCTACGTCGGTGCGTTACAAATGTCGATACTATGTGCTTATATAAGGATTCAAATAACGTTTACAAATAATAAATACAATACTGAACGACGTTAGGAAAAAAATTATTTTAGACTGGTCCTGCCTTTGATATCATCCGGACCAAAATCTCTCATTCAGTTCTGTGCTGTTTAAATGGTGATACGTTAGCAATTAATTCTAATTATTCCTGTAAGAATCTGTATAAAGTCTATGAAAATATATCCAATTATAATTCTGAAAACTATTTGTACAAGGTTTTAATAATGCCATTCATCATCATCATTGGCGCCTTAGTCTCGGGAGACCATGCGGATATATATATATATATATATATATAAATATATATATATATATATATATATATATATATATATATATATATATATATATATATATATATATATATATATATATATATATATATATATATATATATATATATATATAAACGGCATTTCTCGATGGTACCACATTACTTTCATGAATGTATACAATATCCTCTACAGCTTACATATTTTAAGATCTGTGTATCCTGATGTGGATGGTAGGGGGCGGACGGAGGATGAGAGTCGGAACAGAAATAGAAAAACATAAATAGGTCTATAATATGGAAATACATGTCTGAATAATACTCAAAATGGCAGATATATTTCAATAGTTGGTATGCAGAATGATGTACTTGAAAGTCCACACCATTTCTGCTGCTACTACTACTACCACCACTACTACTACTACATTTCCATTTGACGTGAAATCAAATTTGAAAATTGATGTATAAAAGATTGATTATTTTGAAATGTCTTTTGAATCTTCTGCTGTGTAATCAATTATGATTTTGAGCGAAATCATTTCAATTCACGGATGTTTACAACATATTCTGGAATTTTCGGCTACTTCTACTAATCTGTTTCAACTTATTTTTACTTCGCAAGGAAAATCGCTGCCTTGGTAGGTTTATATCAGTTAAAAGGAAAAACCAAATTGAAATGACATTAAACTGATGAAATAGTTCTCATTATAATGTACATTTAAAAAGGATTTGTGATGCTGACTTATTTGCATAATCTATATCAATCTTACTACGATCTAATCAATCTTCAAAATGAAACTAAATTGCTAAATTCAAGCATAACGTCTGGCTGTTCATATGATTTACGTTAAGTAAAGTCTTTACGTAAATATTACGTTAACATTACTTAGGTATAGCTATTAAGAATTATATTCGACTTTGTAACTTCACTTTATTAGACATGTATTCATAATTGAAAATTAAGAAACAAATCGATCAAAACATTGTGATGAACTATCCTTTAAATCCATTGATATTCGGATAACTCTTGTGAAGTACGCATACACACAACTGTTCTGGCATCTCAATGCCAGACTTAGTCTGATGGAGACAATCTATCATGACATCGTGTTCAGTCCCGGATTACCCATTAGGCAGAGTAGGCAACTGCCTATGGGCCCCGCGACTTTTATGGGCCCCATAAGGGGCCCCCATGAGACCGTGACCGTGGGTCTGGGGCCCCAAAAGTTTGACTGCCTATGGGCCTCCACGGTGCTTAATCCGGCGCTGATCGTGTTGAAAATTATATGTTGTATCTATTGAGCATTCATATCTTCACCGTTTCAACAATTTCTTGACAAAAAGCCATTCTGATTGTAAATAGTCTCTGCATTCATAAGACATTTTTTTTTATTTTATAAAGGATTTCCATTAATGTCGATAAGTCCAATTTGAAGACATGACTATTTGGGCCGTCTGATGAATACTTCATTGCAAACGTATACCATGACATACACTGTAAATAGGCATTGAATAGGTTGTTGTGTTTAAAAGTGTACTGAAAATATACATCTTACTTTATACAACCTACAGATGTCGAAAACATAATCTTGTGCATATGTGTGTGTGTGTGTGTGTGTGTGTGTGTGTGTGTGATTTTGACTTTTAACGAAGATATAACATGATAACTTCGTTCAACTGAATATACTTTTGTTTACAAGTTAATTAATTTGAACGATACTAAACAATAAAAAGTCACAATTCTTTTTTGCACTGTTTAAATGTCCCTCTTTGCTAGCGCTTAATTTAATAAACGTTTTTTCATCCATAATGTTGTTGAGTTAATTTTCTCCAGACAAATTTTTAAGCTGTTCAAAACTGGCTTACTATATATATATATATATATATATATATATATATATATATATATATATATATATATATATATATATAAACATGCAATTTCCATAACAGGCTAACTTGAGAGTTCTTAGTTGAGAAATCAATACATTCTCCTGCCTACATAATGTTTTCGAGACCGATTGTGTCTGTATTTAATTTAGGTTGCATACTTACTTTTATAAACGAATACTGCCCCCCCCCCCATAAATAAATAAATAAATAATTTAGAATATCTTTCAAACTGGCAAGATGGAATCACGAAGTGCCACAGGTATAACATCAGTAATGATGCAGATAAGTTTCCGTAATGATACACCATATTGAAAAAAATCTCGAATTCCCATAGTATTAGTCGGAAAATGTTACCTTATGGCTAATTGAACCCTGATTTGGGTGTACAGTTATTGGAGATCTGCGGCACAAGATTGTATTATTCACCTAACAAAAGTGTACCCATTCATTCATTTTTAATAATGAAGGTCGCCACGGGCTTTTTCTTAAGTGACCTGGTCCTGAACTCCTTATCATACTGACATAAAATGTGACGGGTCTTTTCTTTTTACTGTCAAGAACAAAATGTTTTTTTTTGTACCAATCGTCCTCTAGAAATCGGTGACTCGACAGTACGTGCACCTTGTAAAGGGGCGGAATGCGTTTCAAGCTTCTTCGTTCACTTCACTACTGTTTAACGCTAAGCTTTATCTTGGAAAAGGTATAATTATAGTTTGAAAATAATTCCTATCCAAGAATTTATTTTGAATCTCTTTAAATGACAAAATAAGTATGAATTAAATTAAATTAATTAAATTAATTGTTTGCTCTAGCTGGCAATGTTCATTTCATATAGTCCATATTTGTCCGATATAAGACATGTAGACAGTGATATGTCCTTTCAAAATACGAACAAGCGCAGAGAGTGAAGCAAAAAGGGAGATGAAATACGCTGAAACTCTGAAGACTAGAATGTAAAATCATTTTACTCAAAATGAAACAAGCAAAATGGGTTGCCGTTTTACCAAAGCTATTTTAAAGATAAAATAACAATCAGTTATATATAACAAAGAGATGACACCTTTTAATGCTAGCGAAGAACAAAACGAATCAAATGTATGGATTAATTTATTTCGTATTTTAATACTGTTATAACTCTATGGTTTTAAACTATATAACAGCGAGAAGCGAACCCAACAAGAGCAGTAATGCAAACAAATACATTTCATTCTCTAAAGAAATAAGAGTAAAAGAGAAGAGGAACTTGTGAATTAAATCCCCAAATTATCCTAAACATTATATCACACGTCAAACAACTAGTATTCCAAGTGATTTCCATTATCGAAAGTACTGATGTCTAATAGTCTTGAGTAGGTTGATGTACCAACAGTCTTGGTGTATCACAATGATATAATTTCAGTCTTTGAAAGAATTCCGATAATTCCAAAATCGTGTTTTGTCTAAGTATTCAGCGAGTGCTTTGTGATTCCAATTAACAATTTTAAAATGATTCCTGTCAAATAATCTATAAACACAACTGAAAATAATTCCATAGACTAATCGAAAGATAGGAATTGATAATTTCGTGTACCACTACCTAGCATTGAAACCCAAGACACAACAAAATGACCAGGATAATGGTCACAATTTCTCTTCTCAACATTCGAAGCTTGTAAAAAAAGGCTAGACATTGAATTAGAACACCACCAAACAACTTATTTATAACTTACAACCATTATAAAATGTGTGAAAAACAGGGTATGTGAAACCTCTGTCCTCAGTCAGCGTGAAAGGGCAGACATAAAATACAAATTGAATATACATAACAACAACTGATATCTTCGGATTTCTAAAGTAAAAACTGATTTCTAAATCGGTGTTTTCAAAGGAAAATTTTGCAATGTTTCAGAGGAAATATTAAAAAGAGGTAGATAATACTTGGTGATATTGTTGGTTTAACAACTAACTAACTATAGAACACGAATAGCACATGTTTGTATCTCCAAAACACGTCTGCTACTATATTTCATGTCCAGCTGTTTAAGCTAATTAACTTGGAATACGTTTAAGCTAATGTTGTAGCACAGGTTTTACGTGTACGTCGTCTGCATTGATGATGTCCTTTATAAACCTTCAAGCTGTCTTTCATATGTTTTCAAGTCGCATTTATGTACTTATTCTGCTAGTAAATAACATTCATTGAAACGCTTTGTTACAAACTAGATACGCACACCATCATGTACATATATTTTGCTGTATGCTTATCACATCATCTTCTTATTATAATATGTAGATTCTTTTCATTTCAGAATCATGACTCCTTCAACCATGTTTCGGTTATTAAAGCAGTTAAAGAAATGGATAAGTACATTTTTTATAAACGATTGGGATTTATCGAAGGTACAGAACAAATCCACTTATCTTGGAACATTATCTAAGTACGACAAACACATGTGTGAAGTGTCGAAGTTTGAAAAAGCAATAAACCTAAACGTTGAATGCATTGAGCATTAAGATTTTATCACATTTAAACCAGCGAAGTTTTTGTGAAGGGTCACTTCGACCTATCCCCTTCATCTTCTTCCATGTCAGTGCCATACTTCAAAGGGACAGCATTCCGACTCAATGCAATCGACCGGGGTATCCTAACACGGTCTTGAGAAAGCAATATGTGGAACTAACGATCCATAACCACTTGATAGGAATCCATGTCAAATAGTCACTCATCAAAAGGAAACGTTATATAACGTAGTTCAGAGATTCTAGACTGACGAAAGAAATGGTTATTGTAGGAATGTTTTCGAAAACACTACTTAAGACTGCTCAGGATAACATTAAGACGTATATATTGGAAGTAATGTGAATTTAAAGTGACAACCTAGGTCGATATTCTTTAGTCTGAACTTTTCTGAGAGAGAGAGAGAGAGAGAGAGAGAGAGAGAGAGAGAGAGAGAGAGAGAGAATGCAATTTATCTATTCAATTTCATGTCAATCTGTTGATGTTAGAGTTGCTATGCAATTTACTTTTTAATTTTACAGCTATTAGTTCATTGGTAAAATTGATTGATGGCGATCCAAATGTTCCTGTGTAGGATTTTATAGGGTTATATGAAACAAATTCCTTTGTAAGGACAATACCGATTATTGTCCGTGAAATATATTTTCCAATTTATATTTGATGTTGTAATGTTTAAATAATGTTGTAGGTTAGAGATTGCTGTGAGTTAGAATTTGTGATTTGTATGCAATAATAATCGAACATGTAGATAATTATCGTTAACTCATGATAATCAGTATCGTCCTAACAAAGAAATTTATTTCATATTTATTCATATAACCCTATAAATCTTGCACACAAGAACATATGGATCGCATGCAATCAATTCTGCTCGTAAACTAAAAACTGTAAAAACCCTGACATCAACACATTTTCATGAAATTGAATAAACGCTACGTAATATGCAACCTAGTCATGTCAAACAAATTTGCACACAGCATTCAATAAAAAAAATCCAACAGAATACAATAAAATTGCGTACCTTTATGGTGTTAACTTTAGAATTTGTGCATCCATCACTAAACCCCGTCTTTTTTATAAGATCTGCACCTGGTCTTTCCCTTGTTTAACGAGGAAAGCACTATTCTTTTCTTAGGCTTTCTTCTGAGCCAGCCTTCTCTCTCTCAGAAAATGTCAGACTAAACAACTTTGAACTCCACCAGTGAGATCCTTAGGGATTTATGATCTGCCTGTCCCAAGTCAGGGTAAAGGAGGAGGGTTGAGCGTGGGGTTAGCACCCCCACCCCGTAAAAAGAACGACGCTACAGAAACGTCAACAACAGAAGAAACAGAAAACTTTATCCTGGGAGAGGAAGGGTCTTCATCACGAAGACGCATGACGCTGGGTGGTGAAAGCCGAAAGGATGCCACAAAGCCGACTACCCTTTTGTCTACCAGGAGAATCAACATCGGCACATGGAATGGTAGGACCATGTACGAGTCAGGAAAGACGGCGCAGGTAGCAGCCGAGATGAGGAGCAACAAGCTGGTCGTGTTAGGCATCAGCGAGACACGGTGGACCCAAGCTGGACAATCACGACTGATGACAGGAGAGCTGTTGCTGTACTCCGGGCATGAAGAGAGCGACGCACCCCACACGCAGGGAGTAGGCTTCATGCTGTCCAAGCAGGCACAGAGGGCACTGATTGGATGGGAGGCGCACGGCCCCAGGATCATCACGGCATCCTTCCGAACTAAGAAGAGGAAGATCAAGATGAACGTCGTCCAGTGCTATGCCCCAACGAACGACAGTGAAGAGGAGGACAAAGACCAGTTTTACAACAGACTGCAGAAGATCCTCGAGACCTATCCGGACAAGGACATCACCATCCTCATGGGAGATGTCAACGCCAAGATTGGGTCTGACAACACTGGATACGAACCAGTCATGGGCACCCACGCCCTGGGAGAGATGAATGAGAATGGAGAGAGATTTGCAGACCTGTGTGGACTCAACAGCCTGGTCATTGGAGGCAGCATCTTTCCTCACAAGCGGATCCACAAGAATACATGGGTATCGCCAGACAGCGCGACAGAGAACCAGATCGACCACGTTTGCATTAGCAAGAAGTTCAGAAGATCCCTGCAGGACGTTAGAGTGAGAAGAGGAGCAGACGTGGCGTCCGACCATCACCTGGTGGTGGCCAAACTGAAGCTGAAGCTGAAGAGAAACCAGATGGAAGCGTCAGACAGAAGAGTCAAGTACAACGTCAGCCTTCTGAAAGACCCCAAGATAAGACAAGAGTTTGGTCTGACGCTGAAGAACAAGTTTGAAGTGCTTCAGGAACTTTTTCAAGAAGAAGAAGACAGTGTACTCAACAGTTGGCAGATAGTGAAAGAAACACTAAGAGCATCATGCCAAGAAGTAGTGGGGCCAAAGAAACACCAGCAGAAAGAGTGGATCACAGCAAAGACCTTGACCAAGATCGAAGACAGGAAGAGGAAGAAGGCAGTAGTCTACAACAGTAGAACCAGAGCAGCGAAGGCCAAGGCTCAAGAAGCTTATGCAGAAGCCCACAGAGTAGTGAAGAGAAACATCAAGAAGGACAAGAAAGAATACATAGATGGACTGGCAGCTGAGGCGGAGCAGGCAGCGTACAGCGGTAACATGAAACAGCTGTACGACATCACCAGACGACTCTCTGGGAATTTCAGCAAACCAGAAAGACCTGTCAAGGACAAGCAGGGGAATACCATCAACAGTTTAGACCAGCAGATGAACAGATGGGCAGAGCATTTTGAGAATCTCCTGAACAGGCCAGCATCCGCGAACCCCCCAGACATCGAACCAGCTAACGTGGATCTCCCGATCAATTGCGAGAAACCGACCAGAGACGAGATCAGGAAGGCCATCACCCTGATAAAGAGCGGGAAGGCGGCTGGACCCGACGACATCCCAGCAGAGACGCTAAAGGCAGACCTGGATGCGTCAGTGGAGATGCTGTACCCACTCTTTGAGAGGATTTGGGAGGAAGAAGACGTACCGGCAGAATGGAAGGAAGGTTACCTGATCAAGCTTCCCAAGAAAGGCGACCTCAGCAACTGTAACAACTACAGGGGCATCACACTCCTATCTGTGCCAGGGAAGGTCTTCAACCGAGTCCTCTTGGAAAGGATGAAGGCAACCGTGGACGCACAGCTGCGAGATGAGCAAGCAGGCTTACGGCAGAACAGATCCTGCACGGACCAGATTGCGACGCTCCGCATCATAGTCGAACAGTCCCTAGAGTGGAACTCCCCGTTGTACATCAACTTCATCGACTATGAGAAGGCGTTCGACAGCGTGGATCGAGAAACCCTCTGGAAACTCCTTCGGCACAACGGCATCCCAGCCAAGATGGTCAAACTAATCAGGAACTCCTACGGCGGCATGTCCTGCAGAGTTATCCATGGAGGGCAGCTCACAGACAGCTTCCAGGTGCGAACTGGAGTCCGACAAGGATGCTTGTTATCACCGTTTCTCTTCCTCCTCGCCATCGAGTGGATTATGAAGACGTCCACCAGCGAGCGCAGGAACGGAATTCAGTGGACTTTGTGGAGCCAGCTAGACGACTTGGATTTTGCCGACGACCTTGCACTCCTTTCACACAGCAAACAGCAGATGCAAGAAAAGACAAACGTTGTGGCAGCCACGTCTTCACAAGTTGGCCTCAACATCCACGAGGGCAAGACCAAGATCCTGAAGATCAACTCCACAAGTACTGAACCAGTCACCCTGAATGGAAGTCCCCTGGAAGAAGTGCAGTCCTTCACCTACCTGGGTAGCATCATTGACCAGCAGGGCGGTACAGACGCAGACGTCAAGGCAAGGATCGGCAAAGCAAGAGCCGCCTTCATCCAGCTCAAGAATATCTGGACCTCCAAAGAGCTGTCCTTGAGCACCAAGATCCGACTGTTCAACTCCAACGTGAAGTCAGTCTTACTGTATGGAGCAGAGACCTGGAGGACGACCAAGACCACCATCAGGAAAGTCCAGACCTTCATCAACAGCTGCCTCAGAAGGATTCTCCGGATCCGCTTGCCTGACATCATCAACAATGCCAATCTTTGGGAAAGGACCTCCCAACTTCCTGCTGAAGAAGAAATCAGGAAGAATAGATGGGGCTGGATAGGGCACACCCTACGGAAACCGCCAACCAGTATCACCAGGCAGGCGCTGAGGTGGAATCCACAAGGCAAGCGGAAGAGAGGCCGTCCAAGAAACACCTGGCGACGCAACCTCCAGGCTGACAACACCAAGATGGGCTACACCTGGAACCAGCTAGAAAAAATGGCCCAGGACAGAGGACTCTGGAGATCTGTAGTTGGCGGCCCATACCCTGATAGGAGTGACGGGCAGTGAATGAATGGATGAAACAACTTTGACTAAGGTTGTCACTTTAAATTCCCGTTATGTTATCTACGGATAGCAGTGGTACAAATAGAAATTTAGGAGTAATTTTGCGTTTTAATACGGGAGAGTTTCGGGACAGTCGGAAGACGTAAGTCCGGAAAAAAGAAGTGAAGAGTTCTGAATAAAGGACTAGGAAGTCCAGAAAGGGATATGGCGCTCGTAATAGAAAGACTCGAGGAAATTGGAGTGTTGGAGCACTGCCGAGATGAAGATGATCTAATCAATCGTTTACATTGTGCTTTTTTCCCATTCGTTATGCTGATGAAATAAAATTCAAATTGGACACTACTATTAAAGCCTCTTGATATCATTTAAGTTGAAATAAAATTACCACTATTAATTTGCTTGATTGAATTTGTTATTGTTTTCTTGTAGGCTCGTATTGCTTTATTATCTTCCCAATAATCTTACCCGGTTCTCTGTTGATGTTCTTTGTATCCACTCACGCCGGGTCATAAAATCGAGGGAGGTCATTTCTTAGATACCGCAGTCAAATACAATTCACCACACCTCTTAATAGGTGGGAGAAGTTACAACAGTAAGAATTTAACACTGCAACAACATTTGGAACATGCATACATATACAGGTAAAAGTTTGATTGAAAAATGGTAGGAAAACATGGAGGCAATAAATATTTGTAAATGCCAGAACTTCAGAATTTCCAAATCGTTTTCAGATATTGCAATTGCCACTGACAGCATTGATCAGCAAACGTATGTCTAACCCTTTTGAAAATATGTATATTTAAAAAAAAATGAATTTAAAGACGACTTCATGACATTCAGTAGAATATGATACTTCACAGGTTATTGTCATTCAAGCAATATTTGCCTTTGTCCTCGTTAAATACTAGTTTGATAACGTTGAAGTATGACGATTTCAACAAGACAGCATAATGCAATGGGGATGGGTAACCATCTCTTACACATTCAGCACAATTAAGTTTTACAGGTAAATCAGATTAGACAATATTATACACAATCTCGTTAAAAGGGTTAGTCATCTGTTTTATTTTATCCTCGAATCTCTTCACTGGATGACATTTAATCATGCCTTCAACTTTTTTTCAGTAATAACATATACCTCTGAATCATCAATTGGAAATAATATTTTTGTTAATGCAGGTGAGACAGATAAACGAGTCACGTTGACGTACGTGATCAACATTGATGCAATGATCATTTCATCTTTAGTTATTGTAAAGTTTAGACACGTAAAGTAGATGTCACTTAATGGTACACGAATTATTTTAAACATTGTTTCAGATTTAATGCTTTCAATACTCTTTCTGTAGCCAACGGAGAAATCCTGTAGATTTTATAATCCAGGAATCCTTGTTTATAGTACTATATTTAATTTTTTATGTGCCCACTGTAATCTCTTTATCTCTTTAATCTCTTTATTGTTAGTGTACTTATTTTGTGATGCTATTATATACTTCAAGTCTTTTTTTCATGCATCCTCCGGTGTTTCTTTGTTTCTCAATACCACCTTTGAGTGCACTCTATTATTTGGTCTTTATTGTATTCGTATCATGTTTCATGATGACCCTTATAGACAAGTCTTCTAATTAAACAAACATTTTGTTTAACTCAGTTAAGTCGTTTTCTTCCCCGCATTTTGCTCATGTCTTAAATACCATATTTTAATTACCAAATTTTAACGGACAGAAGGAGGAATTGAATACCAGGAGACTGCAAATCGTGTTATAAGGAAAACATTTAGCGTGGAAAAATGTTTTATATTCAGTATTTAGCACGCCAGCAGAGGAGAGAGAATACACTGATTTAAATGCTCTTTTTAGTATAATTTTGATTCAACGATATTTTATGAATCGTCTTCCAAAGTGTCGTCGCGAATAATACGTTTGTTCATTTTAAATATGGTTTATTCCGTTCATTGGAAATACTCTTTCGATGACATTAATATGTACTCATAATACATTTTGTAATTTAAAACTCCAATAATGATGACATTGAGTCGTCTCGAAGTAATTAATTCTATTCACCTCAACGTTGGACACTATTCTTTGCATCAATGATTTGTCGATTTTTGTCTGCTTTTGAAGTTTATACAAACATGACACGTAACTTCGTAGCATGGGTCTATTCTTATGTAAGTCATCCAGAAACGGTGGTTTTTATGTCAGTGTCATCTATCATTTCGTCTTCTTATATAATATTATGATCAATTTGTAAGGGAAATGTCAAACATGAAATTAATATCTAGTCGTGCAGTACATTTAATCTTTTCCGTAGACTGGATGTTTATTCAGTAACAGGGTTGATACAATGAGGCAAAACGATCTACATTTATCTGCGATGATTTCAAATGTACCACACAAAAAACCGTTTGTGCGATTTAATCCTGCGGTTTAGAAACTCTTTGTGCAACATTCAAAGTGTTTTTCTTTCTTCACACGAGTCTCAAGCTATGGTAGTTTATCTTGTCAAGCTGCCCACCTGAGATTGTTATGTGTAATAAATGACGTGATCTTACCATGTTACAAAGGGTATACTGAGTATTGGGAAACAGCGATAATGTTATTTGAACTCCAATACTTTATGCAGAACTAAAGTTGCAAAAATGCTGAGAAATATATCGCTGCGATGCGTGACATAATATCGTACAGCATTAGAAACTTTGGAGCTGTGTGGTTTTGTTGAGGATCTTACGAAGATTAAACAAAAGGAAGGTAACAAAGGAAGAGAAAGATGGAACTCTTTGAAGAGGTATACCTGTGCTACAGGTTCTTGGAGAGGCATACATGATAATGGCATATCCTGAAACGTCTTGAGGAGGTGTGCACATACACATATCCTGGAGCTTCTTGAGGTGTGCACATAGGCATATCCTGAAACTTCCTGAGGAGGTGTGCACATATACGTTTCCTACTGCTTCTTGAGGAGGTGAGCACATACGCATATCCTGAAACTTCTTGAGGAGGTGTGCATATATGCATATCATAGAGGTTCTTGAGGAGGTGTGCACATAGGCATATCCTAACGCTTCTGGAGAAGGTTTACACATATCCATGTACTGAAGCTTCTTAAAGATTTGTGCATATGGGCATATCCTGGTGCGTCTTGAGGAGGTGTCACATTGGCATACAAACCTTTCTTAGTAACTTTAAATGAAACGATTATGACACAATTGAATGCATTGTTTAAAATATTCGTTTGAAACCAGTCGTCCGAAAAGCAGGCATCGCTTCTCTATCCCTCTGTATTTATCATAAATCTTTATTCTCGTCGTCCTCACCATTTTGGTCTTGTTCAAGCAAACTTTAGACTGGCATAGCAGAAGAACAAGTATCGTCTTTTCTTTTTGTATTAAAAAAGAAGGTAAACGATTACTTAACAACACCCTAAAAAGCTGAATGGACATTTTTCAAGTATTGATGATTTCATATCAAACCATCTTCTGAAAGAACTTAATTTTAAATACCTTTTTATATACCTTTTTTACCAAATAAATAAATGAACATCGTCATAAACGCTAATTCCCTTATCAGCTTATATTGCATCCTCTAGTAAAGTGCAACGTGACGTTTAAAACATATAATACAAAGGTTTTGTTATTTAATGGAGTTTGAATAGTTTGATGAGATATATTGAGACAGTTGATGAGGATTTAATATTTTGTATTTTGACGACTTTTAAATGAGTATGGGCGGTAGTTCTGTATGACCTATCGTCTCTTGTTAAATGTTACTGTTTTATTTTATAGTCTGTATTTTTGACATGTAGAGACCTGGCAGTAACCGGCTTAAAAGAAAACAAAACATTGTCCTTTTTTCCCCATACGGCATTAATGACATCGGTTGTGAGAAATGACGCCTCATTCATATGTGTGGAAGTTCATCAATAGCCCAAAGCATAATTTACTAAGGCAGCCAGTGCGTTTCATATCTGATCTGGCTTAGCTGCATTGACCGCTGAATACTGGTCAACACTTGTACGATGAATCAACGCATACACTCCTCTGTTAATGTGTTGGCTGATAAAGCAAAATAATAAGTGTGTGTGTGTGTGTGAGAGAGAGAGAGAGAGAGAGAGAGAGAGAGAGAGAGAGAGAGAGAGAGAGAGAGAGAGAGAGAGAGAGAGAGTTTTAACGGAGTTTTAACAATTTGAGTCACATCACTGCGACGTCTGCACTATGGCGCTTTATACTGATGTCTAGCACCGGGACATCATTCAGCAAAGATGTGGCATCATGCCCCACCCTCTCACATAATCCAGACACTAGGCCAACCATTCCTAACACATCTTAATGCTGAGCGCCAAGCGAGGTTGATACTACTACCATTTTATAACTCGTTGATTTGACTCAGTTGGGGTTTGAATCCGCGACCTCCCGCATCCGAAGGGGACTTAATAACCACTTAGGCGACCCAGCGGTCACAAAAAATAAACTGCACACTTGAGTCCGAGATTTGTAATTATTCTCATGAAGTCAGCAATGTTCTGAATTATATTTCACAAGCATGCGTTCTTATTTCTGATTTAAATAGGACTACTCCGTCGGACTGTTGTCACAAAAATGTGACTGGGTGGGAACACCATGCTATATTTATGCAACATGATGCCCTAGTGCTAGACATCACAATAAACCATCACACTGCTGACATCGTAACGATATGACTTAAAGCTTTAGGATTGTTAAAGCTACTTTAAATAGTCCAAATCTCTCTCTCTTTCTCTCTCTCTCTCTCTCTCTCTCTCTCTCTCTCTCTCTCTCTCTCTCTCTCTCTCTCTCTCTCATTTACAACTTTGTCATCATTTTTCAAAAATGTCTGTGAAAAATATTAAATGCCAATTTTGTTCCATGTCATATATATTGATGAAGTACGATTAAAGTCTTATTAACGAAGAAATACGATTTTCTAAATGCAAATATGTTGAAGAAAATCAGTAAATAGCTTATATCGATCAGTTGAATTTGTGCCATTCACTAATCTTGTAAAAAAATATCATAACCATGAGCATCATACATTGAATCAAATTTACTTGAACACACACACACACACACACACACACACACACACACACACACACCTGCCCTGTTTTACTTATATTTTATGTATACAGATATTAAACACTTAAAGATACAAGTCAAGTACGCGACACAAACCCTGCACGAATGGTCTAAGGGAGATAATAGTGTTATGTTTCTGCTTCAACAATTCCTTGTCAAGTGGTTTATTTTTTTGCTTGTGATATTGTTTTGTAAGGACACTTTTTTCCGTGGGCCATGCTTCTTAAAGCTATTTGATCACGTTAATTTCTTCATTTGAAGCTGTTGAGGAAAAACGTCAAGGTATAGGCATCAATCTTTTGAACAAGGCCTTAAGATGACTTCAATATAGAAACTCGTTGGTACTATTGACCAGGGCAGGATAACACATGGGAGGAGAGACGTTGGGAGGCTAGGGAATTGGGGGAGTGGGGTGGGATAAAGTTTTGAGATAATGATGCTTTCACATATACAGATAACAGAAAAAAACTTATCTACGATTCTTCCATATTACCAATAATTGTGACAGCACATGTAGGCAAAGGCTTCACTATTGCGTCAACGTCTGATTTAGATACTAAAGTTAAAATAAAATTTGCATATTCATATTAAATTTCTTGTAGTTTGAAAAGTATTTTTTCTGTATTACTGACATGGTAACTGAAAAAAACAATACTTACATTAATAAATATTCGCTATTTCAACACATTATGACGACAATTCATGACGTATATGATACGTAGCGTAATTTATTATACGACAAGGCGTCACAAATTGCAGCAGTAACATCTATAATTCACGTCGAGAATGCTGATGACTATATGATGTATTGATGCTCCATGTCACATAGTGACACGGATAACTGACCACAAAACATTACGGGTGGCTGACGTGTCAAAACATGAACTCAGAAAACAGATAATAATTGGACTCGTTGACAGATCACTTTTCGTTAAAAGTTACATCCATCTAAAAAGTCAAGAGGCAAAATATGAAAAGGTTATTTTATGTTGAGTCGCAAGCTTTTTCCGTTTTAGTTTTAATACTTCTTTAATATTTATGTGATTTAGGATACCCAATTTAGCTATTCTGTAACTATGGGCTGGAGAATATTTATTGGTCGGATATTATATGTGAAATTAAGTCAATAAAGAGATTTTGAAACGAATTAAACATTAGAACACACCTCAAACTGTTATGCAATTAGTTATTTTATGATAGGTTTTGCGGAAAGTAAATTATACTCTATTTTTCTTGTTTCAGAAAGAAAAGGAGAGTCATAGTAATTAAGCTGGTAAAGCGCAAAATTCGTAATTTTAGAGTCGCGGATTCGATACCAGCATAGGACAGCCCGGCTAGGCTGCCCAGGCTTCTACCCGAGAGAGGCACATGGCTTCCGTTTTTCCGCATCATATAGCCATAGTGTTAGTGTCATTAACATGAAAACAACCAAACACTTTTAGAAGTGGAATAATGGCACGTAAATGACATATTGTCTGTTTCATGTAATATATTATTGTAAACTGCACACGTTAATTGTGACTCTTAAGGTCACGCCACTATACCATGAAATTACTTCACTTAATAGATCTTTTTGAGAATAATTTACATTTTGTGAACTTTTGTGTCAAAAAATAAAACGAATATTTGCGCCTTGTGAATATTGATGATAAAATGCTGTCACTTTTGCTCTTTGATTAAAGACATTAATAGTTATTATTGTTTGTTTTATGTGTAAAAAGAGCATTGCGTGATGAGATTAAGGAGAGAGAGAGAGAGAGAGAGAGAGAGAGAGAGAGAGAGAGAGAGAGAGAGAACACGAACAGGTACACTGAGAGAAGGCATGTAATTTTATGCATGTACAGTGTAATTGACACGACGATCATTAAGTTTAAAATGATAGTCATTTGCAGTTGTCATTAATCTGTTATTTGCAATTTGTATTGTCAGTCTTAATTGTGTATTGTTATAATATATTCCGTGAGCTCTTATAGCGAAAAATTTCAGTTTATGTCTAATGACATGATAATATTTTAGATTAAATTCGGAACGTCGTTATTTGTTCTGTATTGGTCGATGGAGGTTGATGACGTTTTAGGCCATTTTGGTTTAGACAACGACGTTAAGTTAATTCAGTAACTCCTTGAGCACATGTGTATTGGCTAAACGACTGCTTTGTTCACCATAATTTATGTCATGAATTGTACAGGCCGCGAGGATGGTGAAGCCATGCAGTAAAACAGCTGTCTGCAACCTATGACACACGTGAGACACGTGTCACGCCAGACGCTTTGGAAAGGCAAGCTAAACGAGTTGTAATATTGTCTTGTGTGTGCAAAAAATGAAAATTAAATTCAAGAGATGAATATGAGTTGGCACGCAGGACGATGTTATAGAGCGTACCTGGCACTGCAATTTTAAAATGTTGGTGATAAATAAATATCATTATTGAAAATATAATGGATGTGTTTTGACACACATGCACGCACACACACACACACACACAGATATATATATATATATATATATATATATATATATATATATATATATATATATATATATATATATATATATATATATATATATATATATATATATATATATATATATATATATATATATATATATATATATATATATATATATATATATATATATATATATATATATATATATATATATATATATATACACACACATGGGCAAGATTAGTGGGAAGATTTAATGCAATACGAGCACCCTTAGACAAGAAAAATAACAAATACAATAAAAAAATTAAAAGTGGTAATTTCAATTCAACTTAAATTATATCAACAGGATTTAATAGCAATGTGTAATTTGGATTTACTTCATCATGAACATTGGAGCACGAAGCCCACGACTGATTTCATAATCTACCTCTCGACCGTGCTCCAACTTTTCCTATTTCCTCGAGTCTTCATATTCCGACTGTCTCACCCTTCTTTGACTTCTAGTCCTTTACTATGAACTCATCACTTCCTCCTTTTCGGACTTCTCTCGTCACTTTTCTAAAGCTTAACTACGGTAGAGCTTGCCCTCGCTTCACAGCGACAGATCATAAATAATCACGTGATCTCTCTATCGAAAACTTACTGTATGCCACCACAGGTTCGATTATTATTTCATAACATTTACAGATCCCTAATATACAAGTTTTCTTAAACTTACTTGCTTATGTTAGTCAGAACACACTAGCTATTCAGACACTGCGTAAAGCCTACCTGCAGTAGGACCTTGCCATAAATTACCACGTGAGTGACTCTATCGAAAATGTACCGTACGCTACTACTATGTTGGATTACTATTGCCTAAAATTCACAGATCATTACTCAATTCCAGATTATTTAAGCATTACAAAAGCAAATATAATAGGTCATTATCAGTAACATAATATGGAACCATGTCATATCAAGATATTTTAATAAAACAAAGAATAAAACACAGACACAAGGTCAATTTCTTGTGTAAAAAGGAAGCACTATTCCTTTTCTTAGCCTTCCTAGAAGACAAACTTCTCTCTCTCTCAGAAAATTTCGGATTAAAGAAATTCGATCCAGGTTGTTGCTTTAAATTTACATTAATTATAAGGTGTAAACTTTAATTTCACCGTGATTAATCATAAACAGTGATTTCTAAAACCTTCCTGCTAAGACAATCATTTGTTTCGCCAGTCATAATCTCTGAAGTACAATATATAACTTTTCCTCTGAAGAATGACTATTTGATATGGATCGAAAGTTCAGCTGTGTCTCCCTCAAACCCGTGCTAAGATGTCTGGTAAATGTCATTTAGTCGGAACACTTACCCTTTGAAGTTTTTAAGTGATATGAAAGAACTGAAGAATAACGGTCAGAGCGAACTTTACAAAGATTATCCCAATCTAAAATCTTACTGCGCAATGCATTCATCTCTAAGGTTCAATGCTTATCAAATTTCGACACTTCACAACATATAATACGTACACATTTAAAAATACCTTGAATGAATGTTTAGGGTTACGTCTGTTACTTCTTAAATTTGTTTACTGGTACGTCTTAATTTTATTCTAGCTATAAACGTATTAATGATAATCGTATTATTTTCTTACTTCATTTTAATTGGTTAGTTTAGTGTAAAGTTTGCATTCTCTTTTACCTACAAGTACTATTTATATATCTGTTTAACAAGTAATTGCATTGATACGTGGAAAAAATGTAATGTATTTAAATGTTGTCCTATAACTATTAAAAGCCCAAACTCTTTTACATTTGTTTAATTTATCCCGTCCTCCATTGGGGTTGAAGGGCTAGCAGCTCTAGAAGTAACTCAAACTGCGGATATATATATATATATATATATATATATATATATATATATATATATATATATATATATATATATACACTTTTTCCGGATATCTAACGTGCACGAATATTTACATTCTGTGCTATCAGAAGTAATGCCAACCCATGCTCTGCCGCCGGTTTCATTTCGTATTGCCTTGACTCAAGCCTAGCAACCCGATAAACTATTAAAGATAAACTAAGAAATCGACTTGAAAGAGCAGGTATGTATATTTGAATACATATTTATAAGCGCTAAATTGGAACTGCATACTTCTTAATTTCAAGTATAGCTACCACATCCATGTGTTACCTGACATGATTTAAAAACAAAATTAATTTCATTTATTAATAAATGTTGAAATTTGTTATTCGCTTAGAAACTGAGAATGTTATAATTTAACTTTTTTATGTATTCATCTATTTAATTTTAGTTTAGTTTGGACAACATACAGGTCCAGTACTCTTAAACTACTAATTATACCACACTTTAATTTACCATTGATTATCCTGATTTGTATTGGAATGATGGAATGAAAGTTCGAAAGTATGCGCGGAACATTATTGTCTACCTGAATCACTTGAGGAATAAAACAGTACATGTTTCTTGTTGTGTCTTATATATATATATATATATATATATATATATATATATATATATATATATATATATATATATATATATATATATATATATATATATATATATATATATATATAATTGCACCTTTATTTTAAAGGCGTGTAAATGTTTCTGTAATTTCTGACCAAAGATGAAGAAATTCTTCATCACTAAAATTATAAAAGGACCAGAGATTGTGAGCATATCTATGGTATGAATGCAGCACTATCTTTTTTTTATCATTTTCAATATAATTAATACTAACGGAAAATTTTATAGAAAGAGTAAATAAAAACGTATCAAGTTTATTCACAAATCTATTAGGCTGATTGCAATATTTAATATGATCAATTGCAACTTGAAATATACATCAATCTATCAAATGGGTTGTGTCATATTGACAAGAATAATGTCATAACAACAGTAAACAGCCATCAATGTAGGTTTAGTTTAAGGATAAACAATACAATCCACTTTGTCAGAAATCAGAACAAAATGTGACATTGATATCATCGAATGATAAATGTTTATAGACAAAAGCTTACTCATGAATTCGCACCGAGCGACAATACAATGTTAATCTGTACTTTATAACCCGTGTCAATTATATCAGATGATATTTGTGGACAAAATAGATTTCAATACATGTATGTTATTTGAGACGTACATCTAATGAAGATGCCGCTCTGTAATTGATTGATATCCCATGTAACGCCTATTACTGCCGTGTCGGCGTGATAACATCACAAGATGACACAGGCTTCTGCGTAACAAAAACTTCGATCAAAGACGTGTTTATGATGTAAATAAGATAGGAACATTTTGGGCCGCTCGATAATACGGATTAGTTTTCCATGACATATATAACTCATTAATTTGATACCGAACATTTGTTGATAACAGGATGAAGATCTTCACCTCTTCTTTAGTACACTATTCGATCATTACAAAGTGTGATCATGCTTTGTATAAATAACATCATTTCAATAAACTGCATTATTTTGACACGGTTTATTCATTTAGATATAGACCAAAACACGTGCTTGCCGTTAAGGTTTCTTTACATGTGTCACTAAGGTCGGTTTCGTAAGAATGGTAAAAAGTATTTTAAAAAGTTGTTATTCAGAAATGAAGGGAATAACAAGCTTGTCATATTTATTACACAGAACCTAAAGATTTGACCGAAAACAAAATATTGCTCTGTTGATTATGTGTACACAGATTGATGAGCTAATTAGCTTGTGTCCTTGGGAAAAGGCATTTAACTCACATTGCCTCGCCATGGAATAACCAAGAATGCGTTACAAGTGGCGTTAAAACAAGCAAGACTTACATTAAGACTATCAAAAATCTCCAGTGTTTCCTTACCGATTGGTAAAGGGGTACGCTGTATAAATGTTTTTAACAAGCTGTTACTACATTCAACATTTACTTTCAATTGCATATTGTAACCGAGGTAGAGATAAGTAAAGTTTAGAAAATAATGGACAAAGCGGTAAAAATATGTCCCCAAAACTGAAATATTATGAATACTGCATTACATTTTAGTGTCAAAATAATGCGCTGTCGCGGCGTTTCGGTAGCTTCTATTTGTAATTGTTGTACCCTTGCAAACAAGCGTATTAGATATTGTAACTTTTAATAGCAATGCCTGCGTTAGGCCGATACATCAGCTCTTCAACCGTGATGCTATTGATTTTTGGGAGAGGGGCTGATATTACTTGTTCATTAAAAGTTACAATGCAATTATCTGCATGCAAATTTGTCTGCACACATCGGTGTACATTTCATACACTTACCAGTATTTCTCGTGGCTGCCATTATTTTGGGACACCTAAACTTACTTGGAACTATATAACCTAGACTATGACGTTCTTATATGGTATGGATGCCATTTTTTGGGACACCTAAACTTACATGGTACTATATAACCTGGACTATGATGTCTCTATCTTAATTTGTATGCCTTTTTGGGGTTACCCAAACTTACTAGGCTCTATATAGGATGGACTACGATGATGAAATATCAAAGCTAATTCATACATATTACATTCATGCTGCTTTTAATAAATAAAGACATATACACAAATAAATTATTTCAGGAAAAAAAGGAACGGGCAAGTACTACGTTTTGTATAGGTCAGTTTAATATTGCCAAGCTGTCCATTTGAATTTGTGTATTTCTTTTTGAGAGACAGTGAAGTGTCGGTTTGTATAAAATAGAATTTATTTAATGTTAAAACACGAACACGACAAATGTTTCTAAAGAATATTTCGTGTAATCAAATGATTGATCAATCGATTGCTTGCTTAATTCCTTTCTGTACAATATCGCCGTGTGTGTGTGTGTGTGTGTGTGTGTGTGTGTGTGTGTAGACAGATATATAAAGATATGGAGATTGCTTTAGATAACACTTTATAACATTGTCGAAATAATAATAGATGAATGGACAGATAGGTATATTTCATTGATAATATTTTCAAAAGGTAATGTTTTTAAAGAGGCCGAGCTATATAACTGGCTGCAGAGCTGCCGGACATCATGCTGCAAAAGCGACTTGTGTGAAGTGGAAACAAATCTAGATTAGCAGGTAATGTCATTCATAAAAAAAATGAGAGTCCTACCAATTTGTTGCCATGTATGGTACATCTTTTCTCAGTCTGTTTTCAACCTTGGAAATTCCAAAGCCAAGGAGTCCTTCTTGCATTTATAATTGGGAATGAAAAGGGTGTGGGTGTGGAGATTGGGTATGGGACAATCGCCAGTAATATACGGTATCTGATCTTACTTGTGTAAATTGTACAAAGCTTTCAATATAATCATCAATACTCAAAACTAAAATTTCAGCCTATCGGTAAATGAATATAATCATTACACTAAAACAGCAACTATTAATATGGATATATTACTTAATCTTTCCCGCCATCAACATGCTGCAAGGAATTTTGTAAAAGATGAAATCAGATGAAAGAGACAGACCAGAAAATGTTAAAGAGAAGCCAACCAACTAGTTTATCATGTGTCTGCATCTGCTACAACTGGCAGCAATGCTTGAAATTGGTTCTCCATTTTCGAGGTTTTCATTCATATGTGCACACTGAACATGCAACAGGCGTGTAATAGTCCACCATATTTCCAATTCAAAGACGACAACCCACCGAGGTACGATTTTTTTTACAGTGAACCATAATCTGATATCCTTTTTCAACAATCGGCAAAGATTTAGTAACAAATATCGATTAATCTAGCATATCCATCTGACAGAAAAACCAAAAGAGAAATCAGACACTTATAATATCTTGTCAGAAAAGAGTTTATCACTGTTTTTAAACAATTAAGAATTACTGCATGCAAACTCTGATAGCTAATACATTTTATAATACTTTCAACAGCTTTCAAAAGTAAAATAAACCGCATGCCTCTCTGGATATTTATTTTCGTTGCTGAATTGTATCTTATCGATGTTAACGATTCGAGATTGCTTGAAATGATACATATTGACAACTGTGCCATAACCGTCTGGCATATTTTTGGTTGGTATAGATTTTAAATTGTCGATTCCACCGATAACAAGGATTGGATTTCTGTTATCTGTACATCAAGGCTAGCAACTCCCCAGCTACTATACTCTTCATTACCACCTGCGGAGATAAAATATTGAATCGTCGTACGGCTAATTTTACAGGATGGAAATTACATAGTATTAAAAAAAAAAAAACGAACACTTTGTACATCGAACTCTTCATCCCCTTCTTGACATTTTACTGTAATAACTCTAATAGTTATTAGTGTCTTCTACATTCGGAACTGTTTTCCTAAAGTGCTGACTGGTGTGGTATGACGCAGAGCCAACGGCAAAGACATTGTACTCCACCAGACGATACCGTAAGAAACCAGTTCCTACGAGCAAGAGAGAAGGATATCGGACATTTGTACCTCACATTATCACATGGGTATTGTTTCATTTATGATAATATATGGAGGATGTTTTCTTTTCCTACGTCAAATACCAAATTTGTTTAAGGTACCGAAACATACGTGATATTTACGAAGGGAAAGAAAGGTCTTTTATTTTAAGTAATATACCAAACTTGCTCCAGAATTGAAGCGAAGGAGATTATTCTGTCTTTTCAGCACCATACTCTACCTCACTCCCTTTTTCATAAATTCAAACTACTGTCATAGGTGAATATATACATATATGTGACATAATCTATTAATTACATTTCTGGCATTATTGTACACTATTTGAGAACATTTTGCAAAGCAAGCACGATTTAGCAATGCATCCATCATGGTCGTCAAGGAAATAAGTGGATAGAAACTGCCTTAGGTCACATGGAAATTATTTGTTTTCAGATACGGTAAAATAGTTAACAAAATGACAAAACCAAAACTATGCCATTTCTTCAAAGAGATCCAAACAGCGCCAATGCAAAATATTTTCATCAAATATTTATTTCCATGTTTGATATGCAATGCAGATTTTTTATTTGTTCTAGAGCATAAGGTGATACTTTTGTTTGCCTCAGAAAGAAATAACTTGCGAAGGCACACACAATCAAGTATGGTACGGCATGAAGGGAAATGTCATACTTAAACATGTGTAAATCTAGGAATAAAAAAAAGAAAATTAATCCGCAAACAAGTTTTTATATTTAATACATATACTCATATCAACATTTTAGTATCCGTAATACATGCAATAACACATAATAACGTTAAAATGACGTCATAACGTCATGCTAAGGAATCGGTCGATGCATCCCAATTTTATTTCAAATTCATTTCACTACACTATTATGCGATTGGGTCAAATAAATCATTGACTTTCTTCACGCGATGAACAGAACCATACTTTTGTGATCATTATGAAAAGAATTAACCCATTCCTTGACATAACTCGCAAAAGACATAATTTGACTAATTATATAAGTTTTATTTGAAAAAGTACTTGTTTAAATCCTCTACTTCTGAAAAATAAGGGCCATTTTAACGAGTGACGAAGCCATGAGTTAAAATATATAGATTTTTGTAGAACAAGATGAAAAGTATTAACGTAGGAAAAGACATTTCTTCAAAAGCTGTACCAAACTTGCATCCGAATCGAAGTTTACTATATATATTAAACTCACGCTTCAGCAAAACACGCTCAGGCTCACCCCTGTTTCCTAAATTCTTTTAACTTTCAAAGGCTAATCATATAAAGAAACGTAACTTAAGAAAGCGGTACGATTTAATTGACCTAATTTGTCACAGTAAATTACATTTTTGTGATTTTGTTAAGTATTTCAACGTAATTGAAAACGACGCATGTCCGATTCAGCGATATACATCATGGTCGGTTATCAATGAAGTAGGGTCAAACAACTTCAGAGTGACGCGAACATAATGTGGTCAGATTTTTATAGCGCTGATTAATTTCCTTGTGACGTAAGGCAGTTTCTATTGATTTGTTGTAGCTCACAATGTACTCCTTATTGTTGTTGAATGTACATGCATAACTTTTTTTGTTTAAGGCAAACACAATCAAGCGTCGCATGGTATGATGATAAATCATATATTTTACAGATGTGAAAATATAGAAATGAAAAAATATAAACATTATTTCGACAATAAGTCTCTTTGTTTCACTCTTAGTTATATAATTACATGAAATCAGTTGATATTAGGTAGTGAAGGACAGAACTTGTGTAATTACCGCAGTCAAGTATAGATTGTGGTATCTCAGAGTCAAGAGGACAGGCGTACATTCCTAATATATATATATATATATATATATATATATATATATATATATATATATATATATATATATATATATATATATATATATATATATATATATATATATATATATATATATATATATATATATATATATATATATATATATATTCCCGGTGCTCAGTTAAACAGAAAAGGCTGCTAATTGAAAATAATTGATATTTGATGCAAAATATTACATCTTAAGTTTCGTTTCACATCTGATTTATTTTTAGTGATAAACAATAACTATGAATTTGTAAAATAAAATGATATCTAGGTGGGAGGGTGGGTGTAGAGTGGGTATAAAAACTAGTAGAATTGTACATTCTACAATGGGATACCTATAAAAACATTTAATAGTTACGCACAAATCGGATAGTACTGTATGACCTGCATAAATATTGTTATAGAACTACGAATATAGTATGATAATTTATCAACTAGAGACACAATAGGGAGTTGATCTTGATATTGTAAGCTATTACAATCTTGTAGCTTTACCCAATTAGTAAATGTAACATACAATGTACCGAACGACAGAAACAAATGTATGACAAGGCCGCTGTATAACGATTGGTAGATTGGTTCCTCTAGATTTATCTGTATGAGTTTTATATTTCGCGAGATGAAAGAGATAACAAACGGCATAAACAATTATCATTATTCTGCCTTCTCAGCAAAAAACAAGGCAATGGACGCAATAACAATTTGTTGGCACTTTTCAACAATTTATTGTAAGGTGATATCAAACTAAGCACAGTTGTGTACGATCGCTTGATCTATGGTTGCGTTGTCAGATGGTCCACATCGATCTCACTCAAGGCAATCGTTGTGCGAATAATGTTAGAGCTTTTGTGGGAAAATAACTTATTGACAGTCGATACTTTTAAAAAGAAAAATCAATAATCTCTTTCATATCCTGAAAAGAACATTAGAAAATAATCTCTAACTCTGTTCAGAGCTGAACTTATGTTAATAATTCAAGATCACGTATGACTAACTGCTCATGGCATCCAACAAGGTCTTGGCATGTAAGAAGTCCCAATTTTCGGATGATGGGATTTTTATAAAATGTTTTGTTTTCAAAGGATTGCAATATGTGCAGATTGGTGATTGATATTTGTCCTTGATTACCTTGTTTTAAAACATTAATTACGCTAATGATTTATTCATCAACACTAAGTAAATAATCTATGAGCTGTGGTAAAGACAGTTGTATACACTCAAGAAGCATTTTTTGACGTGCTTTCTCATTGTTAGTTTTTACAAAGGTATGAAGTACATCTCTCACTTAATTCTTTTCCAAAATATCGAATAACATTCTTCTTCTGATTATAAATTTAAAAGACCTGGACACAGTTGTTCAGAATATGATACAAGACGACTGATTACCTTTTCATTAAGACAGCTTCGGTGGCCATGTAGTTAGAGTGTCCGCCACGGATGCGGAAGGTCGCCAGTTCGAACCCCGGCCGAGTCATACTAAATACTAATAAAATGGTACTAATAGCGGCCTCGCTAGGCGCTCATCATTCAGAGATTAGTGATATGACTGGTCATCAGGCGTCAGGATAATGTGACTGGGTGGGACATCATGCTATATACCTGCGACATGATATTCCAGTGCTAGACATCACTATAAACTACCACACTGCAGAATTCTTAGTTATTTGATTGAAAAAGTGTTAAAGCTACATAAAAGATCCAAATCACACACATACACACACGAACGCACGCATGCATGCACGCACACACACACACTTTCACTTATTTAATTCCGAATAAGACGTTAATGGAATTTGTCTTGTAAGTCCTTGAAATGAACTTTTTAATGGATGAACGAAAGTCAATAAGTAACAGTAGTTTCTGTGTGTAAGGCAAGTCTATTACACAGCTCCAGATAAGCTGTCACATAATGTACCTGCATATCTGGGTCTGTGCAGTTTGTAAGGAGTAAACAGTAAAATAACCAATATAAGCCCTGCTCTGCATGTGCATTATTCCAAAGCAGGTGAGGATCATTGACGTTTGCAGCCTGGCTTGACTTATAAGCAAGTACTTACGGTACACATACAAATAGATTCACAAGAGACAAATGCTCAGCCAATATTGATATATTAATACATACAAAACCTCAAGAAAGACTGTATCGTTTCCATCGTATCAAACAAACATTGTTTATAGGTTGAACTAATTATATTAAAATAATCAAGTGAAGCACAGTTGTTTATTTATAAAAAAAAAAGAAAAACAAAAATAGGGAGTTGTACTTCCAAACCGTAGGTATCCTGTAAAAAAAATACCGGAAAAGTATTTCTTTGAGGACCATATCGCTATGTTTCGATCAAATTATTTTGCAATGTCTAGGAAGGGGCCCCGAGTGGCCGAGTAGTCTAATGCGCTCTCCGTTACGGATAACTGCCAACTCACCTCTATCTGCGTGGGTTCGATTCTCAGATTCGGCCAATGTGGGTATCTGAGAAAGCTTGCCAGTAGCTTGTCGTGTGTCGGTGGTTCTTTCCGGGTTTTAACTGGTTCTTCCTCCACCATTAATACTGGCTGCCATGTATTGCCTATCGTGTATTGAAAAATGGTGTTAAACCCTACAACAACAAAAACAACAGCAACAACGTCCAGGATTACACTTTGTGCTGGAATATAGAGGACAATTGTTTATAAAAAAAAGAGAAAGATTAAGAAACTATTATATTTACTATTATATTTAACATGGTTCCATTCCTAAACTGTCAAATTTTGATGTCATCATTGATTAATCTGGCACGTGGATTGGTAGTATAGTGGCCGTTGTAATTTTACATAAATAGCACTTGACCGCTTATTGAACTTTTATATTATCTTCAGTATGATAAAGTTTGATTAATAATACACTTCATGAGGGCAACAACAAAATGTGGATGGCCATTATAATCAACATTATTGAAGCATGGCTTTAAGCTGGAAATGTGAATCACATTAACATTTGCAATAAATGAATTATGAGAGAAATTATACGGAAGTACCCTTTCGAGCTGTGCGATTCAGTGCCTGTGCAAACAGAGTGCATATTGATTTGATCTCGAGATACTTAATGTTCTTATTAGCTGCTGAATAGGGTTACAGTTAGAGGTCATTTATATACTGATTATTTACACCAATAACAACATTACGGACAATATCACTGTGTTTGATTTTGATGTTTTTCAAGCTCAATCACAAGAGAACCGTTGAAAGACATATGAATACTCTGCGTGGAGAACGCATATTTATAAAATTCACGTCATCTGTCAGATCAAGGCGGAAATATACTATTGTTTGTTTTCTTCTCGAAATAAATTATGCATGTTGTAGGTTCAACTCAAATCTTTTTTTATCTCCCTCAAATATTTTTTGCGTTAATGATAATTATACTTAACCTTTTTGACCTTAATATATACATATCTGCAAATTTATACTACACATCATATCATAACTTATTAATATAACAGCATGAGATGGGGTCATCCAAGGGTCAGTGTATTCGGACAGCTAGTGTTTGCCAAATATTAGTGTTATACTTGCGGGCAAGCTGCTTATACGTGTCAGCCATTAGGTCTCGCTCTTTATCAATGCTTATTACAATAAAGGGTCGTCCACATACGACGTCACGCAAGTTTTGTCATTTTTGGATATAAACCCAGACTCTACGTGACGTCACAAATATATTAACCCCCCCTCCCCCTCGTCCACCCCACCCCTTTTTTTTGTAATCCTGAAAAGTAAATGCGACATAAATCATTTTCACGATACGGATAAAACAACAAACTTTAATGTAACTTAGTGTTTAGTTAATCGGGATTTTATAAGGACTGCTTGGCTATTTAAAAGTCTATAAAATTATTTTAAAAATTTAAATTCTTTTAAACAAAAGTCAAAAGAAATGTAAACTAAATACATAAATCACGTCAGTTCTTAATGACATTATAGTTTCAAGAAATCTACAAGGTTTAAAATTTTAAGTATTTGTGAATGAATTACTTCTCATCATAATTATCGTGATCCCAAAGATGTTCCTCCATTGAACGATCAATAAATCAATTTGTTTCTAGATTAACATCGTTTATTGGAAGGGATATTCCCTACAAATCGAGCTGATCCTTTTCAATCTAAGGTCTCACTGGATAGTTTCGTATTTTGACACCTTAATATTTAAGGTAGAAGGCATGAGCCTAATTATCACAATCCTAGCATTTTTCACTTCACAGATAAGCTAAATCTATAATGTAGTTTAGATTTACTTTGAGTTAGGCTTGGAAGTGGGTTGACTTGTGGATGACTGCCTGTCACAGTTAGACTAGCAATGGATATCAAATACGTAACTTGGGCTTAAAATGAGCAGCCGACTTGGCTTACATATTTACAGGTATCTGCTACAGAGGTAAATATCTAAATATCTAGATGGAATGAGGGGTGATGAAAAGTATGCTAATTTGTTACAGTACTAGTGAACTTTATTAATGCATAAGGCACATATTGAATCTTTTAGCTGTCGTGTCACAGGAAAATATTAAAAAAAAAAACTCTTTCTTGTCAAAACAAAATGTAAAAAGAGGGTATGGTGGCAGTGTTGTTTCAGTATAAAAGCCACTAGTTGCATAAGGATTTGACTTTAAAACATCAGTCAGAATCTTGCAAGCATCAGTTTTTATTTGTATCTTTAATGTAATTTTCTTATCATTTTTCTGCATCAGGCCATCATCAAATGAAAATTTGCCCCCCCCCTCCCCCTCCCCCCCCCCCAAAAAAAAAGATAACCTGTTCAGTGAGACCTACTCCACACTTTCTCTGTTCTCTGCATATGACCATCATTCTCGTTGACTATCATTGATCCGATGCGCTTCGATGGAACTGATATTTGTTTGTGAAAGACTGAGTAACATTGCATTATGACCAGATAGCTGAAATACAAGTGATATATCTTGCAAATTCTTTCATTCAGCCCAGATTGAAGTGCAGGGCAATAAAGATCACAGGGAAATGTCCGAAATGTGTATGGTGACCGACGTAGAATGTCTTCCATTTTGAGACTTTGAGTTGCAAACAAGGATATAAATTTGTGCAAGGCTCCATGTGTCGTTTACCACGCTGATGTATGAGCTTCGTGCTTTCGAACAGCACAAGTTGTCGTCACACTTAATTATAACAAACCTAAAGCAAGTATTGGCTTGAGCAGACATGGGTGTCACGCCAGTTTTGATCTCTACACACACACACACACACACACACACACACACACACACATATATATATATATATATATATATATATATATATATATATATATATATATATATATATATATATATATATATATATATATATATATGTATACTGATGTGACGCAATACATTGATGCTTGTATGATAAGTAGTTGATACACTGTTTTTATTACGACCTTGTTTACCATACAAGGATGTATGGGTATTTCGATGTGCACGAATGCGTGACCGAACAATGTAATGGAGAAACTGGAGAAGCAACAGTCAGGGAGGAGATATATTTCGAAGGAAATCGGAAGGAGAGAAGGAATGGGCTTGATATGAGAGATACAGATGAGTAGGAAACAAGGACAGGTGGAAACGCTATCTCACACTATACATTAAATGATGCAATAGGCTATCCCTAAGTCGAGAAGAAGAAGAGTGATTGGGGAAGTATTATCGTCTGACTATTGAATTGTATTAAATTGTTATTCATTTGAATTGCACCATTTGTGATCTGAATAATTCAACTGTCGGCATTGATGATTGGGGCTGGAGCTTTACCTCTCTCTCTCTCTCTCTCTCTCTCTCTCTCTCTCTCTCTCTCTCTCATTTCACTTCCTACAAAATCGAGCATGGGTGGTACTTCTATAAAAATTTAAATAAAGTATTGGAAGCACCCAACCCCAACCATGATAAACCTACCATAGTGGCGGCATAACAAACCCCTCCACACGCCAGTCTACCGTCAGCTGTGACCATAGTTCGACCAACGTTTTCCATCAACTTCAAACTTCAAATGGCGTTCGTCTAAATGGCTGCCATAGATGTGAGAAGGTAATATTAATCCACTCAATTCCATGCTCTGTGGCGCCATCTTTGTCCCCACTCTATTAAAAGCACTTCATCCCATGTCATTTGTTGCAATGAAGAGAGAGTCAAGATCATGCTTCAAGAAACGGTGGATAGCAACCTTACTGACGTTTTGATACCGTGTGTTTTGATCCGGCCCATCATCAACAATAAATATGAGAATTGGCGGGATCAATTTATCAATATCAATCCTGGTTATGGTATCGAACTCTGTCAGACATATCAACGTTTCAAAGTCAAATAAATGGCTGAGTACTGTTAATGCAGTGTTTTCCAGATCGGACAGCTATAAATGTTTGGACATAAAATAACAACAGCATCTACGTTCCCAAGACCGTCGCGATGTATATACCGAGGGTATAAGCTTGAGCTGGACAGCAATTCCCCAAGTCATGGCCAGGAAGGCTTACATTATACTCAACGTGCACCAGCAGAGGACTCTGCTTATTGGTAGCGACGTCTTATTGTAGCTGTGAAAAAGCTGGCCATCGATATGTTTAGTGTAATAATCATTTTGCGCTCAAATTACCTTTACTGAGACAGTGGTTACATGATGGTTACCTTCTCGGAGTAGCTAAATGGTTTGTAGAAGGCAATGTTTCAGAAGTAAATGATTTTCTAGACATCATTCATTTGTTCATTGGACTCTAAACTATCCAGAGTGCAATTTTGTTTTAAAAATCTGATGGTACTTGTTTTGTTCAAAAGTAGAGATCTCGTCCTTTTTTCGTAGCGAAGATTATCTTGAGCTCTTACATCGTATTGTTAACCTTTTCAGGCAAATCTGTGTCATTCTTGATACTATTTCATTTTATACAAAGTTCTTCTTGGTATATCTTTTTGGTTTTTGAAGAATATGCTAGCACATAAGTGTTAAATAAAGACTGATATAACATTTGTTATCCATTGCTAAATGATGTCAAAAAGTCCTAAACAATTAAACTAATGTGAAAAAGTACACCTTACTTTGTATAGTTCCAATAGCGTAAATGATAATGGTGTCTCACGCTGGCTCATTCTTCCAAATTTTACCTCTCCCCTCATCCTGTCATTTATAGACTGCTTTTTTTAAAAAAAAATGACTTCAAACTGCAAAGACTTTCTAAACTAATAGTAGTGTCAACCAAACGTTTTCAATCAAAAGAAAGAAAAACGCTAATATTTGATATATTTATTTCCTTTAATGTGCGGCGTCTCAGAGCGACACACGGCCCAAATTTGGCACTACTCAACTAATTACATTTGTTGTTTTATCACATAAAACTATTAAAGAATAAACGTTCACTGCCGACCGAATACTGTCTTTGAAGTTGCTAAATTCGCGTGTCTTTGATCTAATGAGACTGTTATCAAGATGGTAATAACTTGTTAGCCTATTGTTTTACTTTTATAAAATCTTATCACCAGCATGTCTGCAGTTTATTTAGTCTACCTTTTGTTTTTAAAGTGTGTATTATATTATATTAATAAAGCCATATAATTTTAAAAAAAGTTTAAACCTGTTAAAGGTATTAACAATTACCCAATATTTCATGTGAAATAAAATAAAATATGAATATATGTCGTCCACGAGAGAGTTGCTATCTAATGAGGATTCAAATTGACTGAGGATGCAGTTCACCAAATCATTTTTGTTCTTACATTATTTTTTAAAGAAGCGTTTCACATTCATATTTATTGTGATGTCGTATTCTTCACCCCCTACCCCATCGTCACAAACGTTTGACCCCCTCCATTTCCACTGCGTGACGTTATATGTGAACGACCCCTAAAATGTATTTTAGCGCAAATGATCAGTGCGGGGATGAAAATGGAGATTTCAGGTCAAAAATGGTTTCGTAGCATCAAGCATAAATTTGTAAATCTCGTTTTGTTTTACGAGGAAAAGCTGACTGTTCTAATCAGAATGATTACTACATATAGGAATCTTTGAGTATTGATTTAGATGTTTTGTCCATTTATATATTTAAGTAGATAACTAAGTTATTCTTATAACATTAATAACTAATCATGACTATGTAAACTACTTATTATATACATTCAATGTGGAGTGTAAATCAGACGACAAACACGTGGTCCGTATGAATGTACAATGGCAATATTTAACATCATCTTACATCACATATTTGCACAAGTCATGTTGAGTAACGTAATTGTTTATGAATGAGAGGCATCTAGTGTTGTATGCCGATCGTTTTCATCAAATAAGCGTCATATCTTAAACCCAAATAGCATCATCATAAAATCCAGTGCTAAGTTCTACCTATATCTGTAATTTGTTGTAAATTCGTGATATATCCAAAGTGGCAGCGTGCCTTTTACCTGAAAAAAGCGGGTAGGAAATGTCTTCATATCATGTTACATATTCGTTTTTATTCAAAAGAGATTCGGGGTAATCATGATATTGCAAAAGGAAATTAATAAAATCTCATTTGCACATACAGACATGGTCATTGACTTGCTCTTAAAACCATATAAATTTAAGTGCGCTCTGGAATTCCATGAAGGCGAAAGAACAAAAGAAGAAATAAAAACTCACTCTAATACATTAGACAGAGAACACAGTCCAGCATATCGGAAGGCTATAATAAAAAGCCAAAAATAAGTACATTTTCAGACACAGATATTCATACACATTCATACAAACAGATAGACGAAGATAGAGAAAAATGGTGGTTTTAGTAACAATAAGGACGATACAGAACCAGGGTTTGCAGTTTTGAAAGATGTAGTAGCCGAGAGAAAAGCGACAGAAGAGTAGCAGTTGAACAATGATGGTGGTCGTGGTTTTCTTCAGCAGTTTACTATCTTTTATCATTCTGCATAAAATTGATGCCGATAATTAAACCAGCAAATCCCACAACCATTAACAAATACAAAAGATGCTCGTAATTCAGTGTCATTATTCCTTTTATGTTAATAATGATACTAGTGATGACATTAGAATGTATCTTTGTCAAAAGGAGATCGACAACTTTAGCCCCTGGCCCCAACGCCCTAGAGCACCTGTTGAGTATAGCGCGTTTCAGAGATACCGAGATTCGCAGTGCTCACGTTTTATGACAAGCGAAGATGCATAATATATATATATATATATATATATATATATATATATATATATATATATATATATATATATATATATATATATATATATATATATATGTGTGTGTGTGTGTGTGTGTGTGTGTGCGTGCGTGCGTATTTATGGATGCATGCATGGAGGCACGCACGCACTCACGTACGTATGTATGTATGTTGGCAGTTGCTGACTGATTGTTACCACAGCCAATTTTAGCAATGTAAGATATATCTATGTGCAGAGTTTAAGTGCTTTTCCGATGGATCGATTCGGTCGACCATCGTTTACTGTCAGTGAGATAAAAATAATCAATTAAAATGTATGTGATTTATGCTGGTTAAAGTTTAGCTTTCACATCTAATGCCATCGAAAAACAAAAGATACCCAATTTGGGCAGGATTCCATGTTGCAAAGTAATTGATTATTGAACAGGAAGCAACTGATGATCGATCAAAACGTTTACTCGATTCCCGACATTATAGCGTACTAATTTAAGTTAGTCGTTGACTGACTGGTAGTAGATTATAAACCATTAATCAAATTCACAATATATACATTTCATCTTCACGAAATCAATAATTAAGGCTGAGGTACAATTAAATGCTAATGTACCTTTATAAAAATAACCGATTATGAATATGCAAGGAGTTCAAAACATAAAAGAACCCAGATCTTTCCTGAAAACAATATTTAAGAACAGAAAAGAGACATAGTATGTTTCTAAAGAAAAACAATATATATATATATATATATATATATATATATATATATATATATATATATATATATATATATATATATAGTTTCGTTTTCTAAAGAAAGACATAATTTGTATGTAAAACGAAAATGGATTAGTTGAAGACAAATAAGAAATAAGAAACATGCCACTGAATGGGTTGAGTAGGCAGATAAAGTTTCTGTCGATTAAATATTAACCTAATTAGGTTTTTACAAGAGCTCTCTCTTTCATAGATCTTCAGATAAATTGAAATAATGGCATGGTCCCGTATCTGTACTAATAAATACACTTAACCACCATTTAAATATTTACTGACTTTGATACTTAAGCGTGAATACGGAAATCTTTGTGCAAAGAATAGGATTATCCGATGAACGCTTATCGATTTAATTTACAATCTATTATAATCTACGAATTTTCAGATTATTTTATGCCAATATTTTAAGAAAAAACAAAATCATTTCAAATTGACCATTACTTTTAACATCCTTCAGGTCGTATTCATTATTCATTTTAAGGTTTTAAGGTATTAGTGATATTGATATCAATTTCACGATCAGTATTATCCGAATTTACTAACGTTGTTTTTCATAAATATTACTAATTTCAAGGCATACTTACCGTCTCTTTTGTAATTTTCGAAAAATCTTGGTAAGTTTATAATTTTATTGAGTATAACAATTAAATGCTGAAGAGAAATTTAAATGTCGATGTTAATTTGCACTATGTCCCAAGAAGACAAAGCATTTTATTTTATTTTATGTCCTGTTGTTCAGCATCCAACACTATGCATTAAATACCAGAAATGGCTGAAAAGTGTAATTTACAAACTAATCATTAGGAAAATCGTCCAACACGCTGAGGTAGAATGCACAACTTTTGCTCAGCAGCGTAATCCAGCGAGTAGATGGAATTATTTATTTTCTTTTGTTTTGTGTCCGATAAGATACGCTTTCACTGGAAAACTCCATAAGTTGCATTCTGACTTTATAATATTTACGAGGACAAACATTAAAATGCATATATACTGTTCAGGAAACTAACTTATATAATATAAATTTAATTTTATGGTTTTATTACATAGTTTTTAAAAAAAAGTTTTTCTTCATTAAATGGTTTTGTTATAAAATATTGTTTGCAGTTATTAACCTTGTACAAACCTGAAATTCTTTCTGCTTGACCTGATTGACCTTTTTATTTGAGTTATTTCATTTAGGTAAGCAACTAATAATAGCTTCATTATTCTGTGTATGAACGTTTTATCAGGATTATTATTGAGGTAAACAGTGAAGTAAATATTTTTGATCATAGTTAAAGTGTTAAAGATAATTAAGTGAATTTTGAGGCTATTGTTTTGTAAACAAACAAGACACTTTTAGATCAGTCTAGAACGTTATTGTTCATTAAAGGTAATAGTTCTTTTAGAATGGGCTAATTGTTATCTGATGTCAGGCAGATTAGAATGGGCTAATTGTTACCTCATGATGATCATCAAGCGGCGAACATCGAGCAGGCAGGATCGGGGCAGCGCTGACCACCGTGAACATGAGAGTACAGCGGATAAATGTTAACCATTAGGAGTGCCAATAAAAAAAGAAGAAGACACCCAGAGGAGTAACAAGGTTTCGCTTAAATTAGCGCTCGTCGATAATGACGTAGTAATACCACCGTTGGAACTCAGTCACATAGGACAAGCTGTAGATTCTCCAGTATGCTGAACAAGGGAACATGGCGGCTGCCACGAGGCAATCCAAGATGGCGTCCAAGCATGAGGTCGAGAACTCTCCCAAGGCATGGTTCAAAAATCATGGAGCCTGTGGTATAAGAACCGGACACCGGAAAATATCAGCAAGCTGAAGATGTAATAATATCGGCACCTGATGAAATGCCTGTACAGCAGAGATGTGATAATTTTCGCCTTTGCCTTGTTCGTTCGCTTGGATAATAGGGGACTCATTTGGTTACGAGTACCCCTCTTTGAACAACTTTCCGTGGCCCTAAAAAGCTAATTTGACCTTATTGGTATCGCCTCCAACAAAATTCAAGACCAAAATTACCTAACATTGACTACACTATTATATGTCGCTTAGACATTTTTAATTTTCTAAAATTGTTAGGGACTTATTATATGTACGCTTATGTACTAGTTCTATTTGAATGATAGGACTTTAAATAATAATTCTTCAACTTAAATATTTGAATAATTGCACAGGTGGCTAACACATTATTGGATGTTAATTTGTCCATTAGTACAACTGGACTGAATTTGACCTTTAGTATGACCTTGTCGTTTCAGGTGTGGACTGCGTCCTTTGCTGTGCTGTCTTGCTGTTTGCGTGCTCTGGTGTGTGCTGCTGTGTCGACGCCCTCCTGGACCTGGGCCCTTTCCGCCTTTGCCGTTTCCGACTCACCAAATTACTAGCGAAATGAGAAAACATTTTCCCTCGCTACCAACGTTTACTTCCGATTGGTTGTTAGGGGTGGGTGTGTGTAGGTACTATTCCTACCCACCCCATGGGCTTTCATTTCTCCCGATAGTTACTTTTTAGTAATTCGGGAGAACGCCCTATTTAAAATATAGTGCATAAGCACTGTAAATCCTGAGGGGGGGGGGGGAGTAGCGACCCTCCCCAAAGGACCTTAAATGGCCACCGATATGGTGGCTATAAAAGTTGCCCATATGCCCCTAGAGGGCGGTGGCAACTCAAAAACACCCATTTCAGTCAGTCAGTAATTGTTACCTGATGTCAGGCAGATTAGAATGGGCTAATTGTTACCTGATGTCAGGCATATTAGAATGGGCTAATTGTTACCTGATGTCAGGCATATTAGAATGGGCTAATTGTTACCTGATGTCAGGCAGAAAACTATGTTACCAGTCGTGCTTTGCCATCTTGTACTTTAAGTTGTCTTATGTTGTGACCAGTTTCTTTTGAATTTTGGTTTCTTTATATTATTGAATTCAACTGATTAGTTTCTCTGGCTATACAATTGTGCTCTGATAACATTCTTGGATAAAGACATTCGCTGGGACTTATTCTGGCATTAAAGCCTGGAATATTATTTCTGTGATTCAACTGACACATCAGTACTTCGTAGGCTATAACAAACAATTTATCGCCTTCATTTTGGATATCTTCGGGACTTGAACTGATTTTTATTCTGGACATTGTATTACAAGGACTTGTGCTTTTTATCTCTTGGATTATTTATGGATTTGATTCCCAATACTGTTCTTTTTTTCTTCATTTTCCCCTTGGAATAATAAGGATATATATCTTATTTGTTACATTTTACTAAGCTTGATTTTTTCACCCTTTCCTGTACTGTTTGAAATAAAGATGAATTGCTTCAGCTTGCTAGAATTAGGATCTGTCTTAGGCTAAAACTTCTTTAACAAAGCAAGAAATAAAAATATTTTGGTCTAATATTTGGTGAAAAAGAATGTTTTGGATAAAAGATTAGTAAGTCTGTATCAGATTCTAGCATAAAAATAAAGGACTTTAAACAAAATTAAAATACAAGATGAAATTAGAGGTAAGAAAGCTTGAACATCATATAGATAAGGAGTAGAATCAAATGCAATTAGATAAGAGAGAGAGAGAGAGAGAGAGAGAGAGAGAGAGAGAGAGAGAGAGAGAGAGATTTGTCTACAGTTTCATAACCATTAACATATATGTAAAATCAGTTTTCAAAATCATCAACGTCTTATATCATTCTTGGACATCTAGTATTCATATTTGTTAAGGTTATCATTTTGTGGCCTTTAAATATGATTTTTTAGAGCTCTTATCATTGCTTATATGGAATAAAACAAACATTAATCATCTTCTTTCTAAACATTAAGATAAACATATTTATTGTTCATTTTGTTTACACATTCTGGTAATTCTGTGTATGTTATGCCTCTCACACAATGATGTATATCTGCATGCAATGTTAATAATTGATGCCTTAAAAACCCCACAGCGTATCTAGTATTTTTTTCTTCTGGACAAAACAAATTGCTAACAGTATTTTCATCATCGTGACAAGTGTTTCATTGTGCTCTTCGTTTTTTTTATTAACGACTTTTTTCTTCGATACCAATCAATATATTTCAATCCCTCCCGCTATTACGAGTCTAATAGCTAAACTACAATAGATTCAAACTCTCTTTTCTATATATTTTCAAGTATGGGTCAGAATCTAAACAAACTCTTTTCCTCTTTCCCGTAAAATCTGCACTCGTTAATGCTCATTTGAATTAATCATGAGGCCTTCTGGTGATATTTATGTTTCTATTATATTTGATCATTCATTTTTTTTTAATCCATCTAATAGATAGGCTAATTAATGTAGTCTGAAGTCTATTCAACTATGAATCCATTTATTTTAATACTATATTAGCAATAAAATTTATATTACATTTTTGTCCTTGCATATGACTTATTTTGGCACAGCTTTTATACTCTTACAAGTAATTTGTTTCTAATGGTTTTCTCGGATCAAATTATGTCTTCTATTATGATGCTACTTTGGTTTTATGTTAGAGCGCATCTGGAACCTATGGCATGATGTATTCAATCTGGTAGACATGCTTTTTTTCACCATATCGAAAACGTAATATTTTCTAGCATTTTTACTACTGGAACGTTTCAGCTGGATATGTGGCTGTCATTAATCTCAACATTTCTTGTTTCAATCGCACTGTTTACAGACTTTTAAAAAAATGTACTTTAGTCTCTCCAGACGCACTAAAGTATACTGGTAAAATACAGAACCTATTTTACAAGACAATATTTCACAATCTTCTCCCTACTAAACTTATCATTTTCTGCTTGCAAGATTCTTACAAAAATATCCAATATTTTTGGCGATTATGAAATTTTTTATATATTAAAATACCGGTTAACACTAAGCTTTTTTAATCGAACATTTTCATCGTACAAGACGTCCGATATATGAAATTCAGTGTAAATCATTTGAGTTTATTCTGATTTGGTTCATTGATTACTGAGATACCGATTTTATACAGCTCTATTTATGTAAGCGATGTACTATTCCGGTTTGAAACAATACTTATGAAATCAATACCATTTTTATTTTTTTTTGGTCGGATATTTCTTTCATCGTTATTGTTCTCACACACTTAAAAAATATTTGTCTTGGTAAATATCTCCTCATTATTCTATTTCATCATTTCGTAAAGACAAGGCTCACATAAAAGTGGTTTTCGTCTTAAAATAGCTTCCATACAATTTTTGAAAACTGGATTGACAATTTGATATCATAACATTCTCACTTTTTATATGTTACAAATGAAAGAATTGTCAGATAACCCAAAAAGTTGATCCATACTTTATATTTATGTGTCTTCACTGCTGGGTTCAATAGGAATCATTAACTGAAATGTAATAATTACGCTAATTACTATTAAATCAAACGATGATGTTAGGTAAAATAATTACCCATTACCCATGGTCTTATTCTGAGTTAAACTTTCCCCATTCTAGTTTTCCAAGTTCTGTTTAAAAGCTCCTCTAACGACACCTTAGACTGAGCATGTAGAATATTATTATCTTTGTTTCTGCTATAAATGAATGATAAAGCTTGAGGATATAAATTTCATTCTTTCTTTTCTGATTCTGATCGTTAAAGATTTATCCGAAAACGTTGCCTATTGATGTGTCTATAGCTTATATACTGTTCTTCTTTTTTATTTTTAACTTTATGTAACGTTTGAAGTGAGCTTGAATATATATATATATATATATATATATATATATATATATATATATATATATATATATATATGTGTGTGTGTGTGTGTGTGTGTGTGTGTGTGTGTGTGTGTGTGTGTGTTTAGTTCCATGACTTCAAAGGATTAAAATATAAACCAATGCTTGAGAACTAATTCTCAACATCTGGATGCATTGTGTGGTAAAAGTCCAATACTGTTCATTGTTCGTTTCGGTGTTTATATTAGATAAGAAAATATGAATGGTTCGCAAAAAAAAAAAAAACCCATAAAAGCCTTGTAACTCGGGTACAATGCGTACCTAAAGATGAGGTAAAATCAGCAAATAAGTAATAATAACATAATGAGCGATTGCCACGCCTTCCGTATCTCTTACAGGCTATTGTGCATGCGATTGTATTTTACTTTTAGCTATTCTTTTAAATGACACATCTTTAGGTGGCATTCAAATACAAATATTTCATCAAAGACTGATTATATCAAGCTTTTTAGCGACCAAGATCAGAAAGATAATACTAAGTAAAATAACCTGCACTCAGTTCAATGATTTATGCAATCTAAATACAACAGAAAGGAAATTCTTCTTTAAAAAAATAAGATTAGTTATTTCCTACCTTTTAATTGGTGACCACTTTACCTAAATAAAAAGCGTAAAGTAACATATAAACAAATGCTGTTATCTGAATACAAATATTTCATAAGGAACACATTGTTGAGAGCTCGTGATTTTGTTTAATTGCCACTGTCGATCTTGTCACTGAGATAAAATTGACTCTAAATTTACAAAAGAAATTATTAAAAGATAAAACGTTGAAATGATCACACTCCTATCAAATACATGGTAACACATTCTAATCTATTCTTGATTCAGTTTAAAAGCAATCAGTATTCAGGGCATTTAGTACAGATCTGGACTAACTTTGATGTTAACAGAGAACGATTAAAAATTCAAATAACAATGTCCGTTTTACAAACAATGTTTATGTGTACTGCTACGTACATACACACGTACATACGTTCCTACCTGCCTGCCTACCTACCTACCCCCCTACAGAGGTATTATGTATGTCACAGTGTTCTTTTAATATGTGAGATATTGGTTATGTTCCCGCCAAGTATGATATTTGGTAGATGCACTGATTTCACAACTATTTCGATCGATAAGCATGAAGCTAGTTGGATAATGGAGTTTAGACAAAGGCCAATCGAATGCTTGTATTCAGATACTTGGATGAAGATCATTCAAAATTCTAACGTCCACATATTTAGACATTGATAATTGTGAAATTCGAATGCATGTTTTTAGGATACACTGCATGTATATATTTATCAAATATAAACAGTTTGAATACTGAAGATTCGAGTAATCTACATATATACAATATACGGATACTGGACATGCGAATGACCAATATAAAATTAGTTTGATCTTGAAGATTCCAATATGCAATGAAGAAAATCAAAGTTTCACCTCTGCCGCCATGATAATTATGGCTTTCTAATGTGGGTTAGATAGGACCGTACAATCAATGATTTTTCTGCATGGATATTAGCCTGAGAGACTTTAAACTTGGTTCCAACTGATCAACATCATTTTAACATTAGTCAATTGTCACTAGTTTTATATACAGCAGATGATACACTCTATAAGTGCAAACTGAAGTAGTTGACAAGTAGATTTCATTATACCTAACTCAAATTTAAATGGGATCAGAAGATCTTAATGCGTAAATAACATGGTATCTGCGTCATCTGCGTAGCTACGTGACTGCCCACACTTGTAAGTGGATTGAACATCAGAAAAACTTCAAAATTGAATCTTTGACAAGTAGTTATAACTCTCACATTTAGCCGATAGGGTATCGTGACATTATGAAGATTCGTTTTACCACACACGTACATTTAGATATCAAATTAAAATATAACTCTAACACCAAGTGTAGCAACTACCTTCATTGTTTAATGTCATTGAAGCACTCGTTCCTGTCTGCTGTAAAACTGAAGATACACGTTATGAAAACAAAAATATATAATTTAATACACACCTATATGGAATGGTTTGTCTGTTGTTGCTGCAGCTGTTATTGTTGTTGTTGTCATTAATAATAATAATAATAATAATAATAATAATAATAATAATAATAACGCTAATAATAATAATAATAATAATAATAATAATAATAATAAATATTTGATAATTTGTATAGGTGCTTCTTTAAAAATTAAAAAAAAATGCACCATACATATCTTTCCTTGCTTGATGGAAATGTGAAAGGGGGAAAAAAAACTGCATCTCATCGAAACGATATCTGAAAAATTAAATTCATTTATTACATCGGGGCTTAGAGTAATAGTTTTACTTCCTTACGACAAATATAAATATTTGTATCCAACGATTGGATTTTTAATAGAGGCTCATTTTTGTTGAAGTTATGTAAAATGAACTGCAATGCAAATTTTAAGTTAAAGCGTCTAAATTTCATATGCATAAAATCACTGCGTAATTCTGTTGCAAAAGGACTTGAGCGCATTGTGTAAAACAATTGACTACAATTCTGAGCACCACGTCCGATCCCATCACTACTGAATGCTGGAGAAAACATTTCTGCTAATTCAGTGTTACAAACCATTCAAAATAGAATGGGCTTAATTCATTTTTACATAATCTGCTGAAGACACTGCTAAAACTATATTTCCTAACATTTAACTTAGATGAACAAAGATATGACACTGGTAAAATGACAGCAGCACGTTTTCAGATTTAAAACATGGGCAACAATATGATGTTGGTTGTTGTTGTTGCAGTGTTTGACGCCATTTTTCAGCACACGATAAGCTATACATGGCGGCAAGTATTAATGGTGGAGAAAGAACCCGGGAAATCCATAGGAAAGAACCACCGACCCACGAGAAGCTACTGGCAAATTTTCTCACATACACACATTGGCCGAGTCTGAGAATCGAACCCACTCAGACAGAGGTGAGATGGCAGTGATCCGTAACGGAGAGAGTTTTAGACCACTCGGTCACGTGGGGCCCCATATGATGTTGGTGGTGATGGTGTATTTTCATACTGAATGAAATGGGTAACATTGTTGGCTACATCAACTTGAAAAAGATTTCCGATAGCTGCAAAACAGCACTAAACATTACAATAAATATTGACATGGTAAAAATTTTATTCTAGCAGCTGATATGAAGTCCTCAACAATTCATCGAAAGCTCGACATTGATATCAAGGAAGTGAAATATTTTTTATATAGCTTATGAATACAAGAAGGACAACAATAAAAACAAGAAGAATGTCAAACGTTGTACAATCGCAACTGCCCGCCATTTGTCAATTAAAAATCATTACACAAATAAGGAACTAATTGATAATAATGATAAGTGTCCCATAGGTTATTTTAACTTAATTAATAACTTCGTTTTTAATATTTTTGCCTTTTTAATTATGCATACATTTTATATGTAATAATAATGTACAAGAACAAGCTAGTTTATATTTGAGCTAGATCTTCAACTTTGTCTCATAAATTTTAAGTCGTCTTCCAGCAAATTTGTAATAATGATCATATAAGTTCATATTTGTAAACGAAACATTTAAAAATATTCGAAATACTATATCTTAAAAGTGATCTGTTAACTCAAGTATATGGTCTTGCAAATAACAATCTATTACTTTGGGATTTCTTCAAAAGATATGACATAACGAAGAAGTGAGAGGGGTGTTGTTCGTTATTCGTTTCCTTTTTCTGATTAGTGTTTTTCAAACCACTGCATCAAAAACAAACATCATTCAGTTGTAGGAATTGTGTGCATCTGAACACGTGTGCATAATTGGTCAGAAGAGGTCAGAGCGTATCTTAAATTATTTCTGGGATACGATTTTAGACGTGAATGTATACCAATATTCCGAAATTATAGAAGTGATTCTTGGAAAATAACTGTTTTTAAACACAATAAACAGTGTATCGCATCCAATGTACTGGACGCTTCAATAGAGTGGATGTCGCGATTATGACGTATGTATTTATATGTTAGTGTTTAATGACACCTCATCACAAAAGACGTATGTATTTATATGTTAGTGTTTAATGACACCTCATCACAAAAGTGGCCATGTTTAAGCAACAAAAAGTAAAATTCAAAAATTTAAAATTTAATTCTGCAAATTGTAAGGAAAGTAAAGCCTTTCAAATAAATAAATGAATAGAGACAATAATATAAGAAAATAAAAGGTATGCTGTTAAGTTTCTGTAAAATGTTCAAAAATAACAAGAGAAGGTAAAACGTGTAAAAACAAATTGAAAACAATAATATATTTTGTTGTTTAAACAGCATTGCGCTAAAGAGGTCCATGATGTTTTGGGCGGTACTTCCTCGTTTCATTTCTCAAGCAGTTCATGTCAAAATATTTCAGTTTCACAAGCTGGACATTAAAACACAATCGACAAGAATGTACTCATTATCAGTGGATGCTGGTAAAGTACACACTCTGGCCAAGTCTCACACGCCAGGAGGCATAGATGAGTCAAGTATGTATCTCCGAGACAATGCCGCCTCGTCCCTCCGATTTCATGAATAGGAAAAATGGTACTGTCTGATAGTATGTTTGCTGTTTCTTAAGTTTGTTTGTGGAGGTTTCGTTTCACATATTTTGCCAAGTATGGTTTATGTAAAGGTTAAAGTCATTGCATGGAGCTTCCATTCAAACCTGCACGGCAGATTGGCTGATTTACATGTTCGTTTATTTTGCTCAATGCATATGAGGCAAGATAGCCAACAGTACAGACTAATTTGTCTTGATTGAATGAGAACATCATGTCTCTTCATTGTATGGGCTATTAGCATTAGCGGGTTTTCATTTTTAAGCTTTGAATGTGGAAATGGAATCTGAAATGGTTACGAAATTTTTTTCTGAAAGGGTTTTGGACGTCTTACAACCGCCACGATAGAGCTCTGGGCCAACATGAACACGGTGAAGTCAGCAGAAAAGCATACAGTTAGTTTGTTTTTCTGCTTTCTAAAATTTGACCCCGTTTTCTTTAACCCATATCTGAACTAGATTCATTAGTATGGCTACTCCGTCATCTACAGCATATCAAAATGACAACATATAATGAGCAGTTAGTTTCTGGATAAAGACGTTTCTCTATACTGTTAATTTTGATGTTGAATACGTTGACTTGAAACATACCGCCCTGCGGGACACCAATCCTGATGATAGCCTGTATAAAGGGTGCTGCTTATATAACCTAAATCAAAATTCCATCGACAAAACGCCGCATCGGGAAACATTAGATGTTATATTTAATGTCGTCTGTTTTATTTATTAAGAATATCACTTTACCGACGACAAAACACCCACTATAAAGCGCCAGTAATCACAAGAGCCAAATGAACATTTTGTTCGAATCTTTGATGTACTTTCACAATGAATTGAAACCATGAATACAAAAACAATGTACTTCTATTTTGGAATTATTTATACTAATGTATAAGTAGACAGCATCCCAGCTGAACTCATATTGCATTAGGTGGGGTGGGAATCAGTAATAGAGCTACTAACATAAATCTGCAAAATATCTGGCAGACAGGTGAATGGTCAACACAGTGGACACAGTCACTGATTATAACACTCCCCAAAAAGGCAATCTCCAGCTGTGCCAAAATTACAGAACTATCAGTTGTATCAGCCATGCTAGTAAAGTGATGATGAAGATCATCTTGAAAGACTGAAACCACAAGCAGAAGAAATAATCGTGGAAGAAACGTCAGGGTTTCAGAGTGGAAGAAGCACAGCAGAACAAATATTCACTCTTAGAGTTCTGTATGAAAAGAACTCGCAACATCTATCATGTGTACATAGATTTGACAGAGTGTGGCATGTGTCATTGTAGGCCAAAATGAAGAAATTCAATATGGGTGAAAAGTTGACCAATACCATCAAGCAGCTGTACGCCAATGCTACCAGTGCAGTAATTGCTTAAGGCTAAGTTGGAGACTGGTTCAAGACAACAGTTGGAGTACGTCAATGCTGTCTCCTGTCATCACTGCTTTTCAACATCTGCTTAGAGTGCATCGTGAGCGAAGCCCTGGAAACCACTGTGGGATAGTCAGCATTGGAGGGCGTAACATCACCAACCGACACATTGCAGACGACATTGATGGTCTGGCAGGCAGTGATGATGAGCTTGCCACCTTAGTGAAGAACCTGGATGAAACATGTTTCAGATCTGACATGGAGATAAACTCAGAGAAAACAAATCTGACGACAAATAGTGGCAAACAAATCTCAGGGACAATTAAAGTCAGATGACAGGAACTGGAAACAGTGAGCCAGTTCAAATATCTTGCTTCCATAATCACCGAGGAGGGACCAAGAGCAGGCATTTTGTCACGACTAACACAAACAATGGCAGCTATGTCAAAATTAAGACCCATCTGGAGAAACAATATCTGAACACTAAAAGCAGACTGATCACTAGTCATCTCAATCTTTTTGTATTCATGTGAAGCCTGGGCCTGACAGCAGAATTAAATCGAAGAATACAGGCACTTGAGATGCCACATAACCATTCTTGGCATCTCTTACATGGACCACATCACAAATGAAGAAGTGCGGAACACCATCAGACACAAAGTAAGCCGTTATGAAGAACTCCTCACCACTGTCAAAAAGAAAAAGCTGGAATGGTATGGCCATGTCACTAGAGCCAACAGTCTATCCACAACAGTACAGCAGGGTAGCGTCCAAGGTGGCAGAATTAGAGGTATATAGAGACAAAAGCGGACTGACAACATCACATAATGGACCAGGAAAAGGTTTGCGGAGCCACAGACATATGATCGAGACAAGTGGAGGGAACAGGTCAGATGTTCAGCAGCACAGTGCCTCAACGACCACGCTAGGTCAAGAGACTGATGATAATGATACCAATGTAGTGGTTCTTCACATATATGATGATCTTATAGATCGTTGACTGTCAATTATGGAACATAGATAATTTCGTTTCGAAATTCAGCGATAGCAAATATAGGGAGAAAACAAACCGTGGACAATAAATTGAAGAAAGACCAAACGGATGCAATAAGGATCATAGAGAGTTGATTTGCTGATATGCGTATAACAAGTATCCTATGATCAAACTTACCTCCTTACTGTGTGTTTTATTGTCATTGTATGTTCTGTTCTTTATGGCATTTTTAACACAGTATGAGCCATTTTGTGCAAAGGAAATATGCTTGTATCAAGGACACATTGTTGAAGCTAACCATGTAGTCTTCTGCAGGTATCGAACTCGCGACCTTTTCATTAAATTCTGACGTTCTACAAACTGACCTTATTCTTAGTAACTACATTAAGTACGGTAACTCAATTAGGAGAGTATGAAACACGGGACACGTCATCAGCCAACTGTAATGTATCAATGGTTAGGATTGGTAACATATAAAATACGTGTTATGTTTATAATACGTTTCTAAACATGTTACAGTAAGTTGTTCTTATTGTTGTTGTTTTTGTTGTAGGGTTTAACCATTAGGCCATTTTTCAGCACACGATAGGCTATACATGGCGGCCAGTATTATTGGTGGAGGAAAAACACGGGAAAACCCCCAGAAAGACCCACCGACCCACGAGAAGCTACTGGTTAGCTTTCTCACATAACTACATTAGCCGAATGTTAGACTCGAACCCATGCAGACAGAGGTGAGATGGCAGTGATCCGTAGCGCTTTAGATCACTCGGTCACTCGGGGCTACTTTTACAGTAAGTTCGATGGAGATCAATTTAAAAAAAAATTGTATACAGTTATCGCTATCAATATAACAAGTATTTTAAGCATTGCTGTTGGAATCGGTGATTGTGTTGACTTTGACGACGTTCAATGTGCAGTGATTCTTGCATTCGCAAATTACGACCGCTGTCTCATTAATGGTAAATAAGCAAAACTTTCTAATATCATGACTATCAGTCCATTGAAAGACTATACTATGCAGAAGTAAATGGATATACTTTATTGTTTGTTTGTTTAATAAGGGTATTTTACGTAGCTTTTAACAATTTTTCAGTCATATCGCTACGATGTCTGCAGTGAAGCAGTTTATAGTAATGTCTAGTACTGGGGCATCAAGCCGCAGACATGTAGCATGATATCCCACCCAGTCACATTATCCTGACACAAGGCCGATCAGTCCTAATACTAACTTCTTAATGCTGAGCGCCAAGCGAGGCAGCTGTTAGTACCATTTTTGTAGATATCTTAAGGAAAACCTGTATCAGTTTATATGAGAAATCAAAATATTCCAGACAAATCCTGCTTAGTTACAATCTTGAAGGAAAGTCTTCACCATCAGTTAATACAAACTTGGGATCATCCATTACTAACTTTGCAAAAGATGATACATATAAACTTTTAAAAACAGAATTAAAATTATAATATCATTTGTTAAAAGACTTATTAAAAATTTAAAGATAAATATAACAAAATTTTTACCGTATAATCTTTTGTTTTTACCTTTAGAGAAAGGAAGATGGGAACATTTGCCTAGACTTGAAACATCGTTCAGAGATAGTGCATGCAAACGGCGTAGGTGATTGAATTTCATTATCTCCTAGAATCTGCTATTCAGAAATACAGCGTTACTATAAATACTCTTCTATACCAGACCAATGCATGAAATTTTAAAGAACTTTTGGATTCTGAGAAAGATGGCGTTTTAAGAAAGTTCTCTATGATGATTGATAGTATTTTATTTTAAAAAATTCGCTTATTTCAAACACTTTTTGATCAAAGTGTTTTTTGGTTTTCCAATTTTTCCGTTTTTATGAAGTACCAGAATTATATAATTATAAAGTACTTGATATACTACAGACTACTTTTTATTCCTTCTATCTTAATTTATAAGAAATCTTTCCAAAAATAACAATATCCTTGTATGTAAGCTTGAATTTATTTGTATTACATTGGACTATGAACTGTGATATTGCTGTCAATTACTGTAAGAACATGATTCACACACGCAAAGTGACCTACTAATATTTCATCTCATTTGATTCATATTGCAACATGAGTGTAATACAGAATTTGTCATTGTACTTGTTAACGTCACATTTATAATATACAGTGTTTCCACGTTGAAAGACTAAGTTGAAATACGAGTATTGATACTATTGAAAGCGTGATATAATGGCTAAGATATTTCTGTTTTGTTTTTGGCGATGAACTGACACAGATTGTATTAATAAATAATCTTGTATTTTACTTGACCCAATGTTCTCTCTCTCTCTCTCTCTCTCTCTCTCTCTCTCTCTCTCTCTCTCTCTCTCTCTCTCTCTCTCTTTCTCTATCTCTCTGCTACGGTTAATTATGGAGCCTATGGCTTAGCTTTTAACAAAATACAAACCCGTAAAACCTCAAAAAAAAATGTACAGACAGCATGTAGAAAAGTAAGCTTTCGTTTCTATACTCATATATCAACGAGCAAATTGAACAAATATAAACCACAATTATTAGCAGGTAGAGATAACAATTATAATATTGTGTCTCAGTATATATATATATATATATATATATATATATATATATATATATATATATATATATATATATATATATATATATATATATATATATATATATATATATATATATATATATATATATATATATATATATATATATATATATATAATAATAATAATAATAATAATAGTAATAATAATAATAATAATAATAATAATAATAATAATAATAATAATAATAATAATCATAATTAGAACTTTGTATAGCGCCTAATCTTTAATCTAAGCTCTTAATCGCTTAACACCATCGTTAATGATATGACCCCAAAACAATATCATGAAATTAGAAAGCATACAAAATGCTGAAAATATTGAAGGTATAAAACATTATTAGGTGTTTAAGTTTGTTCTTGCAGTCGAAAAAGGTGAGTTTTAAGAGCACTCTTGAAAGGGTGTGTCTTTGTGACTAAATTCAATGGGTAATTCATTCCACGTAGTTGTGCTCTCGTATGCAAAAAAACTTCGTGGATATATATATATATATATATATATATATATATATATATATATATATATATATATATATATATATATATATATACATGATGTATGCGTATGTACAAACTATTTAATTTGCTGTTCAAACACATCTCTTTTTGTTCTTGTAAATAAATGCTAAGAGGAATTTACGAAGTACAGTGTTTTAATTAAAAAGATTAATTGGTATTAAGTAGTGGTTGTAGTAGTAGTAGTAGTACTAGTAGTAGTAGTAGTAGTAGTATTAGTAGTAGTAGTAGTAGTAGTAGTAGTAATAGTAGTAATAATAATAGCTGAAGTAGTAGTACGATTGGGAATAGGTGATGAATATGGTTAAGATGGATGAAAAGAGAAGAAATAGAGGAAGAACTAGTAGCAGTAGTGGTAGTAGAAGCAGCTGCAGTAATAGCTGTTCTGGAAATAGTAGCAGTCGTGGTAGGAGAAGCTGGTGTGGAAGTACTAGCAGCTGAATAGAATCTACGGTAATAGGATCTGTGATGACGACAGTTGTAGTTTTTGCTTTTAATTATAAATTTAAGCATATCGTTGCTTTTAAGATCTTTAAGCACGCTGCAGAGAAACCTTTATCAGTTTGTGAATTAATACGCCTCTAATCCTTAATACGCACTTAATCCGTGGGAAATTCGGCTTCAAAACAAAAGATGTTGATATAGTGTATAGTGTAACTGTTTGGCCGTCAGATACAATATTAGCATCATCTGTACTCAGTGACATATACTTGTTATTTGCACAGAAACTGATTTAGTCGTAATATTGATTTTAGTTGACGTTAAGGTTTAAACTGAACAGGTACATATGACACACAAGATGACTGTATACTGACATTAGTTTATCGTATGATTCATTTAGAGCACATAGCCCGCGTTATACATAAGTAATGCGTGTGTGTGTAAAATAACTAGGTGACGGAGTGCATATTTACCGATTCTATATAATGATATGAAGCCCAAACCTCTGCCTGAAGCCAAAATACTATATTTAAAATGCGTAGATATATCACCCACAAACAATGAAGATGGAAAATATGACAAAATATAACGTTTGTGAACTCAGTAACCCTTGAAGTCAATCAAAGCAAGAGGAATTGCTAAAATAAATCAAACATCCTTAATATCCTTAAACCCAAATAAAAATATATGTTTGTTTAATTTTTTTAAAACAAGTTTTGAATGAATTGTTTATTCGTAAAGTATTAAACCGTTTTGTAATTTACAATTCGTACCACTTCTCCTGCTAGAAACCATTACTCGCAATTGATTTGCATTAAAGTGTAGCTCAAACAGTAGAAGGACATTTTGTGTTAGCTCGGAAGTGATTAATCATACATATTCAATTGCATTCAATGACCTAGGTGTTGCTTTACTATCTTATTTTAGCACTGAAAATGATGCGATAAACAAGGTCTGGGTTCTTTTGCTTGATTTTATATCTTTATTTTCCATATTTTCAATATTTGCTGATAATTAATTAAATGATTAGATAGAGTTATGAACTGGTCACATAGTGCACTATTTTCACTTGTACAAAGGCACACACTTATTTTATCAAAGGTAATTATATAAAAAAAAAGTTCTGTGTCTTAAAATGCGAATAAAATCTCTATTCAATGGATCATTTTACGTGAAGTAAGTGCTTGCACCTTCTTCAATATATTTAGATATACTTATCTTATATATCTTATATGATACAAGTTTTACCACCTGAAGCCAATAACAATTAGATCCTACATTTTGAAAGTAAGGTATTTGTTTTTGCATTGAAGATCTGTTGAATTTGGTGTACCTGTTGGGCTTCGTACATAAAACACATTTTGCATATTTTCATATTTTACATACAGGTAGTTATTATGCATATATGATAGGTGATTTACATACAGGTAGGTACTTTACATACAGGTGAGTCTTTAATAAACCAAACATGAAAGGTTTGAATTCGGATAAAGTTCACGTTCCCCATACAATTTTTATATCAAAATCATATTGCATTGGTCAAACATAGATATTTAGACATCTTCAACATTTTAAACATTTCTATTTGATATACTATTTATATGAGACACTTTCGATCGCCAGACGTTTAAAATGCCTCATCTGCCTTCTTTCTAAGAAATTGAACGTGTATGAATCAATAAAATTCTGCATGTGCTAACCATACATTCATTTATTCTTACTTTCCTAACTTCTATTTAATGTAATGAAAAGAGGATTGCTAAATAGGATTTTAAATCACAGAAGAAATGTGGGAATAAAAACATATTTAAACATCAAATGGTCAAAGGGAAGTAATTCTTGGTATCGTTCTGATTTATAAATATGAACTCAGTTATTCTTTTGTATTAATAATGACCAACCTGGTAATACTTCAACACGTTCTACGTCGATATTACTCATATAACAGAATAATATCTTGACAACCATCAGCTGCCCATGACATTTTCTGCATCCTATTATTACGTACACTTCGGCTGGACAGTCATGGTGTGTGGTCCAACAATAGTTGAGTTTGAAGTCCATAACAGTAGAATATGATGTTCCATAACATACGAATGTGATATCTCATAACAGTGGAATATGATATTCGATAATGTTACGTGCTTAGGCTCGAATAAGCAGCAACACAGAAAGAGTGAAAACTAACAAGCTTGTAAAATTTAACAATGAATTTATTAAGTACAAATGTTTTATAAAAGAACATGAATAAACTTACGGTTTTAGAGAATCAAGTCAAAAAATAATCCAATATAGAATTCACAAAAATAATCCACTAATGGAATTGCAAGAGTCCTAATAAATAAATGTCCTAATAGTTCCAGGTTCGAATCTTGACGATGTAATCCAATATGGACGACGATGTCACGTGATTTAGTTCTTGTTTTTTTTTATAATAATCCAAATGAAAAATCTATGAGCACATATTCTTTTCCAGATAAATAAAATAATTCCTCTTGCTTCAACGAATTGACACAATTTCCAATATAACTCAAAACACAACTTGTACTTTAAAGCCCAGAAATTCTACTGAATTGTTCTCTTCCAAACAATAATTTAAATACCTGTTTTTTACGTAAACAAGGGATCACGTGATTTTCTGGAAGGTCATAGAAGGTTATAGAACAAACGTACAATCATTTAAACACGTACGCAAAGAAAGATCCAGATGAAAAAACATCCACCTCTCACCCCCAAGAACTATAAATAAAAAGATGTCCTGGGATTTAGCTAATCGTTTTAGAAGCTTGTTGAGACTCTCTGAAGCAGGGTCAGAAATGAGGTCAACTCTGTTGTTTACAAATACAGTCTAGGTAAGCCTGAATTTTCCAGAATAGATATCTCCCAATTAATGAATTTTAAACCCAAAATGACAAATTTGGATCTGACATTTAAAAATATATAATTTAAATCAAATATACGTAACAATAACAATAGAAAAATGTTGTCTCTTAATAGTAGAGTATGATATCCCATAACGGTAGAATATATGATATCCATGAAAGTAGAATTATGATGTTCCGTTACAGTAGAATATGATATGCCATAACAGAGGAATATATAATATCCATAACAGTAGAATATGATGTCCCATAACAGTAGAATGTGATATTCATAACAGTGGAATATAATATTCGATAACAATGTAATATGATACCCATAACAGTATAATATGATACCCCATAACAGTAGAATACGATACCCATAAAAGTATACTAAGACGTCCCATAACAGTAGAAAATATAATATCTAACAGTAGAAAATATAATATCCATAACTGTAGAATATATCAATAGCATTAGAATATGATACCATGTAATAGTAGAATATGATACCCATAAAAGTAGAATAAGACGTCCCATAACAGAAGAATTTATGATATCCATAAATATAAAATATGATATTCCATAACAGTAGAATATGATGTCCCATTAGAGTAGAATATGATATTCCATAACAGTAGAATATTTAATAACCATAACATTAGAATATTATATCCCATTAGAGAGTAATACAATATATCCATAACATTAGAATATGGTGTAGAACATGATACCCCATAATAGTAAAATATGATGTCCCATACCTGTAGAAAATATAATATCCCATAACAGTACAATATAATATCCATAACTGTAGAATATATCCATAGCATGATAATAATGCCCCATAACATTACAATATAATATCCCATAACGGTTACAACGAGAGTAGGGCGAATAATATCAAGGTGGATGATGAAATGGAAGTGATGCTGGAATGATTGTTCAAATAAATGGATGTAACATAAATAACGCGAACAGAGAACAAACTGGTTTTGGACGTCAATTGCCTGTCAAAGTAATATGATTTCTTTCTGCTTTAATAGGAAACAGAGAAAATAGAAAATAAACATGAAAAAACATTACATAAGTCTTACCGTCTTCTATGTTATTTCGGCTTTGGAATATATTTTGATATTAAGCTTTTGAAGTAGTTTTAGATTAGACAGCGTGCACCTATTTAATTAAAATGATTCTAATTGTGATCCATTTGTAGAGGTGATCCAAAATAGAATTTATTTAAAATCGCAGTTATCATGGACAATATTCTCAAGCAAATTTTGTCATATCCGCAAAAGTAAAATTTCTGTCATAAATTGTGTTTACTGTGGCTACTGAGGGTAATGCTGGCTTTTAATCCCAAAGTCATTCTAATAACGTTTACATTGATCCACACAATGTAATTAGAAGAAAAGTACCGTTTATATTCGCTTATAAGAATAGTCAAATAAAAACGGCACAAATCCAGATCTACCGGCGCATAACGTGTATATTACTACTTGTTCTTCGTCACGCAACTTTCATATCTTATTAATATCATATGGAAAATTTTTAAATGACTACAAGCAGACTATGAATTAATGAATCTGACCTATTGCATTTAAAACGTCAATCATACAAGGTGCAAATGGGAGCTGTGGTAGATTAGTTGGAAAAGTATCGAACTCGCTATCCAGGAGTATCAGGTTCAATACCCGCCCAACCCAGAAAAGCACAGCACAGCACAGAACAGCACAGCGCTTGCTGAGTCGACTGCCTAAGTTTGCCCCTCTTAAAGGGATTTTGCTTTCATTTCCTCTTTGTGTGTGTGTGTGTGTGTGTGTGTGTGTGTGTGTGTGTGAAAAATCCTTTTTATTTGACTGAAAGAGGAACTTCAATTTTGAAGACAAACAAGAAAGTGAAAAATGAGTCAACTTTACTTATCCGACTTATTTTCCTTTGACACAGAGGCCTCTATCAAGATGTTCCATTTTCAAAATGATTGGTTACAAATATCTAATGAGATGACAATTACGTTTTTATTCAACTTCAAATCAGTTCACCAAGCATTTTATAGGCTCAGCTTTTTGCATAGTAATATGAGATTACTATTTCTACTATTAACTGTTAGGTCAGGGCTAAGGGCTGTCCTTGACATCACCATACACCTTTAATCAATAACGATAGATATCATCGTGACTGATAATTCCTATGGCAAAGTCTAGACAGTGTTAATAATATCTTGAACGAACGCATACGTAGTCAAGAAAGGGGGGGCTGTATATGGCCAAGAATTTGTAGATCACCCTGGGTACGTATGCGGACACTAGGAATTTAACATAAGGAATATTTGGTATGTATACGGACAAGGGAATGTTAGGTTTAATAGGAACGGAACAAGTGAGTTGAAATAACTCTCTCTCCGTTTTGGAATTTCCTCACCTTTATAGGTTTTTCCTCTTCTTCCTCGTATATTCCTCGGGACGTGTCGGGGTATTTCCTTTTAGGAGGGCACCTCTTCTTCCTGTTCGAAACCTCTTTATCCCTCTACCTCCTGTTATTTCTTAGGACAGGTGGAAAACCACTATCTTTTCTCATGACAATAATAAATGACATTTGTCTTATCTGACACCTGTTTTTATTTTAACGGTCTGGACATTCTGCAGCCCAATGCCCTTTCTTCTGACAGATTATCAAGTATTTTGACGTTAATCTCGAATTGAGGGGGAATAGTCCGTGGGCTTATCTGAAGAAAACTTTCGGATGAAACCTGGCAAAGCTCTGATCCGAAGGTCGATCTGTGTCGACTCTTCCATCGTTCTGGTAGGTTAGAGAGTGAAACGAATACTGAGAAGGAAGACACTGACCCTTTATATATACATATTTACATTGGTTTAACATAACTATATAGGTTACCATGACGTTTCAAATTTAGTCAGGTGACATTTCATGGAGAAAAGAGAATAAAGCAAGTGACAGCAACGTGATTTATCGCCTCGCACAATAACTGAAGTCTTGGCTCAAATGCATAGCAGCGATTTTGAGGATGAAATAAGTGATCCAGAATCGAGGGCAAGAGAGTCTACACCCAACAACGTCCACCACCACTAGTAAACCCTAAAAACTACTATAACGTATGAGACACTAAAAAGTGCTATTATAGAAAATTTAGATCCACGGCTTACACCTTCACAGGGAACTTTAAAGATTTCAATTCCAACGTACCTTTGGAGAATGCAGAGGATTTCATTACCAATGTGTGCCATTCTTTGTTAGCCACACTAAAACGGCAATGTGAAGCCAAATAAAACGATCACCTGAGACTTTCAATTTACCACGACAATTTGAAGTCCCCCTTCTGGATCGAGTTAGCAGCACGGCAGAATTGACACCTTCCAAAGTCATCAATAAGGTTCAACACTCCAACGACAAGTTTCACATCACCGATGAAAAAACGACATGGTTCATGACCCTCGTTTCACTTCCCCAAGAGACTAGACGCAAAAATGTATTCTTGGTGTACGACCTTCGCAAAATCATTCGTTGCCTGTCGTTTAACAAACTTCAAGACCAGATGTTTTAGCCTGTGCCATCGTGGTGGGACGAACCTATGCCGAAAAGAACGACAAGACAGAAGGGAAAATAGCCTGGCAAATCATTCAAAAATTGAATCGAGTCAGCCAACGAAGAGAAGCATAACTCATATAAAAAAGCGGGGAATATCCAAAAACACACCCTGTGGCTTTTCTGAAATTTAACAATTGGAAGACATCTTGGCTCCACGCGACTCCTTGAAAGTACACCCTCATGAAGTGCGCGGACCTCTGTTGTTTTGAGGAAAGTACTTCATACACGGAAAATACATTCACGTTTATCATCACGATGAACATTTCCATACCATAACGAGTATCGCTGCATTTCTGTGATGCAGTTATTACTGTGAGAAATGTGACTATGGCTATAACAATCTAGAGGAAAACAAGCAATTTAGATCAAAACTTGCGGTATGTTTGGCCTTTAAGTCCTGTCTGAGAAAGGGGATTGATTTTCTTGCCAGCGCACTTTTACCAGACCTACCTATTATCAACAACTTGCGAATGTTCAGGACTGAAACGATGCTACATTTGTCACAATATCGTAGACGTAGAACACGAATGCTTTTTTCAAACGTACAATTCCAAACATGAAAAAGAAAATGACCAGAACAATGGCAATTTCATAGTTTTGTCACTTTCGACTGCAAGCAAGAGATCGGTATTCACATTCTTGATTTCTGCGTGGATCATTGATACGTGCAAGAGGTGCATCCATGACTCCATCTTTAGTCATTGTCCTCATGAAATATCATTGTATTTATATCATCGTGAAAAGTGTTCTGTTGTGAATCATAAATTGCCATCCGGTTATCTTGTTACATTAGCGATACAACGATTGCCGTGGAAGTAAATGAGTGATTGAATTCAGATAGTGGTGGAATATTAAAACTTTTTGTCAAGAGCTGTGTCTTATGAATTTGGGTCGTCGTGTAGTGTCTTGGCCTTTTAGTGACTTGTTTTCAGTGATTTCGTTTACCAGCCAGTTCCTTGTGGACTCTTTACGATCTGTACAACACAGTAAAACCAAAACGATGATAGCAGTACCTTTATTATGTTAAAAGCCTTGCGCTTTCATCTCAATACTTCCCAACCTCTACGGGCAAATACGATTCGTCAACGTTTAGGCGCTGAAGAACTGAAAATGTGTACGACGATGTTGTGATGCTTGTGACTTACACATTCAAAGGTCAGATATTCGTGACTGGTTATGTTTCGCGGCTTGGATAAAAGACGTGGCAAACTTGCGACTATCAGTGATAAAAGTAACTTTTAAATCGGTGTTAGCTGTCGTGCCAGAAGAACAGGACACTAATGTAAACAACCACATTCAGCATACACGCCGATTTACCCGTGAATGTAAAACCCACTGCCCAAGATTATTTGGGATTTCGTACCCATGAAGTGCCTGTCGTTTAAATGTCCCTATCATCGACGTAACAACAACAAAATCTATAAAAACGTCCGACACCTTTGGTGAACATGACGTACCTTCAGTCTCATCTTCCCGTCAAATTGGTTCGAACTTTGTAACTCAAACACGTGCTCGTGTCTTAGAAGCCTGCCAACAAGAAATATTACGATGCTTTACTGTGATAGCACGTCAATTACTGCAAGGCGTCATCCCATTCACATCCCTCATCAATCCAAATAATTTTTTGAGAGAAGCAAAGCAGCATTGACGAAACTGGCAGATCCCCGCATTACACTCAGACCAAAGAGCAAATCATTTTGAAACATGGAGGTAGAGGTCATCAATCAGTCCCTCTTAAAATTAGATCCAAATGCCCCCAAAGTTCTCCCCAACAAACACACCACTCCCCGACCCAAAGGGAAGAAGAAGAAGAAGAAGAAGAAGAAGAAGAAGAAGAAGAAGAAGAAGAAGAAGAAGAAGAAAAAGAGCAGTGGTGTCAAAACCAGGTCACAAAAACAGAAAATGTCCCCAGATAAGGAAACGCTCACAGCGAAAAGCTTCTATCCACATGAGAGGCACTTAAGCCAGGGTGCAACCTTACATTCGCAAATCACGATCTGCAGCACCGCTGACTGCGTCTCCAGTAGCCTCCGGTTCTCCAAGTTTCTCTGTTGTTGGTTATGCCAGCCAAGCCCAATTTGACACTCGTTCTTCCTCATTTGATGCAACAATGGAAACCAGTGTTTCCCAGAACTCTCTCCCAGAGGGGACACCCTCCTGCTCGCTCAGTGGCCCCCGTGTTCAAACCGATGTTGAGACGATGATTGAAACGTCAATGTCATCAACAACAAAAATCCCAAAAGAACTTGAGAGCAAGCAAAAATATCTTACTGAAAACGGGTAGAGAGATTTTGGGTCGGCGTGAAACTTCTATAAATGCTCTGGATGCTGACGAACTCGGCGACATTTCTGCGTCCCTGATGTCACAGCAATGACAAAGCAAAAGCAGATGACTAAGACACCCTCAGAATTAAAAAGACCAAGACAAAAAGAACCGCCTGAGACTCAGACGCTTGTGATTATTAAATCACAGAGAGAGAGAGAGAGAGAGAGAGAGAGAGAGAGAGAGAGAGAGAGAGAGAGAGATATGATGTTTTGAGAGTAATGCGCATGTTCCAAGTCACAACAGGATTTGATCGCCATGCCACAAACCATGATGCCAATGGGCCGAACTTCTTTCCGCCTCGTCTTTTAATGCCTTGGCTCTCGTCGAGTATAAAATCAAACGACAGCCCGAAGATTAGGTCGATTTTAACAGCAGTTACTTGTACTTGAAAGTTAACGTTCACGATATGGACGGAGGTGCTATAGTCGATGAGGATTTAGCTTCCGTCAACAATTTGCAGTTTTTGTTTTGATTGCTTTTTATGTCTTTCTCCCATCCTATATTATATCATAATTAAGAGCTATCCATTGTGATCCTATGCAATATTATAAGTTAGAGCTATCCATAGTGAGGTCCTGTTTAAGAATCATTTTCATGAAATCCTCAATCATGTGATATTAATATTATGTGTGCTACTTCTAGTTATATTTTGTTATATAGCCCTGTTTTTTTGTAAATATTGTATTATGTTGTTATAGGTGATGTTAAGATTTGGATTGGATTTATTTGTGATTTCTGGGTATGTATCTAGGGATCCAATTTTATTTTGTTCTATTATCAATATTTACTTTTCTTTCTTTGTTCTGTGACACACATTGAAGTGTAATAATGTCTTCAGGGACCCGACAGTAATAGCAATTAGGGCTGTGCTGAAAGGGGCCTATGCATTTTCCAAAGCTGATGGCACGTTTGGTTTTGTCTGTGTAAATTATATTAATTATGTTTTTGGTCATTACCTTTAATTATGCGTGATTTTTTCTGCTTCAATTTACTTCAGTGATGACATTGTAAAGTTTCCTCCCTTTTATGTTGTCATTCTAGTTTTCTTGCCATTTTGTATATTAATCCTGTCACTAAGCTGTATAGTTTGCTAACGCTGTATTTTAGTTGTATGTATGTATTTTAGTTGTTTGTAATTAGGTTCTTCTAGTTTTTTGCTTAGCTGTTAGATCCTCTTAAGTCATTTTCTAGTATGTTGATGTGGGATGGCATCCACATCAATTATATTGGTTGTTTATTGTTGCCTAGTTGTTTTGACATTGAGTTGGTGAGTGTAAGGAAATTTTCTCTAGATTTTTTTGATGATATTGTTGAGTATTGAGGAGATGACGCTGAGCGAGTCACTATTATCACTGTCATGGGTGTTTTACTTTCCTCAGTACATTTAAGTGCCTCTATGATGGCCCACACGTCGTCTGTATAGATGGAGAAGTGATCAGGTAAAATAAGCCCTAGTTGGATGTTTAATTCTGGAATGACGAATGTAGCTGCTGTTTTGGGTGGGTGAATTATTTTAGATCCATCTGTACATATTTTAACAAAATTTGTATAATTGGTGCTAATATCTGTTTTTATGATAGTATTTAGCTGCTGTTCCTGTTCTGTTTTATTTCTAAATTTGGTAAGGAAGGTTTTGATTGTACGCATATGTTGTTCCAAGGTTCAGCGGCATAATGGTCTGATGTTTCAGATTCAAAGTTTGCTATGGGGAGTTGTTTCTTTACTTCATGTACCATTTTACCTGCTATAATAGTGTGTTTAGGTTTGGTACGGAATTGTTTATTACATTTATCTATGGCTATACGTGTGTGTGTGTGTGGGGGGGGGGTGTATTCGGGTGCGTTGTAAATCTGGCTGAATATTTTAGAGTAAGTTCATGCCTTCTAATATCGAATGGCAGTTCTAAGGTTAATATTTGAAGTTACCCTAATGATGTTGTACGGGAATGCACCAATGCTTAGTATTAGGGCCTGTTTCTTAATTTTATCAAGTTTTTTTCTCTTCTTTTCTACAACAAAAAAAAATTGTTTCCCCAAATTCGAGCTCTGGAACAAAAATACTTATTGAATGCTTGATAATGGTGAGCTTTAAGTCTTGTTATATTCTTGAGAGAGTTATTTGGCTATATACGTACCATTATCTAATATCATAAAACGTTACTGGACTCCATTCAAATAATACCATCCATTTCAGGCTTATTCGTTCATAGCAGTGATGCGAAACGACAAAATGCGTTTCAGAGCTAATCTGATGGAAAACCCCTTGATCAAACTGAGAAAGAAAAAACATAAAATAGATCCTCTATTCAAATGATTACATCAACAGGACAGGTTTAAACCATGTTTATATTATTGGTGGTTAATAGTTCAATAATTTTCAAGACGATGTAAGCTTTTGATGCGTATAATACAAATCGAGACAACTGAAAGGGATTGAATTGTAGCACAGAAAAAAGTGTTACCGGTTGCGTACTTTAAACATGAAATAGGTATCGTGTAGTCTTGTGTGAGGACAAAAACGAACCATGACTGGAATTCCGAACCTGGTTATGATTGTACCAATAGGGCTGTGACGTCATATCAATACACCGAATAAACATTTGATATTAAGGTATAATCAATATCTGTGTACTAAATGAACTACGTTTTTCAACTATCGACTCATGAACTGGATATATGTATCTACGGGACGACATATTGAGCTTCATTATATATGTCAGATTTTTGCGATACGTAAAATGTCTGTCATATCAATATCATCGCAAATATTGTACCCCTAACAGTCAAAAGGGCAAAGGTATCGAGTACAGATTCCATTGTTAAACCCCACAGACGTTATGACAGAATCAGCACGATGTTGTCTGAATAAAACAAATGTAGTTGAGCAAGACAAATACGATTCATGGCAAACAACATCAACGTAGGAACGATTTCTTCACAATCCTGCAACACGCCTCACTAGGTCATTCTTCACACTTAAAATTTCTTAACCGAATTTCCAAACTTTATAGATAAATTATAAAAAGAATAAGTATACTTTTTACGGTAATTAATAATCTGCATTTCTGTTGTTTAAAACCTACCATTAGTGATAACATGTAACTTAAGAGACTTGAGAACCGAGAAATAATGCCAGAAACCACTCTTAAACTTGTATGCTCCACTTTGAAGCCTATCGCTAGACTGCAATTTATTGTATTGTAGAAACAGCTAACATTTTTAAATATTGCATGCTTATCAAAGAAACAAGATCAGATAAGGATTATAGGATACAAATAATATTATTCCTCAATTTAGGGCACACTGTTTTGGTACAGGTATAGTTTTAATATAGTGAAGTCAGGCAAAAACCAAATGAGTGTCCCTGGAGTAACGTAGTCCATATTAAAATCTAGTTGGGTACATTGGTGGTGCGGCTGCAGTGGCAGTATTTACGGTAGGAAACCGGTAAATGTACATACACTAAGGAATACATAAGAAGGGACTCGACAGATACCGTTTATGTCGCCATGGTGACAAATGTGATACAGTTATATTGGCGAAATGGCATGGTAACCATACATTGACTGGACTAAGGCGGCGGCGGAGTTAAAATATTTCCCTGTTTATGATATATTTTGTATAGTTTCTACGGCATGAACTGCTGACAGTACGGAAACCTAAAGAAGAGAAACCATGCAGATGTGTGCTTTATAGATATTTGGCAGGTTAGATATTTGTGGTCTTTCATTGATTAGAGTAGAATTTATGTATTGAACGGACACGTCAAGCTTTCTAATTTACAACTTAAGTTGCATGGAAGTCTTTGGAAATAGGCGTTAACTTATGACTTCGAGCGGGAATCGCGCCAGGGTTTGACAACCAACCGCTCGCTCAAGTAAAGACCCATGGCTTCTAACAATATGATAATTCTGGCTAAATAGGTAACGACTATTAGTTTCATTTTTTCATAGCTAGTTCTAATCTTCAGAAAGATTATGTTCTTTCTTTGTACAAAAATTAAAACCATTTTCATTTTGATTTTATGTTACCCAGTTAAGAGATGAAGTGTTCGTTATATCTAAGCGATGCCTTATAAATATTTCAAGCTATTTGTTATTAAAAATCATTTACCTTCAAAGAACACACAAATGCTATTTTACAATTTTGACACCTGTCAATTTATAACTCAGTACCATACAAATACAGAGATGATCAAATGATACATTAAGGGTCTTCAAGTACATTTAAAACAGTCAATAATCATTACAAACTGTTTTCGAAATAGAAAGAAAGGAGACAATATGTTTGTAAATAGTAATACATTTTAAGAGATATGAGGTTAGAAATGAGTGCTTACTAGATCCCCTTTCGATTAGATAGCTTTGGATCAATTTCGATTATTAATTACCTTTGAATAATGGTTTTTGTATGACATATAATGGCTATAAAAGAAAGTGATAAAAGCAAGTTCGATTCGATGCGTATCATATGTTCAATACTATTATCTGCAATATCTGCATACACTTTAATGTTCAGTGATAAAATTACGCTTGAAACAGACTGGTAAATATATTGTATCGATTTTCTTTTAAACATGACAACCTTATTACACATTCAACACAGTCTAAGAAAGTATCTTAGAATATTCATCAAGACGATTTAAATTAATAGGATACAGTCTGCGTCTGCTGAACGAAATTGATTTTTTACACAATGTAGAAATACTAGTTTTGAACATGCAGACGAAGTGTAGTCGTTTACTATACAAACAATCAACAAAAGAAGCGTATACACGTAATTATACTGTCAGTGACATCAAATTGGTATGCTGCATACACTTGTAAAATAGTAATATAAGTAAAATGTCAGCAGTTGTGCACATTTCCATCTATATCTGATCAAAAATTGGGCATTTAGTATATGTCAAAACAGAATGCGGTATTGTGTTTCATTTCATGACCCTATCAGGTCTGTTGAATGTCTTAAGACACATTTGGAACACAATACGATTGGCATCATCACACACATCGAACCACAGACAGTTAAAATGGTTGTTGTTGTTGTTGTTGCAGGGTTTAACGTCATTTTGCAGCACACGATAGTCTATACGTGGCGGCCAGTATTAATGGTGGAGGAAGAACCCGGGAAACTACTGGACAGAACCACCGACCCACGAAAAGCTACTGGAAAGTTTTCTCACATAACCACATTGGCCGCATCTGAGACTCGAACCCACGCAGACAGGGTGAGATGGCAGTGATCTGTAACGGACAGCGCTTTAGGGGCCCCAATCAAAATGGTAGTAAGTTCCTATGCTACCGTAAGATACATAATGATAAACCATAATGATTATATAAAATTAAAAATAAAAATAATGTAATTCCACTCGTCAGTTTCATTGCAAAGAGACCCTTGACCAAATGCATGATTTACTAAAATAACGTATCATGGGATGTCATTTTCAAGGAAATCACATTTGCTTGTTAAATTATGGTCAGTATTTTCAAATTCTGTTCCAATGGAGACATCGGGGCTCATTCCGCAATATGTGTCATCGTGAAAAATTCAGACAATCACATACTTTTATTATTTAGCATTATTTTTTGTGAAATACTAATTGCTGATATTGTAACATTTTGTCACTCGTCGATGTGTCATTTGCCATTATGGAACAAATGTCAGGTTTGTCATACAATGCATGAAATCTCTCGCAGTGCATAAAACTAGTTTACCTTTAGAAAGATTTTGAAGACGACAAAAAGAAGATATAAGGCACTTGCACAGTAAAGATGGTGACATTCTATTTATTTAAATAGCGTGTGTATTTGATAATAAATACGTTTTAAAACACGCCTAGAATGAGAGCTGATTTCATAATTCAAATCTAATTTGGAATAATACAGTGAAATGCATGGAAACTAAAGCCATTAGAATGGGATAATGTACAGCTATGATCCAAATTGCACCTATGTAAAATTGTCATTTTGCAGTTATACCTTTTCGTTTTTTGTTAATGTAAAATTACAGCGAGCAACGGAATTGCAATGCTTATACGATGAAATAAAATCTCAATCCGTGTAGAAAGAAATCTGTCTTAACATTTGGATTAAAACACTGCAAGTCTAGCTAAAAATCATGATATTATCTACAGAAATATTCAAAAGTTTCCAAGACAAGGTAACATCAAGATCGATAAGATAACATTGTTATGCCTACTGCACAGGATGTCCACGTGGTACATCTAGATATATTATCATTTTCACATCTCCATGAGCAATGCAGGATGTGCTGTAGTTTCTTATTTTAGACACACAAAACACGATACAAAGGCAGAACATGCTAGTTATAGTAACAAAAGTCCCGTCACATTAGTACGCAACACCAGACGATTAATCTGCAATGACATTTTTCAATGGCAGAGTTTTGACACCTTTACATTGACGTATTCGAAATAATTCCGTGCGGCTTGATATCGCAATGCTATTATTTTACTGATCTTTATTACAATAAAGTTTATTGGCAACGATGTTTATAACTACATAGAGTAGTCATGAAAATGCCATTATGTAACAAGCAGAAATAATAGTTTCTTACGTTCTTCTGTAATCGTGATTACGTTCTTCTGTAATCGTGATTTCTTGTCCTGTCATCCCAAAGACTTGCAAACATGGTACTAACTGCTTCCTCGCTTGGAGCTCAGTACTAAGAGGTTAGTGTTAAGAATGGTCGGCCTGGTGTCAGGATGATGTGACTGGGTGGGACATCATACTTCATGTATGCGGCATGATGCCCCAGTGTTAGACGAAACTGTCTCACTGCAGACATCGTAGTCGATATGACTGACACATTTTTAAAAGCTGCCTTAAAAATCCTAATCTTACACATGAGAGGTACTTGTGCTGTACACATGCTACCAAATATTTGTTTAAAAGATATGACATTAATTTTTTAATTTGTGTGGAATTAAAGACAGATATATAAATATGGATGTTTTGTTTCGTTGTTTCGTTGTTCGTTCTCTCCCACCTGGCATTAGTGACCGACATACCCGGCATTAGTGACCGGCACAGTCTAAACTAAGGGTGCACAACCCTTGTCGGCCAAGGGCCAGATTGCATTTTCTAAGACCACTCGAGGCCGCAAATACATTTCTTTAATATAATCACTGTTCCCTGGCCAGATTTCTGTGTTGTTTTAATTTGCACTGAGGGACAGAACAGATCTGGACTGCGAGTCGCGGGTTGTGCATCCCTGGTCTGAACGTTTGATTCGCATTTATTAGTGATCTTGCAAAAGTCATTTTGAGCTGCTGACCCCACACTAATTGTCTTACTTTTCCATTAAGAGAACCACCCATACTCAACCCCTCCTGATCCCTATTCCCTTCTTGTTCTTCTTGTAATTTAAACGTTACGGTTCAAAACACTGATACAGAAATAAGCTGTTCTTCGTCGAAAATGGCGACAATGGTGGTGTAACATTGTTGCAATCGAAAATTTAACACGTGCGACATTAGACGAAAAAAGTATTGGAAAGCGGGCGAGTAAACAAAACTTGAACACCTCAATAACAATCAACACATCAACCCGTAATTATACTCAAATGGGCCTTTGTCCAGTTTCATCACACTCGTATAGCTGATTCAATTTACATTACATTTGATCAAATTCAACCACACATAGCGCAAAGAAGAGATTTAACATTTATTTTCAACCTCGAATTAAAACGAGATAACAAGACAATTAGGCGAACATGTTGCTATCAAATAAATTCAATTATTCAACACAGAGTAGAAAATTGATAAAGCTATCAAACGATATTATTATATTTTCTGTCTATGAGCTTCATGTGGGTGGCCTATTCACAGATTTTATACGGCAAGGGTGGTATGAGTTTTATCAACAAATTATAACAGCTAACAATAAGCACATATAAAAAACTGATATAGATAGGTTTAGAACAAATGAAAATATAGATATTGAAATAACTGCAAAACTATATTAAACCGAGCTTTAGTAAAGTGCTCTTTGGTTTGGGGAGATAAGAAGAAAATCAGATACAATAGAAAGAAACATCTACCTTGCAAAGGGAAATTACTTATATTAGTACAAAATTAAGAAGAAACCAGCAACATAAAGAGGTCAAGAATTAAACTTATTTTAATAATAAAGACAGAACAAAAAACAAAAACAAATAGATCACGTATGTTTTGTAAAACTGAGAAAATTAATTACAGTTCCAAAATGTCGTATATTTTATATATAAAGAAATATCGCCTTTGTGCGCGAAATGCGAAATGCATCGTCACACAGTCTCATAAAACACGGCTGAACAGGGTCTATGCAGTTTGTTAGGAGTAAACAGTGGAACACACAGCATTGATCATGATCTACCGGCGCACCACGCACCGGTTTGTCAGGGTCTTAATTGTCTGAATTTGGACACGATTTATAAACGAGTATCTGCGGTACAGAAAATAAGGAAGCCACATATAAGTTAAAGAGTACAATTTATTCATCATAAACAAACTTCCATAAAGTCTATAAATCTCTTTACAATTCCGTGTGGAATTTTCTTGAGGTTTTCAGTTTCTATAATCACTATCTAAGATCCAATAAATTCTTTTTTTTAAATAAAAAAAATTAGATCTGTAAACACGTAATTGGTAGTTATTTTGATGTGCATAATTCAATGTCGAGCTAGATGGTGAATAAATGTGTCAACATGCAATATCGCCAGATTATCGAAAGATCGTAAAAGAATTCGTTTGTTATAAAATGAAATTCTCCTGGGTAATTTGGAGGAGAAGCTGCTAGGAGACACTGTAATAATTCATGCTTTTTCGGCAATCGATAAGAAGGGGCCCCACGTGGCAGAGTTGTCTAGAGCGTTCCTGTTCCCTGCCATCTCACCTTTGTCTGCGTGGGTTTGAGTCTAAGGCTCTGCTAACGTGGATACGTGCGAAAGCCTGCCAGTAGCTTTTCGTGGGCCGATGGTTCTTCCAGGGGTTTTCCAGGGTTCTTCCTCTACCAGTTATACTGGCTGTCATGTATAGCTTATCTTGTTATCTTGTGCGGAGGAAAGGCGTTAAACCCTACAATAGTAACAACAGCAACATCACTCGATAAGAACTAATCAAATACTACGTCCAAATGAATTCCATCTTACACGATATGAAAAGTCAAGGGAAGATATGTCGCCGCAAGTAGCGGAAACCAACGGAACGTGTCCTTTGCATTTTAAATGGGCAGCACACAGACAGTATGCAGATTATCACACCTACAAGCACTCACACACACATACACACACAGAAACAGACATATACAGACACACACGTACGCTAACACACATATGAAGTCAACAGAATCCTGAAAAAAAAATTCAAACGAATTAACAGTGAAGAGCTGAGAGAGAAAAGGCAGTAATTAAATTAATATTAGTATTTCATAAGATTGACTAAGTTTTTTTAATAAATGAAAAACAAAACTGTTGAATGAAAACAAGATTTACGTTAAATAGCTGCAGTAAGTGACAGCTTAACTAGTACATAAAAATCATTGCATATAATTTTAAGAACGACAACAAAACTGTTAGATAATCTTCATCTTACTCTACTCAGATGAGTATTGTAATGTGTACAATAATAATTTTAAAGACAAAATATTTACGTATCAAGCCCAAATTAGTATGAAAATTTGCCATAAGTCATTTTAATTTTGTCTTTATAATTTTGTACAAAAAATACAATAATGATAGCCACCATACTTGGATCTGGTTTTCCTTTGAATGTATATACACTCACTATTTGTGAAAGGATGACTGCTTATTTTATGTGTTAACTTTATTTTTAATTACAAAGAAATGTGTATGACGTGTTTCCTGTACCAGTCGTGTTAATCGAAAAATGTAAGCATACATTTTAATTTACCTATAGTCAAGTCAAAAAGACAATGCTTTCAAGTTGAATCAATTTTGCGCCTCGTTTGTCAATGTCGAACAATAAAAGTTTACTTCAACCTCAAACAATCAACGTTAGCTTCAACTTTGAACAATAAACTTTGACTTCCATGCAGTGATTACTCAAATTTTTTATAATGGTTCTTTTCAATTAATCAAAACTCAATTAAAAAATACTACTGAGCTTTTTTCTAAGTAAGGAAAGTGCAAAACTATTTTGGAAATCGTTATACCAAACACGTCAATACTTTGCATACAACAGAAATGATTGGAGTTTTATACTATTACATAATTTTATTACCAAAACCAAAAAAGTAATTTAAGTAATATTTAAGCTAACTTTATTTTAACATGTACAGTTTGTGCTAAAATACACAAACATTATACCAATTTCCACGACGTTCAGGATTTCAAATATTAGTACACAGGCTAACATTCTCTACATTACTTAAAAGAAAATCTGTGTGATATGCAAGGACATGGTCTATGGGAGAACATCCAAAATTTTAGTCTAAAATAGCATTCGACGCCAATATGCATCTTTAATATGTATTGTTTGGCCGTCACACACGCACGCACATACATATAGACACAATCACATACATAGGTCTACTGTGAGATAAATCAATATGAATTTATGATTTATGCCCTAAATAGTTTGTTTATATTCTACCTCATTAACACATACACATGCAGACAGCAAACATATATTGTAGAGAACACGATTTCTTGTGTTTCCAATTAATAAGCAGTTTGTAATTTTAGTCAAGATAATTTATATCGCTTTCAATCAGGTAAATTCTTTACTTTTATAAGTTCTGCAGGTTAAATATTATACACGCTATATAACAAGTTTTCAATGTTTTCAGAATATCCCGTGAATTCTGTCGATATGTATTGAATCAAATGTGTATTGGCACTACTTTTAAAGACTATATTTTTTATTTTTCAGTTATAATATGTTATCAATATAGATATTGTATGTTAAATATCGTGCCAAATAATTAAATGGAAAGACGTTTGATAATAATGTTTCTAAATAAATAGTGACAATAGGTACTGAAATAAGTGTCGTTTCTCATTTGTGACACCTTTCAGTTTGAAAGAAAGGGAGGACGTACGAATATCGTTTATTAATTAGGCATGGAGGCCATATGTTAACATCCTTTTCTATCGATTGAAATTAAATATCTGATCTTTTAATAATGATTGTGTAACATTTTTGTAGCTGATGTTCCGTTGACTATTATTGACGGCCATGCACTGCTAAATTATTCGATAGACTTCAGATAAACAGCTGTGGAATAGAAGAAAATTATACCAAAAAATTCAAACCCTGTTTGTTCCGACACTGGTTTATCATTTAAACTAGTCGTATACATTAATTTATGATCGACGATAAAAGCACACTCTTCTTTGCGTTAAAGTACTTGAATCTTCTACACTCACACATAGAAAGCGACTTCTGTTGAAAGTTAACTTGAAAAAACTGACACCCACCTGGCCTCATGTAGTTATCTTTAGAATTATCTTTACAATTGTTGCAGGCTGCGAAGACAATCAAAGACATTATTGTAGGTGGCCCCAACTAAAAGCTTACTTGATAACATTTGACAATTAAGCTACCTTATTGAATATGGCAATACCACGATCCGTTCGTAAGGAACAGAGGCTCAAAGATGGAAGATAAACGTTTCTTTCTCTTTATATAATGTGTTTTATTCCTAGGGTCAATTTACAATATCCGACGGTGGTGACCGTTTTGCTGACTTGTGAACGTGAAGAGAATAATTGTCACCATGTTTTGTATGATTCACGCCTCAACAGCCTTTGTGAATTTTCTCTTCGGTTGTGGATAATTATACACGCAGTGTATTTATTCTTTGTGATCATGTACGGGACTGGATCATCGTATGGACATCAAATCTGTATTGTCTGTTGTTGTGACAAAAAACGTTATTTGTTAATAGGTCAGTCAGCATCAAGGACGAGGTGACCCGGTAGCAGAAGGCGTTATCTTCGATCAGAATCAATGACAGACTAAAAAGAAAATATAAAACAAAAGAACGAAATATAGTTAAATAAGGAAACTTGAAAGTAGAACAAAGAAATCAGCCTATCCAATCAGTTGTGTTTGTTGATAATAAATGACTTTTAAAAAATCACATATTTAGAATGTACGATTTCTCAATAAAATATAATATTACCAAATAAAAATAAATAAATTCTTGTCATTCTGAAATAGCGAGGAAAGAGAGAGGAAATATGTAAAGAGAGAAAGAGACCGAGAGGAAAGTAAGATCTTCTCCTACTGTAAGTAACAAAAAGAACAAATTCCTTTATTCTTTTGCAAAGCGATCAACTTCTTTCCGTCTACCTGTAATACAGCCATTATTACAATACAGCCTTCCACCAAATTTCAGTATTGTAAAGTGAAAACAACGATCCCGTAAAACTACGAAAATCTGTCAAAACAGCATTAGAAAAGTTTTCTAAATGAAATGCTCTACGAAACATATCAACAAAATAACTAAAATCTCACTTGAACAATTGCAATGAAGTCTAAATATCATATTTTGTTTTAAAATAAGGCAACACCAGAAACCAGTTTCATCTATCAATAATCTCAAATCTGAACAATCAATGCATAAATAAATATTACATGTGATAAATTGCCTTGTACAACTTAAAAAAACACAATTTATTAACGCTTAAATTCATTTTATGCAATGAAAGATGTAAAGCTACTTACCCTTAAATTAAAAATTGTTCGTGTTGTTATCTAAGAAAGATTTTTTTGTACCGAAGATAAATCTATGGCCAACCATTTGATTTAATTCTCTATTGTTCACTATGTATATACTGGAAGTCTATGTTGCATACGATTTTAATGTATTTCCTGTTCTTTCAATACATTGAAATTTCGGTTATCGTTGCCCATTATATAGAAATATATTTTCCACGTTGTGTATTTTCTATCGAAATATCTGTCTTTTCCACACATTTCCAAGTTGAAGCATAATGCCTGATAAACATCTTCCTAGACATGTTAAAAAAGATATACTTATCTTTTTCAGGGAAACAGTTCTGCAAACACCAACATGCAAGTATATAAAATCAAATCATTTCCCCATTCAAATCCCATAAGAGATGAATGTTTGTGTCGGAAGGCTGAAAGAACCAATCCACATTGCTCTTTTCTGTTTTTGCATATAGATTTGAAACAATATTTAAACAATTCTCAAAATCTTCAAGAAGCGAAATATCATCATTAAATTCAGATAATTGTATTTCTGTATTATCTAAGTGTATATCTTTAACATAATTTAAACCTGTAACCTCAGAAGATTCTGTGCAAAATATCACCAACCAACACCAGCAAGACCTGTACCATGTCTTCGTGGACTTCGTGAAGGCATTTCATTGGGTATGACATAAAGCCTTGTGGGCGACCATGAGACTGTACAACATCAATACAACCTCATCAGAGTAGTAGAGCACTTTTATCACAAAGTCGCCAGTGCAGTATATTTCAATGGCATCACTGTTGACTGGTTCAGAACAACAGTCGGAGTCAGACAGGGCTATCTGCTCTATGATACACTATTTAAAAACTTTCTGGAGAGATTCATAGTTGATGCACTTGACGCAGTCAGCATCAAAGGTAGAGCAGTCACCAACTTACGTTTTGTTGACGACATTGATGAACTACCACGAAATGAGAAAAAAACTAGATAGTTTAGTAGTGCCTCAGCAAAGCTTCTGCTGTCTACGGCATGGAAATCCGTGCAGAGAAGACCAAAATGATGACCAACAGCACAAAGGCCATCAACACTAATGACATCAGGGTCCAAGGTACGAAGCTAGAAATAGTCCACAGTCTCAAGTATGTGGAGGCAATGTTATCATATGAAGGATTAAAGCCTGCAGTACTCTCCAGGATTGGACAGACAACATCACCACTGTCAAAACTGAAGCCCATCTAGAATGCCAAGAACATAGCACTCAGTTCAAATGTCATACTGATGCACTCACTGATGATCTCCATATTTTTCTACACCTGCGAATCATGGATCATAACAGCTGACTTAAAAAAGGATACAGGCCACAGAGATGAGATGTTTCTGAAAGATTCTTGGCATCACATACAGATACATTGTCACCAATGAAGAAATACTGCAGAGGATCAGACAAGCCATTGGGCCTCAAGAAAATCTCCCGATCATAGTGTAAGCACGTAAACGGCGTGGTATGGGCATATTTCAGGATCATCAGGAGGTGCCAAGACAATTATGCAAGGCATTGTGCAAGGATGAAGAATGAGTGGTAAGCAGAGGAAGAGGTGTGAAGATAACATTTGAGAGTGGATAGGCTTGACATTATTCGACTCACTGGGAAACACGGAAAATCGAGAGGAATGGAGGAAATAGGTTGTTCTATCTTAAGCTGTGCCCTAACGGTCTACCAGACTACAGGATTGATGACGACAACGACAATGATGATGATGATGACGATCATGTTGATGATGAAACATGTAAAGAACAAATGCCATAATGTCTCCTTGTCTTAGACCTCGTTCTATTTAAAAATCACCAGAAGGGAAAATTATTATTAATAAATTCATGTATCGAGTTTCTAAAGTAGTTTCAAATTACATCTGTATTATCTAGAAAAAAAACATACCAATAATATCAGCAATTTACCTTTTGTGTTAAGCCAGTTTGATTTTTATGTGTAAAATGCGGTAGAATATGTTTCAATAAATTTCACAATTAGAGTTTTGCTTGTGTGACACACACATTTACCCATACGAGAACTAAATAAATTTCGATGCAAATGTAACAATGAAATGTATTAGTGATGCCTTAAATGACATTGAATTTATTAGATTTAAATGAATTCAGCCATTAAAACACTCATATGCTGTTTGATCGTGATCTCAAAAATGATTTTGGTCTTTGTTTAAATATGCAAACAATTTCTTTAAAATCTATCTAACTATCGAATGTCTCTGTTCTCATACACAAATTTCCATAATGGTTTCTTTATTTTTTGCCAATGGAGATCAGGTCAGTTATTTCTGTACTTTTTTTAAATTAATTATTGTATTAATATACATGCATGATTACGTTTCTCAAGATTAATATATATATATATATATATATATATATATATATATATATATATATATATATATATATATATACACTTCTTTCCTCTCCTTGTTCATGCGATCATATGTATTATTACATACTAAATTAATCGTACATCTTTATTCCGGCGTTCGATACATATATTTACTCCATGTGTCTGTATCACACACACAGATTGGAATTACGTGTGTGTCTTTGCTGACGTCCGCGCGTAGATGATTTTAGACGCACATCCAAAGATTTTTAATATAATGCGCCAATTGTAAGTGACAGCAAAAACCATATGCTAGTAAATGTCCCTACACTATTAGAGATAACGAAATCATAAGCATCATGAACGAAGAAAGGCTTACATATAATCAAGCCAAAAAGCTCAAGAGCGCTCCAAAAACAAACAAACACAAACACATATTTCTTGCTCCCCTCCTATAACCAACCACGAACAAGCACCAATACCAATACAAACTGCAGCTGACAAACAGGAACCGAGCAAGGGAAGACAACAACCACCTCATCCACTATTAAAGACCAAACTAATGCAACAAATACTTTAACAGAGGGCTCCCTACAGCAGTAAAGAGTATCAACGACCTCAAAAGTGCCCTGCAACAACGAACGCTTCACAACATAATCACCATACAAGACTTTACCTGTATAACAAACTATTACAACAATACATAACAAATGAGCATACCAAAAGCAAAGTCAATCATACTGGTCTAATGATATCATTACAGCACAAAATAAATACATAATACTATCATGGACACAAAAGCAATACATGTGACAACTACATAATCTATGGACCATACAGATATTTAATAATATGGCAATGGAACCGTAGAGGCCTAATTAAAACCCATGGTGAGCTTATATTGGCCACCAACAAGACACCAAAAAGTCACAAATCCTCTGCCGACAGGAAGCACTACTCACAAACGAAGCTACCCGGGAATAACAAAACATGACCTTAACAGTAGGTCGGACAAATATCAATCTTGATAACATCTACGATCCCAGAGGAAGTCACACCTTCACAGAGCAAACATTTGCGGTGATTTTAAATCGCTTCATATGGAATGGGACAGTGATAATATTGATCGCAGAGACAGAGGTATTGAAATGAACACACAAGACAATGAACTAATAATACTAAATACAGGCATGCCAACAAGATTGGACCCCATACACAGTAGGTTAACCACCATATATTTCATACTCGCAATACCTAATATGGCCTCAACAGCAGACTGGGAAGTATTACAGCAAAGCACACTGGGTAGTGATTACTTCCCCGTTAGCCTTACTGTATATTTAAAAAGCCCATAGGTACATCAGACAACAGTACAAAGATGGAAAGTCGAAACAGCCATCTTTAACTTTCAAAACCATCTAGTGACATGGCCACACCATTTCAGCTTTCTCGTTTTGGCAGTGGTGATGACGTATTCATAATGGCCTACTTTATGCCTGATGGCGTTAGGCACTTCTTCATTTGTGATGTGGTCCATGTAAGAGATGCCAAGTATGGTTCTGTAGCATCTCATTTCAAGTGCCTGAATGTTTCGTTGTAATTCTGCTGTCAGGGTCTAGGCTTTACATGAATACAAGAATATTGAGATGACTACTGCTCTCAATATTCTGAGTTTAGTTCGCAGACATTTATTCGTGTCTCTCCAGATGGATCTTAGCTTTGACATAGTTGCCGTTGTTTGTGCTGCTCGTGACAAAACTTCTGTTCTTGATCCCTCTTCGGTGATTATGGAACCAAAATATTTGAACTGGCTCACTGTTTCCAGTTCCTGTCGTCTGATTTAATCTTGGTTGAGATTTGTTTTCCACATTTTGTCATTAGCTTTTTCTTCTCGGCGCTTATCTTCATGTAAAATCTGGAAGATGTTTCATTCTGGTTCTTCACTAATGTGGCAAGCCCGTCTTCACTGCCTGCCAGCTCATCAATGTCGTCTGCAAAGCTTATGCTGGTGATGTTACGCCCTCCAGTGTTGACTGTCCCAAAGTGGGTTTCCAGAGCTTCGCTCATGATGCGCTCTAAGTAGATGTTGAAACACGTGGATGACAGGAAATAGCATTGACTGTTGTCTTGAACCAGTCCCCCACATAGCCTTGAACAATTACTGCAGTGGTAGCCTTGGCGTACAGCTGCTTGATGTTATTGGTCAACTATTGACCCATGTCGAATTTCTTCATTGTGGCCTACATTGCCTCATGCCACACTCTGTCAAAAGCCTTTTTGAAATCTATGAACACAATAATAGACATCAGAAATAAATCGTGGCAGACGATTTTTCTATTTGTTTTACAGTAAATATATTGCCAGTGGTGTACAAGATATTTTCAAATGGTGTCTTTGATCTCACAGTTTAATGCTTCGTTATCATTGGCATCTTCTTAGTCTTGGATGCAGTCATTGATTAGTGATGTTAATTCTTAGTCTTGAATGTAGTCATTGTTGATTAATGATGCACATTCTTTGTCTTGGATGCAGACATTCATTAGTGATACAAATTCTTAGTCTTGAATGTAGTCATTGTTGATTAATGATGCACATTCTTAGTCTCGAATGCAATCATTGATTAGTGATACAAATTTTTAGTCATGAATGCTGTCATTGATTAGTGATACAAATTTTTAGTCATGAATGCTGTCATTGATTAGTGATACAAATTCTTATTCATGAATGCTGTCATTGATTAGTGATACAAATTCTTAGTCATGAATGCAGTCATTGATTAGTGATACAAATTCTTAGTCATGAATGCAGTCATTGATTAGTGATACAAATTCTTAGTCATGAATGCTGTCATTGATTAGTGATACAAATTCTTAGTCTTGAATGCTGTCATTGATTAGTGATACAAATTCTTAGTCTTGAATGCTGTCATTGATTAGTGATACAAATTCTTAGTCATGAATGCTGTCATTGATTAGTGATGCAAATTCTTAGTCATGAATGCAGTCATTGATTAGTGATACAAATTCTTAGTCTTGAATGCAGTCGTTCATTAGTGATGCAGATTCTTCCAAACGAAACCGAAGTGAACACGAACCTAATTTAAAATATTACAATTTGAAGCAGCAAATTAGCGATCGCAACGTGCTTTTCAGCAAATTGCTCTGCATTAAATGATCGTTCACTTATAAGTCACGCAATATTTAGGAAAGGCATAGTATGACCTTTCTCCTACAGGACATGTGTCCAACGAAATCCTTAAGAAATCATTAAGATTAATGTTTACTAACTGGCAGTTTACTGATGTTGTGTCTGAAGGCTGAAAGAATCAATTCACATTGCTCTTTTCTGTTTTTGATTACAGATAGTCTATAATGCATATATTTCAATAGTGCGCTACCATACCAGTGACAATTCTTTGCATCCTGAGAGACAACAATTACAATGGAATATAAATGTGTACAGAGATATCCTTCTCCACTTCATCCTTCAAATAAACAAAACTGATATGATCAATGTATTGTCACCGAAGTTAAGTATCAAGGTACAATCTGGTATCAGTTATTATCGTGAAACTGGTAGTACACGCCAGGAACGAACAACTTAAGAGGGAAATTGCAAAGGATATCACCCGTAGGATAGTATCGCTGGAACCGGGAGCAAAAATGAATGAAAGGTCGGAAGGATCTTTCTAAAAGCAAACATCATGTAATACACAATGGCTGATGATCATCACTGACATATATAACAACGCAAGTACATATTATTTTAATTAATTTAATTTCCATCATTAGGATAATGAGGCCATTCATTACTGGGCTATATTAATTCATATAATTACATCCAATCATTAATTAATATGGGATTAAAGATCATGTATATGCAATTGATATGTAAAGAAATCACGTGATGATATTACCTGAAACGTCAGCTTGGTGATAAACACACACCATACATGAATCAATCAATGCACATAGAGAATGAAGCATTAATAAACCGAAGTCAGATAAATAGATTTGACACCATGTGTTGTTTTTATCTACCTCTTACACTTAGGTACACAATAATCTCATACATAAATATGGTTGTTATCAAATTTCAATTAAAGTATGCGATCGTTTGGTACAAATCTTTACATGACAAAGCACAGCTGGTAATATTAGTACGAAATATCGTTCTCCTAATGTCCAATATAATATCGACACAATTTAAATGGAATAGTTTGTGGACTTAATACAGTTACTCTGAATATGTCGCAATTTAAAATTTTCTCCAAGGGATTATAAATTTTAGTTCAATTTTCATGATAAAAATGAAATAACAAAACGCGTTCTATTTGATTTCTTTACATCAATGTATATTTGGTGTGTTCGTTCTCTGACCTAACTTTAGATGAAAACAGTTAATACACGTATCAATTGCATGAATTAATTGCAGCACAAGCTTCTAGTCCGAAGACGATATATTTTCAACTATTCAATGCCCTTTGGAATTAATAATTGTACGTGTTTATATATAGAATAGATGTATATCATGTACGCTGTATCAAGGTTATACAACGAGACGTATACATTTTTAATTTAAAGGAAACGAGGCTTGCCGAGGCATTTCCTAAAGATACAACGTACATACTATACATATATTTTATTTATGTCACCTTCAAAATACACATAATTGCAATTCAAACGCAGTTAATATTAAATACAAGCATCCGTGAATTTGATGCAATGACGGGAAATAATGAACAATGATTTTATTTTGTGAACTTCTAATTTCGGTCATGTTGATCAAATAAATATATGACACCTGATTTAAGCATGACAGATGGTTTAATTGACGAAGGTAGAGCGCTACAAACACAGCAAAGTTATATGCTTGAACAGTAAATGCCCAAGTATGTTGAAATGAGTGGAAAATATAGATAAGCGAAATGAGGAACAAACAAGAGGTGACTCAAACATTTAAATATATTACAGTTGATCTTGGCCAATTAAATATATTACAGTTGATATAGGTCATTTAAATATATTACAGTTGATCTAGGCCATTTAAATATATTGCAGTTGATCTAGGCCAATTAAATATATTACAGTTGATCTAGGCCAATTAATTATATTACTGTTAATATAGGCCATTTAAATATATTACAGTTGATCTAGGCCATTTAAATATATTACAGTTGATCTAGGCCATTATTATGATTTAAGTAACATTACAACCGAACGTACAGTTGTTTCTTTAAACTATCTATATCTGTCCCATTTCCGTTGGTTTGTTTATATTTGTCATCATTCATAGGACCAGGGACATGATATATCTAATATCGACCACGCTAGGTTTTATGTTTTCCTCGACGTTTCGCTGTTATCCTACTACGATGGGAGAGAGAGAGAGAGAGAGAGAGAGAGAGAGAGAGAGAGAGAGAGAGAGAGAGAGAGAGAGAGAGAGAGAGAGAGAGAGAGAGAGAGAAGAGAGAGAGAGAGAGAGAGAGAGAGAGAGAGAGAGAGAGAGAGGGAGGGTGGGGGTGGGAAACACATGATTTTGATGCAAGTGTGTCCCCTGTTTAATTCAGTAAGAAAACATGGATTATTAACATTTTTATTGTGAATTTATTACATAGTTTATGATTAACCAGAGGATATTCGTCCCAGACTTTGAGAACTAGAAGCGATTGGCTATTTTTAAACATAACCTAACGTTTAAACAATATTTATATATGTGCATTAATGCAACATGGGCGTATCACAATTTGATATAATAACAGTACTGGCAAATCGATTGCCTTCTACTAGCACTTTAAAAGCCATGTTATATTCGTGTGTGTGTGTGTGTGTGTGTGTGTGTGTGTGTGTGTGTGTGTGTGTGTGTACACATGGACTCTGTTAAAAGATGGCTTGGTTTGCCTTTGTAGTTACTGCTGAAAACAATTCAAACTTTTAATATATTCCATCCTTCTGTAAACGTATTTTAAAAAAAGCTAAGAATAGAAGGCGAAAGTAAGTGTACACTAGCGGAGAGTTTAAATATATGGTGCAAGGCATATGTATTTTGATGACGTTTTATGAAGAAAATTTGGTAAGGCCAAGAAATACTTGAAGGTTTTGACCAAGCTCGTGATGAAATAGATGACATTAAAGGCCGTTATAACAGACCCAGAATCAGAACACGCTAATATCAGAATTAAATCAAATGGTAAATTAAATGATACGATTATGTCCTACAAAGAAAATATTGGAAAGGCAAGATTACCTGAAATTGTCATGCGTAGTATGATAAAAAAACATGATCTGAAACCGGACTGCGCTAATAATGATGTAAATCGGGGAACCAGGTACGAGCGGATTTATAAAATATACTGCACAGCTGATATAGTCGAACATGATATCTCAGAATATATTGCATTTATTGATGAGATAATAATAATAATAATAATAATAATAATAATAATAATAATAATAATAATAATAATAATGTGGACTTCTTTGCATAGCGCTTTGCGATATTTGCTCCAACAGTGAGTTTACTAACCGCTGCTCTACCCATCCAAAAGTCTCTTGGGCTATAATAAATCGATTTCATTTTTTTATAATAATCGCTTTACCAACCTCTAATACCCTTCATCGCAGACCTCACTAAAAATTAGCTAATGATTCTTTGAAAGATTAATTTAACACGTTGATCAACTTCACATCTGCATAATGTCGTTACTGTAAATTTGGATTTTTATAGGCTACATCATCAATCGTATGTATTGGATGATCTCCATGTCTTGGTTGATTTTATTCGTCGAATATCATGTCCGGTTCCAGGAACGCAATTATTATATCCAGAATGATGTCTTTCTCTTTATCCCATAAAGCTCATGGTAATTTTAACACAAAAGCAGCGATATCACCACCCATTTGCTTAAAATTGTCGAGAGAGATCAATTTTTATTTTTGTACCACATTTCACACATTATATTGATGAGCACACTCTGTGCATGATCAGAGATCTTACGATGTGCTTAAAGATTTAATGAAAAAAATATTTGCATGAATACGGCAATGATATTATTGATTTTAGCACCGATACTGATGAAGCCACATTTGTAGATGACTTCGGTCGATTTGTTAACAATGTCGTAGCATACGATGATGTAATGCTGGACAAACAATCAAATCCGGCAAGAACACTTTCTCAATGCAAAGACAAAAATTTTGATGTTATATACGCAAATACCTAAAGTGATGACATATAACTGTAATAATTTAACTGTTTTTAGTTGAGTCAATACACACACACCTTAAAAAATATTCGTCAGACTTGTTGTTCAGGGGATATGAATATAATTAAGTTTCAAAACTTCTTTTCACGTGCTCAAGCTGCTGCACACGGATTTATCACGATAAATATACATGATCCTCGGTCGCGATATCGTTTAGGTCTTAATAAAATTTGTGGCTATGAAAAGACATTAGTTAGTCCTTATTTGAAGATTTATCAGCAGTATTTTTATCCGATTAGCTTTAACTCTGATTTATAATTATTTTGAACTCGTATTTTGTCATTTATATGATTTTCGCTTGCTTCATCTATATATTTTGTTTAATTCATTTACTAATTCACGTTTGGGTTTAAGAGACATCCAATTATTTATCTAAGCATGAACCTGAACCGCAGCAGACGGGGTGCAACATTCAGCGCCGGATTAAGCACCGTGGAGGCCCATAGGCAGTCAAACTTTTGGGGCCCCAGACCCACGGTCACGGTCTCATGGGGGCCCCTGGGGGCCCCTCATGGGGCCCATAAAAGTCGCGAGGCCCATAGGCAGTTGCCTACTATGCCTAATGGGTAATCCGGGACTGGCAACATTAATGAAGTTACGTCTGGCAGGTAAACGAACGCACGTACAAATTGAAAACAAAACACAGTAACGACAAGCAATGAATAAACAATTTAAACTAACCCAATTATATATACTTTAGGTCAGTTAGAAGCTTCGGTTTAACGTTATTGGCCTTATACATTTTATTTTCGTAGGAAGCTTTAGTTTTCAAAAATGACGTTTCTGTAAATGGTCTGTTCACCTTCTTTGCTGTTTGCAATTTTCATATATCCCATGAAACATGACTGATCTTATTGGACATAGTAGCTCAAAAGTTAAACATGTTCTTGTGTTGGGTTTAAGGCTATTTTCAGCACATGATTGGCGATACATCATACATGGCAGCATCTCTGGTAGGGGAGTAAACCAGAAAAATCCTATCAAGAACCACTGACCTAAGATGCTATTGGCAAATCTTCACACAAACCCACCATGGGATAGTCTGAGATTTCCAAGGTATTTGAAAACGTGATATAGTGTCTTCTCGTAGGTATGTATTTCTTCCTGAGATCATCAACCACCAAATATTTTGGTAGCAATGAATAGCCTATTATGTGCTGAAAATGGCTTTAATTACCACAAGACCGAACCCAAGTTCCAGAAACGCACATGTATGCCTATCAATATCTTTCTAACTGCGAAATTTTCACTTTTGATGATGATGAATACGATAGCGAGACAAATCATTAATGGTTTGGCTTTCTTTACTGTAATTGTATATCATTGAAATTTTCAAGCAATTAATTTAAAACAGATATGTTTGATATTTTATAGGTAATCTGCAAATACTCTCTGAGCTGGTTTGGTAAAAATCGAAAGTTGCCCGTCGGCTACAGTTAATGGAATTATTATTGGGAATTCATGCGAATAAATGACACCACATTGGCAAAGATGGCATATTAAAAGCGATGAAATTAATCCAATGGCAGGTTGTATTAATTATGTTGATGATTTACTGGTACATGGAAACTGGCATTTTCAACATGGATTAATTTCTGATTTCACAATAAATAACGTATTTACATACAAGTGATAATCGATGTTAGTCACAAGTTATGGCCTGATTGAAAATACGTAATGACAATCTGACATACATGTTCATTACTTTAAACGTATTATCTTACCGAGTATGAAGCATCAATTTTTAAAATGTTCATCGTTTAGTGAACACATACTGATGTAAACGTGTAAGAGATCCAATTACCTATTACAGAATCTCTCTCTCTCTCTCTCTCTCTCTCTCTCTCTCTCTCTCTCTCCCTCTCTCTCTCTCTCTCCACACACACACACACACACACACACAACACACACACACACAGATAGATAGATAGATAGATAGATAGATAGATAGATAGATAGATAGATAGATAGATAGATATATCGCGTCTATCGCTAGCCTAAATTCGAAACATTGTATCAACAAAGCTAACACGCAAAAGAGATTTTACTGCAATACATTCAGGAAGGAAATAAGAAGTCTTCGTCGATGTGACATTTTGGTTCTAATGTCTTACTTTTGTACGAAAACCTTCAATTGCGTTTTTCTCCACGAGTTTTGCTTATACAATAGTTCGTATTTTACATATATGATAGCCCATGCATTGAGTACCATTTTCAATTATATTTTAATATACCCAAGAGAGCACTGGTCATAGTTTAAACCATTCAATTCCCGAAAGGTTACATTATTCTTAAATGACTCCTTATATGATCAGAATGGTATTTTCAATCACGTTTGTTTCTGACATTGCGAATATCACGTTCATTCATTTTCTTGTTTGACATTTTATCTGTGACTTAATTAACAGGTCCACATTGGTCACTTGATCATCTCTACTTTCAAACAGCTATAACATTTGTTTTAATTCATGCACAAACAGATCTAATAAACATACACCTAAAGTCTACAACATGAGTGTACAAGCTCTGTTTACAAAGTACTTGACAGTTCAAGTGTTAACAGAAATCGTCCTCACCCAACATTCAAGGCTCACTAACAAAGACAACCCCAAATAGCTCTTTCCAACATAAAATAAGTAAAGAACAAAACAAAGAGATCGTTGTGCATATATGGTCGTTGTAGTACAATTAACATAATGCTTACATTACATAATACTCCAATTACCTATTACAGAATATATATATATATATATATATATATATATATATATATATATATATATATATATATATATATATATATATATATATATATATATATATATATAAATTCCAAGACTCCTAATTGACTGAATTGAAGCCTGACGCGTTTCTGACTTAAACAGTTCTTATACAGTGTTATAAATTTATGCGTTCCTGTATCAGTCCAATGTCTGATGTTGTTAAGAATAGCAGTCAAAGCGAGATAACCCGTGTATGTGCTTTATGTTTTGTGAAGTTTAAACTTAAGCTTAAGTACGAAATTGGATACCATATCGTTTAAACTTCATACACAGATTAGAGATCATCCAATATTGAAATTGAATTAGTAGTTTTGCCAGTGATAATAATGTATGTGTCCGTACTTTTGTATGTTGGTAAGATGATCAAGTAAATAGGTACGCAAGAGTCCGAAATCTCGACAGTGGTTTTAAGATCAGTGACTAATTGTCATCCGTATCGATTTCAGATGTAGGAGTACACAAAGGGAAAGGTTTCAAAGCTGAATGAATCTCAAATAAATGAACATATCTGGTATGTTTTACATGTTCGATGCTTTAGTTCTGTGAAAGCGATCATTACCATTGTTTTTACTGAACTAATTTCTATAATTTAATATACTATCCATCAATGAATTATAAGTCGAATAGTGCTTTATTGAACTAATTTCTTTAATTTTAATTTAACATACTATCCATCAATGAATTATAAGTCGAATAGTGCGTTATTGAACTAATTTCTATAATTTAATATACTATCCATCAATGAAGTACATTTCTTTTTCCTGAAATGTTAATATGTCTTAGAGACCCCATTCTGTTAGATGGTGATAAGAAAAATATATATTTTCATACGACGATTCATGGATGTTATTATTGATTGACAGCGTAAATTGATACTAACAAGGTGTAACAATAGTTACTTCTGGTATTTATGCTGATGATTTTCAAATAAAACTACCGCAAAAATTCACGAGACTCCCCCTCCTTACAATGAATTTGAATTAATACCGTTTAGTTAAAAATCTTATAAATTAAAAACAGTCACGAATCTATAAGAGCAAAATTGACATTTCTTGATACATTGAATATACATCTTTCAATTATTTCAATCCTATGGTCTAATAGTACTGTCACTTTTTCACAATAATAAAACTGTTATTGAAAACCCCAATTTCTCGTTGGTCGCCAATGTTTCTTTTATTATTTTGTTTGAAATTAAAACAAACAAAGTTGTAACTACTTCAGGTGATATTACAATTTTATCATTTAATCTTCAGCAAAATGGAGTTTGCCACCCAAAAGCAATTAGTTCATAACACGTTACTTTCGATAGCTGTCTTTTCAAGAAAAATGAAAGAAATAGAATACTTTAAATTCCGATTATATTACTATAATAAAAGTTGTGTGTTCTTGTGAGTTGTTAAACTAATTTAAGTGATGCGTTTTAAAATATTATTTAAAATATTTCATAACTGTATTTGAATTTGGTTTACAACTAAATGTCGAACCAAATCGCATAGTTAGGTGATGAAATTAACCACCGATATTATCGTTCTTGCGAAATGTCGATTGATATCGTCTACACAAGATCAAAAAGGATTTTTGTTTTGTACACTGGGTGCGAATTATGAATACCGTGTCAGCTACATAATGGCGTTTAAATGTATTAGTACGACCTTACCCACGATAGAAATATTTTGTAATATTGATCAGAATGAACAGACTCGCCGATCATATCTTTTAAGTCACGGCTTTGACGGACTGATTACGAATTATTTCGTACTATGTGACATTAGATAAACATGAAATCTTTTTAATACACTGAATGAAAACTTAATACTTAAACTTGTGGAAAACATTTGAATAGAGATTGCCCATCTGTAACGTATCATTACAGGCTATTGATGTTAGAAATAACATATTGAGAATGTTACTTACGTAGTTTATTGGTACACTTAAGCTGCTATTATTGTATCAATAATAAGTCTTGTAAAAAATAATCCACCGGCCCCTTTAAGATAATCTTTATTAAAATAATGACTTGAGATATTGTGAATTTGTGAGAAGTTGTCAAATAGTTCATTTCTTTTTTTATGCGTGGACTCTCTTGATAAGATATCTAGTGTCATTTTACTTATCATTGATGAGATATTCCCATAGGATAAATTCAAAATGACACTCATCAGTTGTTAAAAACTCTGGAAAATACGAATCAGTACAAAATATCCAATAAAAAAACTGCAAGATTTCAAAGTAATATATCATGAAGGACAGATTATCTTAGTAAGTCAAATAGTTTCAAGCATGCAAGAAATAAAGAAAGCAGGTGGGACAAATATAGGGCAGGTGTAACCGTCATATGTCGTAACTGATAATGACATATTTAATGTCAGAACTTAGAAAGATACATTTATACATCGTTCTATCAAGAAATGGGCTTAATAATTGGGAAGCGGCTATTGTGAAATTTGCATGTTATTTCTGGAGATCTGTATATACATTTCATTCTAGCTATACCAATTACGGATTAGATATGTTCTCCTGGGCGTGCACTTCTAAATAAGATTTAGTAAAGAACTATTCAACCTCATTAATGCTTCGAGAGTACAGAGAAGCAGTCAGTATTTTCAAACACGGCGTACACTTTATAATTCACACCAGCAACAACCTAATCAACCATAGAGACACATGAAGAAAACAATCTTGTTTTCAAAGATGTGCTTAGAGCTTTTAACAGTCGTATTGTTTTGTCGGTCTGAATGATTGTGACAAGAGGTTGTATTACCCCCGACAGAACAGGATACAGATGTTCAGATAACGAGTATTCATTGTCTAAAAGTAAATATTGTTTCGAATATAATTATTGGTTCTGCTTGGAGTAATTTTTCTGTGATCTGCAACAAAAAACAAGTACACAGTGTAAAAAGACAATACTAGTAATTATATCTTCTTTGAAATGACAGGTGCGGCAATAAACAGAAGTGTCAACGTAAATGGGTATCGTCAGTTGAATCTGACAGATATACATCATGACAATTTACTCAACAAAAGATAACGCTATCATAGTCGTACATATTATCTCATCTCACCACTCTTACATGCACAAATATTGCAGCCAAATTCGCAATTTGTTAGATATCATTATGCATCAGTTTAGTCACTTTTTTGTAATCCTAAGATAAACATTTTTCAATACAAATGTATGCATCAATTGCTGATTTTTATGCTTCCTAAGTTCGAATAATATTTTATCAGTATTGATAATATCTATGTAGTCTTGGTTGTTCTGCATTAAACGAAACTATTTTGTATATCCACTTTTGTTTTGCACTCACCTAATAGTATACACTATTCATTACATTTTCATGTTTCTGCTCAGATATGCTTGTTTTCACGCTCACAATAATTTTACATGGGCCGAAATGAGATAGATGTCTGCAGAATATCACTGAATTTATATCGCATTGTCTAGCTTTTAAATAATGGAGAAAGATATAAAAAATCAATTGTATACAAACATGATACACACAAACAATTATTTGAAAATCTATAGAACATTATTGGACATTCTCTAAACATTGTAGTCAAACTCTCAAAAGAGATAAAGTTACACGCGACACAAACGATACAATAGAGAAAACAGTGACACAGACGATCGTGTAATTATAATAATGACCACAATGTATTTTCTGTAAATAGTATATTGATCTCATAAAGTGCAAAACCTATTCCAATCAATGTACCCTCACATTATCCTGTTAATAAAAGTGATTGATTTAATTGTGTCCCCTCTGTGATGGGTCAAAATATATGCATGCATGGAAAATGTAGTGCTGAAAAAGAGAAAATCAATGCTTTGTATAGATGTTCAAAAGCTAATGAAGTTTAAATAACACTTTTAAAAAAATGCTTGGAAACTTATATTCAGTAGTGTATACTGGTTTCACAAATCTGAATATCATATGTTTTTTAATACAGTTTATATTTTGTATCCATTCTCCCTGAACATTTGTGGTGTGCATCCTTAAGTAACAAAAAGCAAAATCTCATAATCAATATCCATTACAAAACATTAATACCAATGAACTACTCTTCGCAAATGTGTAAGCTTTGCATATCTTTTATTTTAGGAAAATCACATTCCCCAATTTATCTGATAACACTACTACTGTTTTATAAGATACAACCATACACATATATTTTAGTGTCTTTATTTTTTGAATTATTTACCAGCATTTGTAATACATATCAATCTGAGGACACGTGCATGTTGAAATTGCCGTTATTAGATGTTAATTAAAGAGAGGTTCCTAATTCATTCCAATGACCCATAATGGTCAGTGTGGATACATTCTCAATTAATTAACTTAGCACAGTAAACAATAAGATATCATCATAAAAAGAGTACAATTTATGAGGATATACAAATTCAAAATCTCATACGTATGAAGATTCTCCGATCAAATCAAACCATATGAACAAATTAACTCACAATATACCTCCGTAGGGTCAAGGATACGTCTGCGCTATTAAAAGTGAAGATAAAACGATAAATTTATTATGTTATGGACGAGAGCTATGGATAATTATATTAATTAGTCGTTACTGCATTTTGTTCAGCGTTATGTATAATATGGAATAATAACTAACATTCTGTCTTCTCTCCTTAAGCTACAATGCACTGTTAACTGATGTCAAATGCATAAACGTGTAAAGCTTTGTGTGGCTTGAACAAAGATAAAAATGAAAAGTTATTTTCATTGCATACCTGTACAACACAAAGTAAGTAGCGATGTCAAATTAACCCATTTTAAAGGACAATCATGATTGTAATATTGAATCGACTTGTATTAATTGGAAACCTTGAATTTCGGAACACACTTTAAATCTTAAAAAATCCAGTTATGCTTAGTTTTGAATGAAATATTTTCAGATAATATTGATTAGGTTGGGAACCCCACTGCTATGAAAACATTGTCATCTTACAAAGGAGTCGAGTGTTGTTTTGCAAGGGACCAA
>JARLTB010000110.1:2907500-2917500 GCA_030141615.1 Unio pictorum
TACTTACTTTATTCAATACTTATTGTATTCTTTTTAAGGATGAACTGTGATATTAAGGGTTTCCCAGAAATGTCAAGAAGAGAGATTTAAATATTTCTTTGTAGCTACCAAATATAAAGCCTCGGTTTGAAACCGAAACACTAGAACAGTGACAGATAAAATGGATGCGTGCGCGTTACGATTTAAAATTGTATTACACTTTTGCACAGATGTAATTTTCTTTAAGTTAAAATATGGGACATAAGAGACATTTGGTACAGATGCCGTTTTGTGTAAGGTAAAATATGGGACATTAGGGACATTTTGTACAGATGCCATTTTGTGTAAGGTAAAATATGGGACATTAGGGACATTTTGTACAGATGCCATTTTGTGTAAGGTAAAATATGGGACATTAGGGACATTTTATACAGATGCCATTTTGTGTAAGGTAAAATATGGGACATTAGGGACATTTTGTACAGATGCCATTTTGTGTAAGGTAAAATATGGGACATTAGGGACATTTTGTACAGATGCCGTTTTGTGTAAGGTAAAATATGGGACATTAGGGACATTTTGTACAGATGCAATTTTGTGTAAGGTAAAATATGGGACATTAGGGACAAATTATGCTTAATTGGAACCACAGCCATGAAGAAACTAATACAAACATTATGACGTCAATTTAGTTTTGAGCATTATAAAACCAATATACTTTCAAACACAAGTTCAATCAGATTACTTTCAAACAATTATGGTGATGTTTCTGAGTGGAGATGTATACACGTTCTTGATTATAATAGGCTTTATTCTGACTTCCTTGACTAATGCAAGCTTAATCAAATATATCGACTCCATTAAGACATAATTGAGCAGATTGATACGTTCAGCAATTAACTGCACAAAGTTAGTCAATGTAAATTGCTAGAAAGATCGAGGTATGAATTCTTGATCAAATGATGACATGTCAATTGTTAGGCACGAATATCTTGTGTCTGGACTATGAAAATAACAATGTTTGTTAGAGTCTTACTCTCAATATTACTTAAAGAACGTCTGTATAGATTGTAAAAGCAAGCACTGGAGACAAATACGTGCAACAAGATTCGAAAATTGAAACGCACGAAACAAAGTATAGTCTGTACTTTAACATTTTTAAATTTGTTCATATAAAATTAAACAGAAATCTGGAGCCTCGGCAGCACAACTGGAAGAGTGCCAGACCCGTATTTCCATGGTCGGGATTAAATAATTCACTTACAGTCGGCTTTCTTCGTTTTTGGCGTGTCCATGGGAAAAGCACTTATCTCTCATTTCTTTGGCATGATATGGACAATGTATGGTGTTCAAAGTCTCAATAAATAAATAAATAAATAAATAAATAAATAAATAAATAAATAAATAAATAAATAAATAAATAAATAAAAAAATAAATAAATAACACGCGGATCCTAGTTCGATTGTCGTTCAAAGTAAAATCTGCTTATATGTTTATATAGTGTATCAACTGCGCGTATTAAATTTATTTTTGGAAATATATCCAGTTGGCAGACAAGATTATTACGAACTGACTAAATTTAATTTATATATAAAGGACACAAAAGCCTAAGAGGAAATATATTTTATTAGCAGTGTGCCAATACTGTGCTATCTTGAGTTTTGATATTCATTACAACAAAATCAATGCAAGGCGTCTTGGTGTATCTTATCCAGTTGTTAAAAACTCGCAATATAAACTGATATAAAAAAAAACACTTGTAACATCGACCATTTTTTAAAATTACATCTTTGCACCTTTATTACTGCAATATCTGCTGTTACCGACGAAGATCATACGAAGAAGTGTTTTCATTAGATTCGGATTCAGTTTCTACTCCTTTATATTCAACTTATCGAGCCCGTAAAATTTGCGACTTTGCCCAGACATTTCATGACAAATCGGCGGAAGAGTAAGTATTGAGCAAGGCTGGGTCATAATTTTCATGACAATTAAACATCCGGTCTCCGATCCCTTTTTGATGTACAAGTGCTTATTCTCCCGGGCAAATTGTTTGTTTTTTTTTGTGTGTGCTCGAGAATCAATTTGAACATCTCAAGTTTCTTGTGGGGAAGAAAAGTTGTGTTTTAAATACATATTTAAGAAGTATTTGTTTTCCATGAAGCCATGACCGGACATACCGGAAAACATCTGACAGGAATTAATGAAGTATATAAAGTACAGTCAAGCGATACTTGATAACGTGCGAAAATTGTAGGTTTTGTCAGCACGATGGTTTCCTTGTGAGACACAAAAGAACCAATGTTCTTGTAACCGTTTGATAATGATCGTATGGACGCTTTTGAGATCGATATCGCCTTATTTTAAAACAAAAACATGAAAGGAACTGATGAAACAATAACTATTGCATGAAACTATTGCATGAGAGAATCTTTACATTAACGTCATATTTCCTGAAAAATAGGAACTGAATGTGAGGCAAATCGTTTCTGTCGAAATGTCAAGATGAAATTACCCTTGTCCGAGGTCAGTGTACTTTGTTGCACGAAATGTCAAGATGAAACTACCCATGTTCAAGGTGACACACTGGATAACTACATAACTGTTTAACACTTCACATGTACTTAGTTTGCATGTATTACAACACACTTCTTATGTAATGTTATAAACTACATGGTATCCACCCACAATTATGAATAGATAACAGTAAAAAGAGCTTCGTCGTTTTTTCAAAAAAGTAAGTCAAACGTTATTTCACATGCAGCTTGTAAAACTACTTCAAGCCCACTAGTGATAAACTAGTGATATTGAATAACGCAAAATGCATAGTCTGTTTGATAAATCAATTGTTTAAGGAAGTTGAAAACATGTTAAATTTTGAAAAAGAAATAAAAGTAATATTTTTGTGACGCTTCGGTAAACGTGTTTTTATTTTGTTGCTGGCTAAAATGTACGCTTATGACAATTACACTTTTAACATGGAAGTTTATCTTTCTATCTTTTGGTGGAAAAATATCTCTGGTGGATGTCTAAAAATGATGCAACGTCACTGAATCAGGATTTAACTTTATTCGCGTCAAGACAGTGGCATTCTTACAAGTCATTTTCGAAAACAAATGCCAAGATTGATTTACAAAACCTAACCCATACCTGCGATTAATGTCTTTAAAAATAAAAAGTGTTTTTGTGGAGAAAAGAATATACATATTACTGTTTTTGCGTTTATTCTACTTGTACTGTTAATCTGCTTTATATTAGCGACCTCGGTTGGTAACACTTCTGTTATGCTATACTATTTGTACCACTCTCAATCGAAAATTATAACGTAATATAATTGTATTTACTATCTCTAATTCTTTAGACAGTTGAGATGTATAAGTTGTTTTTGATAATATGAAATACACAGATTGGGTAAAATGTAGTCCGATGATATCTTTTAAAAGTGTTCAGGAAATAGACGAGTAGACGGGTGGGTGGGGTGGGTGGGGTGTTCTACTCTGTATGTATGTGGTATGGTTTTCGATATCAAATGTATAGGGTTGCGTAATAACAATTCCACACTAGCAATAATTCGGTCCATATATAAATTAAGGCAACACGTCATAGTATATATAAAGATTCGGTACATTTACAATACATACATTCTCGGTGCATTTCCCGTGAGAAACACGTTTAAAACAGTCTTTCTCTGTTCGATGCTTGATTCGGTTTTGTCCGAATATTATCTTCATATGTGTGCTTGCGAAGTTTTATATAATATCGAACTTCCTGTTTAAAAAAAAAAGAGTTATGACTTTTCTTACAAAACAAATTCAGAATTAGAAAATGACCGAGTTATGGTTTTACATCTATAACAGACCATAATTTCATTAAATTTTATGGAGTTACCAAAACACAATATTCCCAAAGAAAATGAATAACAAAAACCAATAGTAAACCAACTAAACGAGTTAAAAAGTATTGATTTTGACTAAATTGTATTTGTTTTTAGATCTTGAGTACCTGGGGCACGTACTCTAATGCCCGTCCTCGATGATCGGCGTGACGCTTTCCAGATCGTTATCTCCGGCCTGGTTTTAAAAGAAAACATTAGAGCAAATAAACAAACAATGCTTTTTTCAGCACAGTCTCATTTACTGATATTGGATTTTCCTTCTCCGCGTGAGGCTAATGATTTATTCTAAATGTCAAGATGAATTAATACGTGACAGATATAATATATTGCACAACAATTGTGAAACGTTTTAGCAATTGTTACAGTATCTGCTACCATGACAACGATTCGAAATGGGTATATATTGTACCATGGCAAAAATCTTAATTCTCACCGCAGCGACTAACGTCTGTTTTCTAAAGAAGCTAAAATAAAGTAAATATGTTAAGTTTTAGGCACTTACAAAGGATGGCAATCATAGCAATTTTCTTTCTAATCCTGGTCACAATAGCTTCACGAAAACAAACAGTAGTTGCGTAGGATATCAGCAGCGATAGGGTTGTACAGATTCTTTAATTAATTTAAAAAAAATGGAGAATATCACATAGTATAAGAAGTCGAGGCTTTTGATAATTCTGCTTTGTATGAAGCTTGCTATAAATTACTGGTCATTCCGCGAAGGCAGCCTTGTCAGTTTCACGTGTTGTCGCAGTTTGCCGCTGGTCCGATCGTTCAACTCACTAGGTGTGCTATACACTACACTTTTAATATCAAATAACATCAGCAAAACAATTTCCAAGTTTAACACACTTTCCTTTCGCATTCTAATTGAGGTAGCTGATGTTAACGGATACATAAGAAACTACACAACTAACAAGCGTAGTTATATAAATAATGAATTTACGTCAAAGCATAACTGAAGGTAATGGTAACTAAGCAGATACAATGAACAGCATGTTTGTAAAGAAGTAAAAATCAATGCACAATGGGTCAGACAGAGGCGTAGCAAGGGGAGGGCAGGGGGGTCCATATGTCCCCGGGCGCCAAGGTGCAGGGGCGCCAAAATGAGGCTTACAACGTTACATTGTAATAAGTAAGCAAGGGTAATAAATCGGTCACAAGATCAATGTGATTAAACGGGGAGGGGGAGGGGGCGCCAATTTTATAGTTCGTCCCCGGGCGCAAAATATCATAGCTACGCCTCTGGGGTCAGAAAGTATGCTTTTTGATAAATCATTAGTTATATTTAAAGTTTCATCTACATATATTACTATTTTCTTAGAAAAATGAAAACTAATAAGAAGAATGTATGTTAGATATATTTAGAAAATATTTTACTGGATAACAATAAACTTTAGGTATAAGGGAACTTAAGATGACCATTAATATCCACACCATTATGATACCTTATTCTTGAAATAAGATTGTGATAAGATTTCACCTAATTAGTACTCAGACCTGCTCACACCTGTAATTTGAAAGACAATCTCATTAACGGCATTATCATTGACACGACGCAGGTAACTTTTTCATCGATAAAGAATACCATTTTCTCAATATTTGTTTACATTTTTCTGGCTTCGGGAGAGTGTACTTTACGTGAATGGAGAATCAATGGTGTCTTTTGAAAACAACAAAGCCATATAATCCACCTTGCAAACAGAGGAGGTGTCTTGGCATTTGAAGAAACACTTTAAAAGAACTCTCGTTCCGCATGTTCAAAAAGTCCTAAAAGAGTTCAAAAGAACTATAGGCATTTTAAATTGTTGCTTTGATAGCGTATACACCTTTTACTTAGTCGCTTTGAAAACGTGTTATTTTCGACATTCGGCAAATTATATGTTAAAATATACAATGTACCGTTTTTCACCTTTACAAATTGTTTTATATGATTTACAGCAAACGTAACGTATTATGACTGAACATTATACTTATAATCATATCTTTTGTCACTTTCTCCTCTTCAATCATCATAAATAGCAAACATGATTATTGAATCATTCTAATAATTCTAAAATTTTTGTATATCAAAATCACGAAAAACATTGTTCGAACAACACTGGATTTACTGCTTTTATATCCCAACATTGTTTTCTTAAAATATTTAGTCTTTATCATCATAGTATCAAATTCAAATTTTAAATAAATATGCATTAATAAAATGAACCTTTATGTGGATGCAGATTCAATACATATCAGATATGGAGAGGCGTCCGTCTGTGCGGACGGGATCCTCCAAAAGGTGGCGTGCTAGAAGTATTCCTTTTAAAACCTTCTTCTCGTCGTTTGAATGAGGCGAGTTCAGATTTCTAAGCATAACAAACCTTCAGTACACTTTTTTTTAATATGATTAATAATCTACATTTTAATTTAAACCCTTGAAAGCACATTAGAAATTTTCACGAAGCCATCGATACGGGACAATCGTGCTCTCCGATTACAAAAGTGCGTATAATTTGGAGGATTGAGTGCGGGTTGGTTGGTGGGCGTCGTGTGTGTGTGTGTGTGTATGTGTGTGTATTTAACATTTAAACCTATTCATCTTTGTATAAATGTGACTAGTTTGGTTTTTGACATGATGCTTTTTTGAAAAACTTAACAGCACTCCATGCCGAGGTAAAGTTCTCAGTTTTATTAAGACTTCAAAGAACTTAAATTAATGTGCACCTATCGAATTTTGTAGCGCAAACATCCCATGTGAGATGTCTCAGTTAGGATTTCTAATTACTTTTAGATAATAGGAAAAGGAAAGTCACAACTCAAGTTTTAAAGAGCATAATTTTTGACCTCACAAATATATAAAAAAAACGTGGCTTATATCCCTCCCACAGGATCGTAGAGAGCAGAACTTTCACATAGTTGTAAATTTATTAAATTTTATTTATGAACGTAAATAATCATACATTACAATAATGGCAAATTTAAATATACTTAAATGTTTTAATTCTTTTAAGACGAGAATGCGTTGTTAAGATTAAATTACATTTTCAATTGATCCAAAGTGTGGAAATTGTGCGTTTGTTAAATAATGTTGTAATTATTACTGGCTTTGTTTGTTTCTCTTGTCCGTGATGTTTTTCATAATATATAATGAATATATACATGACTTCCTAATATACAAAAATGATATTTACTCGAATTCCTAATTAAAATTGATATTTACATGAATTCCTAATACAAAATTGATATTTACATGAATTCCTAATACAAAATTGATATCAACATGAATTTCTAATAAAAAAAAATTTGATATCCACTTGAATTCCTAATAACAAAATTGATATACATGACTCCCTAATACAAAATTGATATCTACATGATTTCCTAATACAAAATTGATATCCACATGTATTCCTAATAACAAAATGGATATTTACATGAATACAAAATATATATTTGCATGACTTCCTAATAACAAAATTTATATTTACATGAATTACTAATACAAAATTGATATCTACATGAATATACATATATCATGAACTGTTTTGAAAAAGGGTTACAAAATCGTAATGGGACATAAGACTTCACTATCTGGTGCAAATGCTAAAAGCTTTAAATGTCAGTTTCTTAATAAATGTTCAAACTTCGTGTAGAATGGACCCATTTTAAAGTTGTCGGAATGGTTTGTCAAATATTTCGCATTAAGCATAAAATATTACAAGCATGAGGTTGTTTTGGTGATGATTGCTAAACACACACACACACACACACACACACACACACACACACACACATATATATATATATATATATATATATATATATATATATATATATATATATATATATATATATATATATATATACATATATATATATATATATATATATATATATATATATATATATATATATATATATATATGTGTGTGTGTGTTTGTGAGTGAGAGAGAGAGAGAGAGAGAGAGAGAGAGAGAGAGAGAGAGAGAGAGAGAGAGAGAGAGAGATTTAAAGGGAATAAGGACAAAGTTGAAGAGATTCAAACATAAATATTTACATCGTGGCGCAGAGTGGAAAACTGTCATGCACACAGATATACAGAAGAAAAGTTTAAAAAAAAAAAAACTTGAGAATGACGTATATATCCTGAACTAGGGGCATGAATGTTTTTTAAAAGTTTGTGACAGCTGCCATTTTCGTTGTAAGTATGGGTGTAGCGAACTAGCAGACTTGCAGTGGAACATTTGTGTGTTCATAATGAATTAAACAGTCTTACATTTCTTCTCGAGATCTACGTATCTAACTGACGCGACGAAACAATTGCAATTCCATAGCTAACTAGGTGTAAAATTACTGTTTTTGTCTTAATAATAGTTTTCTGTGATTCCGTTTTAAAAATATCTGATTTGAGATGTTGGTGTACATTCTAGTTAGTTGTAAGTGCCAGATTTAATTCCACTTTTGTGTCATGTTTGGTATAAGACTTTTTCCTTAAAAATGCCAGCTAACGTTGATCGACCAATCAATCAATCAATCAATCAATCAATCAATCAATCAATCAATCAATCAATCAATCAATCAATCAAAAGGATATTTTCACAACTTGGAAATGTAAAAAGTCAACTATCGTTTGTAGGAACCGAGAATTCAAAGATTAAATCTCTAACCCAACGGTTTGACTTGCCAAATTACCTTCGCAACGTTGTATCATGTTTTGTTTTTTTGCATTGACCATTTATGTAGTCTAATTTAAGTTTAGTTGTCCATTGAATCCTCTATCTTCATATACAGATTAAATATGCCTTTATATATATATATATATATATATATATATATATATATATATATATATATATATATATATATATATATATATATATATATATATATATATATATATATATATATATATATATATATATATATATATATATATATATATATATATATATATATATTTGTCACTTGTGATGGCATGCTTGATAATGTCTCCGGTCGATCTGCTGACGATATTTGTAAAAGCTTCAATGAGTTCACATTCACACATCTAGTCATTGTCAGGATTTGGTGTATTATGCTATTATTCGGATATCGATAATCCCATTTTAATTTGTCCATCCATTATTTGTTGTATAACTGTAAACAGCTGGTAAACTGTTCTAAAGCAGTCTGCTCAGAAAAGATATGACTAGGAATTATTAAACCGAGAGTATCATTGTGCTATTATAGTTCTCTTTTCCTCTCCATATTTGCCGTCGAATCTGCTTCTGCAAAAGGAGTGAGCACGTGTTTAAGTTCAACGGATCATTGTCACCGAAATGATCAATGTCATCAAACTATTCTCTTGTCATCATCATCATCATCATCATCATCATCATCATCATCATCAATCCTCTCTGCGCCGTCTGGTGCTTGAGGTGACGGCAAAGGAGCACCAGTTTGGTCTATCGGCCGCTGTTGCGGGGGCGGTCTGCAGGATGAGGCCTCTGGTCTTAAGTAACCGCTCCGGTGGCCTAGTGGTTAGAGCGTCCGCCCCGGAAGCGGGAGGTCGTCGGTTCGATCCCCGGCCGAGTCATACCAAAGACTTACAAAAATGGTACTAACAGCTGCCTCGCTTGACGCTCAGCATTAAGAGGTTAGTGTTAGGACTGGTCGGCCTGGTGTCAGGATAATGTGACTGGGTGAGACATCATGCTACATGTCTGCGGCATGATGTCTCAGTGCTAGACATCACTATAAACTGCCTCACTGCAGACATCGTAGCGATATGACTGAAAATTGTTAAAGCTTCGTTAAAAATCCTGATCAAACAAACTGGTCTTAAGTTCTCGCTCCACGGTTCATAGACAGGTCTCTTTGGGTCTGCCATGGTTCAATTTCCCCTGTGGGATCCATCTCAGTCCCACCCTTGATAGTGAGTCAGGGGGCATTCTGCAGACGTGGCCGAGCCATCTCCATCGACGAGTTGCAATGTTCTCAGTGATGGTGCTTGCGCTCGCTCTGTGCCGGAGTTCCTCGTTCGAGATCATGTTTGGCCAAAAGATCCTCATGATCCGTCGCAGGCACTTGGTTTGGAAGACTTCGAGCTTGCGTTCTGTGTTAGCAGTGGACCTCCAACACTCTGACCCGTACAAAAGGATGCT
>JARLTB010000110.1:2922500-3122500 GCA_030141615.1 Unio pictorum
CCGTGTTTTATTAAAATTTTAGTACTCTGACCGCTGTTTGAACCATATTAATTCCGGTTATTACAATTTGGACTTTTGATAAAACACTTTCTTTCGCCAGCCCTCTTCCGTATCCCGTCAATACTATAATTAAGCATATTTTGAAATGGCAATTATAGAGACGACGGAATAATAACGTTCAAACAAACTGATGAGCTGTCATATCACCAATATAAGAAAGTTCATTGTTACATTTATTCAGATATATGCAGCAAAACAAGGCACGAATTCTTGTAGAGCCATTAATCTGGATTTCTACATGTCATTACAATATATAACGAAGGTAACACAATATAATTTGTTTAGAAAACCTATCATTATGCTTTCTTAGATCACATCTGCTGTCGTTACAACGATTTCCTTTTTGCACCGACATTAAGGTGTCTAGGGATTTTTAAAGTTATTATGCTACAATGATTTATAACGAAATAAAACCACAGAAAAGCAATATACTTTCTACTCAAATTATCATCCATATTTTAATGTTGATTTAAACTCAGATAGTTTCTTGGTTATTTGCAATGTGAAATTCCATGCTAACTTTTGCATTCTGAGCATTTCAAAATATTATATTTAATATAACCGTTGTCATTATCACTGTTTTTATGTCAATTATTAATATCACCATTAACATGAAAAACAACAGCAAAAAGTAACAACAACATGTCATGCTCTTCGTCGTAATCTTACGTAAGTAACTAAAATTTAGTGTACGACTATTCCAAAAGCCTCATTGTGAATTATTGTATTAGTACTGTACATCTATGTGACAATACTTTTGCATTAAGAGTTATATACATGCATGCCATATTATAAAGGCTGATGTCTAGTACCAAATTACCACCGACCATTTGATCAAAGATTTTAAATCAAATACTCTAATCTAAAGCACCAAGATTAGCACCATCGGAAACCTACAAAGGTTTGTTATATTTTAAGACGATTCAGATATGTAAAAATTCTAGGGCCACATCCTTCTTATTATATTTTAGGATATAATATATATTTTTTATCTCCTACGCACTCCCTCTTAAAACGGTAAAACTAGCTTCAAGGAACCACTATAAAGGACTCCTGTCTAATATGCACATGATGAATATTTATGAACAAGGCATACTAGTAAAATTATTTAAAGAATAAAACATGACATAAGAAAGAAAGAAAGAAAGAAAGAAAGAAAGAAAGAAAGAAAGAAGACAGAAAGAAATAGAATATCATCTAGCTGACAGAGAGATATAGTCTGAAACATACATTTAATGTTCAGTTGATTCAGAGGGGTCATCAATACAACTTATGAATACATTATTACAGCCAAATATTGCGAACAGATTTCCACTTTGATTTAAATCGTTAAAGACCGTATATCCATCTAAACAAATGCATACGTATGGATGTAGATTTTCTGTTAAGTATCGATGGGACACGACTGCTATTGACTAAACGTTTGACCAATCTTGTTTTTCCTCAAATGTATTTGTTGCAAAATGAGAAGGAAGGCATCATTGAAAATATTAGACAAAGAAATCTCGCTTAATTTGCATTTATGTCTTGTTATGGTTGACTCGAGCACGTAGTCTTCTGACGATATCAAGAGTGCTCAGTAGAGAAAACGCGAGTTAAAGAGTTATAAAAATTAAATCGACATCTACGGTTGCAATGAAGTAAAGAAATAATGCATTAATGTACATATATATATATATATATATATATATATATATATATATATATATATATATATATATATATATATATATATATATATATATATCTGAAGGCCCAATGATTGACTAAAATAATAAATGAAGGATTGGTAGGAAGACAAAGAAGCCCAGTTCGGTAAAGATATTATTTGTGTTGTGTTTGGCAGATCCTCTCAGAAAGCAGTGTCATTACTTGTCTCCGACACCACGTCTTTTTTATTGAACATGCGCAATGGATCGGACCCTGATGTATCATTTTCCGTTTCTCACAATCTTTTCAGTTTTTCGACGCCATTATAAAAGACTGAGTTTAGGAAAATGTTGCTGTTGTTGAAATACAACATACTTATATGGAACATCTGTATACATAAAGCAGAAAGGACTACACTCTATTGGTATCATATGTGAAAAGAAAGACATTTAATGGTAAACAGCTGTAGTGATGAATATTTCATTGCTGTGGATGTGCAAATTTCGTTTCTAATCTTCTTCAAAGGCGTAAAATGTTAATAACCTTACCTCTTGTCGTAACTGGTTTGATCATTAAATTATAAATATAGGAAATAAAATAATGTTAAATATCAAACAAGATTTGTACAATCGAGTGAACGATAAATAACAGAGTATCAAAACTGTCTTCTACACTTGGGGTTATGTATGCCAATATTCCAGTTGTCAACTGACCAGTCGTATTACCAAAAGCAAGTATAAATCTTTACAAAAACTGCAGGACGAAATAATTTAGTCACTAGACAAATTTGTGTCGAGATGATTGGGTCACCTACATATTGTTGACATGAAACATATACAATGTAAAATAAAAAAGCTTACACCTTTTATATATTCATACTAAAAAATATAAAATCTAATAATTATTATATATTTCTTTTACCACTTACACTTCATGTAATCTTTGGGAAAATTTAATAGCCACGAAATAGTGAAAATTGGATTGCATATTTATGTAGTCGTGTAAAGACTTAATTAAAAAATAAATGATACTGTAGAAAACTAAAATATTTCGTTTCATTGAATATAAATATTCATTTCAGCCATGTATTTATAGAACATATTGAGGATAATTATGTCAATCGTATTATTAGTTTTATCTAATATGGCGTTTATTAGCATTAGTACATTTTTGTCGCGACTTTTGGGAAAATATCGACGAATCACAAATTCAAATAAAATGAAAGAGGCATGAACTGCACAGTCGGTGATAATTTTGATTTTGCTTCTTTGCTGTTTTTTCTTTGAAATAATTATTTGTTCAAAACGTTTCTTCATTAACCGTCAATCAACTTTTGCACGTATCATTTTATATAATTAGACGATATTTTTGCAGAACACTTCGGTAGGGTTCTCAGATCCACACCCCATTTCACATAGCTAATATTGGACAATGATGATGTCCAATATAATACAATGGGCCTAAAGAAAATGGAAATATTATTTATTGATAATGTGGCCAATTTGAAGCAGAAGACAGAGATAAGCATCCACACATACATGGAAGCATGTACATACGTACGTGTATATTCTAGAAAAACAAACACATTCATTTATGAAATGAAACTACATGAACTAAGCAATGCTGCGACATTGGTAACTTGAATACAGGGGTTAAATTTAGATTAAAATGGAATTGTAGAATTGATTTGAGAATATGTTTTCATCTGCAGTAGAATGTGGCAAGGGTTGGGTTGGACCTCGGAAGAGAGATTTATATTTGACAAAGTAATGCATGGAAACATACCAAGTACATGCTTTACTATCAGTAGCCATGCAAACCAGCGTAGATTTTAAAATCGTTTTTATGGAGAGTTGCCAGTCGTTATTAAAAAATCAACATACAATTAGTGCAAGCAGAATACCTTTCTGACTGAAAGAGAATTGGTATATTTATCAATCTTTTTAAATCGTCTACAGGTGTAAATATTAATTTCAGCTGTATGAGAAATAGGTGTTAAATGTAATTAAATGATGTTTACACAAAGAATGGAGTCCAGCCAGGGTCAGTGATATGGGTCAGTTCAGTGGACACGCACACTAAGCTGGATTTACAATTAGAAAGTCGGAGAAAAAGATCTGCTGTGCTGAGGTAGCAGTCATTCACTTTTCACGTGATCATCATCGAGAATGGTCTTTTCTTTTCGTGTTCCATTCTGAGTTGTTTGCTCTTGGAACTTGTCTGTCTGTCAGAACGTATTTATAGCCTATACTGGATAAATGTCGTTATAGTTTTGAATTTCGCGGCGTGATGCTAGCATTTGGATTCAACTGGCTTACATTACAACAATTTACGTCGTGTAGCACAACCCCTTTGTTCTGCAGAGCAATTAAAGACTTTTAAAAAAAATTGTGTTTTGCTTCGTGTATATCACCCTATTGTGCGGCGGGCAATTGCTGACTGCTATATCATGGATACATCTCACCAAGTTTCGTCTTCTCGTGGGTACCACTATCGTTGAGCGCCAAAAAAACAAGTCAACACTGTGATGCTCAGGCACCCAGAAGTTGTTCGTTAGGCAAACTTCTTTAAAAAAAATTCGGAAAATTAACATTATTGTGGCGGCTTTCATTAAAGAAGGCTCAACTTGTGCAGATTTACAAGGAAAATATTAAGTTAATTCAAGATGGCGGCCAACTACGAGCCGTTAGGCCCCTGGATTCTGACTCGTTTGGAAGGGAGGGTTTGCAACAGCTCGGGATGACGTCAATACCACAGACTCGCAAACGTATCTGGACGAGATTGGGCTCAGTAATTCTGACAGCCATCCAGCGGTTAGTCCGGTAACGCTGTGACTGTCGCCGACTTTTCTGACCATGGCGTGCCTATCTCTACCCTTCCGGATATTGACTCCGTCAGCTTACAACTATGAAATGAGATTATTGCAGGTAGATACGTAAATTTATCTTTGCTTCTAAAGATCCATTCAAACATACATTCAATCAGGTCAATGGGGCATGACGTTGATGGGAAAGCTTCCGTATAAAAATTCAAATTTCAGTCAAGTCTGCATTCATAGGCTTTCCAAGAACTTGTCTATTAGCGAATTCATACTGGCATGTAGTCGGTACAAGGTGATTATGGGTGATGCCTTCCTTTCAAAAACTCACGAAGTGGATATATATATATAATAAATAAATGATAAAAATGCATGCCCTAACAAAAGGAGTCCTAGCTTTCAGCGAGTACCACAAATAATTTGAGCGAAAAGCGGCCATTTAAAGCGGCTCTATGAATATAACAGAAGATTGGAGTAGAATCGACTCCATGCTCCAAGCATATGTCTTGTCTGCTTACTAGGTTGTTCCATGTCAGCATTGTTGGAGTTTTGCTCATTATTCAGACTTCTGTCGCCTTGCTCCGCAGACAGCAGTTAGTCAACCAAGACAAGGCCCATCAGTGAATAGACAAATTACAGTAGATAGACAAGGTCGGAGAAGAATATTACACTAAGGGAAAGAAATGTGTAATGATTTCAATGGAACAAATGACTGTTTCCTCATTACCTCATATACCCTTTTGAAAGTTCACTATTTCCTTATTCCGGAGTAGCGTAGTGGGCAAAGTAAATATTCTGGCAAGTACAGACTTACAGTAGATTTTTCAGCACTTCACAGTTCATTTGAGCTTGAAAGTATCAATGCCTTAATCAAAGAGGATTTTTCTCTCTCCTATGCTAAAATAGATGATGCTATTCATATTATGGTGCAGTTTGGAATGGGTGCTAAAATGTGTAAGACGGATATTACATATGCATTCAAGCTAATTTCCATACTCCCAACATTTTAGCCTCAATATGGTGTCCAGTGGAGGAAACAATATGATTTCTACTTTATTATTATTTCTTATGTTTTGGTAGTAGAAGTAGTCCTAAGATTTTCGATACACTATCTAGTGTAATTTCGTGGATAACTCAAAATAATTTTGGTATAACATTGTTTGCATTTATATAATGATTTTGTGTCTGTTGATGAGCTTGCTTTTCCAGCTGAAAGAATAGCATAAATCACATCGATTTTTCAATTGGTTATCTATTCCAATTGCTCCCAACAAGACTTTAGGACCATCACCAGTCATGGCATACTTGGGTTTAATGCTAGACTCGGAACAAATGGAAGCTGAGCAGATTAGCTGCACTGCTTACAACTTTCCAGCATTAAGTCTTGGATTTATCGAGTTTTTCCAAGGAAGATGGCTCCAAGGATCATGGCCGGATAATTTAGATGTATTACGCACAGGCAAATTATATATGGCCGCGGCCCATATATGGGGCCATATGTGGCAAAGAAAACGAATTTTATTCCATTGTTACAATATTAGTACAGTCAAGATAATTATGAAGCGTCGATCTAAGTCTCGCATGATAATGAAATTGTAAAGGCGTATAACCTGGAAATCAGCACAATATTGTTATGAACTTCTAGCTAAATATGTCCCAGGGAAGGATAACCTCATTGCGGATATTCTCTATAGTTTTCAGATGGACAAATTCTGGCATCTGGCTCCAACTTCAGAAAGAATTCCTCACTCTTGCCCAGTCTTAAAGAAACTAATATTCCACGAAACAAGACTGTAGACAGGTTATTACAAGCAGCACATAGCCCACGCACGCAATCGGTCTATTTATCGGGTTGGAAAACATTGTCATTGTTTGGTCATGTTGGGTCGTTGTGATCATATATGTCATCAACCTTGAGAATGCCTTTGTTGCTTGTGTGGCACATTGCTTCAAGAGTATTGGTATTTGATATGCAACTATCAAGCTGTGTTTTGTGTTGCGTGAAGTATTTCTGTGTCAAAATGAGCATACATCAACCACTTGATGGCCATTTGTATTTGAACTGTCTAAGATTGCAAATGGTATTGCTTGGTATGAAAACATTGCAGAATAATGGACCTAACTCAATGTTATCCATCACATTCGATATATGGGCGCGCATGTGCATCTTGCTTCAAAAAGGTTAATTTAGTCCCTGGGTGGATGGTATGTTGCTTGCTGCATCTTCATTAGCTTTCTTTGCCTTCTTAAGTTGTGGCGAATTTACGAATTTTCTTAGTATTATGGCAATGATACACAATTGCTTATCTTGTGAGTTTGCATGCTTATTGTAACAGAACTGCAGGCACTTCTTGTCCATATATATCCGTTCCTTGGGGCTCTCGGCTGCAAACTACTGCAGTTCCATTCTCGGCGTTCAGCGTCGTTTGAGCATTATGTCCCCAATCTACTCGTCTTACAGACATAACAGTTTTGGCGACTCTGCCTCAATACAGCGGCAATTATGCCATTAACAGTTATGTCAGGCAGTCATACTTACAAATCCGCTCAAACAGTCATTCAGGCGATTCTACCTCATAGTTACTGCAAGCTTCTCTACCATCCTACCACAACTAACCTCATGCAGCGGAGGGTTGACCCAATGAATGTCATGTATACTTATGTACTGTTTTATAATGCTAAATAGTTGCTGATTAAAGAGTTTGAGACTACCTCTCTAGTAGTTATTAGTAGTATCTTTAGATGAATGAGCAGCGAAGAGGGTGGACAGACCGAAACTATTTCAAGGAAACCGAAACCAATTCAGGCAGACAAAAAAAAAAAGAGAGATGGTTTCGGTTTGTCACGCTACAGACCCGGCACCGATGTCGCTGCGGAGACGAATTGTTATGGTAAAACACTTTACGATTTCACAAACAGACTAATTTGTAAAACCTCACCTCGTAAATCAATCAGATTATTTGACTGGTCAGTGAGTTTAAAATTAATTCTCGTTAACGAATCATTATGACATCGCATATAGACTGGATTAGTTGCATCCTCAATTATAAGAAACCCTGGAGGAGCTGTTGGTGGAAATGAATATAAAATATATCCTTGTTGAGCTTGATTTGATCTTCGAGATTTATTTGATAACTTCCTTCGATAACATCACATACTAAATTCAATGGAATCACCGAGGATATACATGTATTGACGTTTTGAGGAGCGATATGCCGTCTGGGTCATTATTATGCTTGAGGATTGTTGTTGTTTGTGGTTGTGTTATTTTTTTCCATGCGTCGTGAATCCTTTTAAAACCATCATCGATGGCATCATTGAGTTTTTCTTTAGTTCGGGTACGACATATCCTGGAAACTTAAATGTAGGGATATCTTCTACGTGTATATTATATTTTGCTGCAAATTCTGTTCTGTTTTGAGCACTATCGCCAGCTAATATATATTGAACAAGTCGTAAATTGAATTCATCTATGTCGGCGATAATTTTTTTTACATATTTCTACGTGTTTGATGACTTCATTTCGGTTGGGGGGGGGATAATACTAATTTTTGCTATAAGTATATTTTTAATTCTTTCAAAATCGTTATTCATCTCTGTGAACTGTTTGGTAACATCTGGTTAATCTATTACATAAAATCTTTCATCGTCGGTTCTTTTTATTTTAAGATAAGCACCAAAAACTTTTTCTAGTGGTAACCAATATGTTAAAACATTCGGTGCTGGGGGAGGAAGTCTAGACCCAAATTAATACTTAGTACTACGATAACCATGATAATCCTCCTTCGTTGAAATATAATCAGATTTTTGCGGTTCAGGTGGAGGTGTTTCTTCAGGCCAACTTAACACGGTTCTCTGATAGATATCTACGACATACCCGGGTGAGTTTATCTCAATCGCAGATTATAACATTTTATTTATTACAACAGAATTCAGTTAAGTTGTTTACTCAAATCGGCTACAAATTCCACATACCATGTTAATGAAACTCTAGCCAAATTATTATCAGTCTTTGTTATCGTGAATCGTTCAGTTGTTCCATTGTCGATAATCGTTGATATCATATTGTTGACCCCAGATAAACCCGTTGATGAAATATTAAATTGCGTCGTTGATATTAGTGTTAATCGATAAATACCCTTGACGGTCGCGGTGATATCTAATTTGTTGTTTGTAGGTGTCCACGCAAATGATCCGTGTTGGATCGTATATACCGAGTTTATATTTTTCTCATGAGGAATTTTTACTTTTTCAAGTACTTGTATCATCATCGGCAGATCATCTCTGATGACATCGATAGTCGTTTTAATATTAGCGTTGATAGCTTATATTCGCCGATTAATCGCGTGTATTTCCTTGCTGGTTGCTTTAAGATCATCGATAGATTTTTAAGTTCTGGTAGTTTTATTTGAACTTTATCAAATGTGGTAATAAAGAATTTCTCAATGAGATTTTTACGAAAAGTTGAAAATTTCTCGACATGATCTGCATACCTAGACTAAAATGATGCTAGTTCTAACATAGCTGTTTTTATCTCTGTGAGTTTAGGTGTGGTCACCGGTGGAACCCCAAAAGAAATTATCAACTGGGAGTTGAACCTCAGTGACGGATTTTTGTAAACCCGCAAATTGATTTACTTGAACGTCATATTTATCATCGAGAGTTTTTAATGATTCTGCAGATGATATATAATTATCACTGAGTGATGTTAATTTATCTGTGAGCGTCGAAACGAGTACACCCGGGTTGAGTTTACCCTGATCGGAAAACAACGCGATAGTATCTTCTACTGCGTCGTCGTCGTTTAACTAAAATATCATCAAGAGAAACATTACTCGTTTTCAATTTACCCTGACGATCTTGAAATACAACTATTTCATTGGGATCAACACTTGCTAAGTTCAACATCTCAGCTATTTCATCTTCGATTATTTTTTTTTACATCACCGGTTGCAGATATTTCCGCGGTGGGTTTTTTCCGGCTTGATAAAGATCTCCACCAAATATCAATCATGTTATGTTATATAATTTCTCTCTAAAAAGCGATTACTTCTATATTCATGTATGGTTTTATGTGGTGGTTTTCCCGATGATGAAATAGCGTTGAGGACATTCAATACTTCTATGCCGCATATTGGTGGGTCATTCATTTTCTGTGTTGGTAGCGTAGAATACCAGATAGTAGTTTTTAAGTGGTTTATATAACGCGTTAATTCTTTAGGCGGCGCTAACCCATATGAATCGAAATAAACAATTGCACGCGGATCAATCGCGTATGTAACCCAGTAAGTTCCAGGTCCGGTGCTGTTATCGAGATTAATGATACCGGTTTCAACGCTGTTTGGTTGTTGTGGTAGTTGATCTTTCATAAAGACACCTCTAAATTTTTTTATCGCTAGTTTTTTAGCAGCATCGAATAAATCAAAATTTGACATGGGAACTATTGTTAGTAAACTGTTCCTAGTCTCAGGCCCTTTCCGATGTACCATGAATACGGAGTTCCTGGTAGTCTTAGACCCTTTCCCTTTTTTTTGTATCCCCGCCCCTTTTTTGGTTCATATGATTGAGCAATACTATGTACTGCTTTTGCACCAAGAGCTCAAGCAGCTCCCAACGTTGCGGCTTTACCAGCTGCAATTAATGCTGGAATCGGAGCGAGAAGTGGGAATACATCACCTGATTTTATCATGTTCTTAATCGCGGCCGCAGAGAGAGTGATCTGAACACCTTTTTTTATCTTTGATAGCATCATTGAAGTGTTTTATCTGACGAGTTGTCAATGATAGTTTATTCTGACCACCAGACATCTGATTGTGCTTCAGCGATATCGTACTTCCACATTTTTTTAGCTGATTCCGAATGCAATTTTTTAATTTGACCAGGAGTTAACGTAACACTAACATGACTATATGACATTATATTAATAACAGATTGATCTAATTGCTACATTACATAGTTTTGAAAATATTACATATTTTCCACTGGTGCATCAACTACTTTCATTCGTCCACCAACAGGATGAAGAGGAGGAGCGGTTACACGAGCTCGAAAGTATATGTCAACGACGGATTGTCTGGTTAAGTCAAGATGTTCCAATGAAAAGTAGTAGATGGGATATAGGTTTATAAAATCCAACTGTGATATTTGCAGACCGGTATCTACATTATTAACGCGTCCCATAAATGATAGCAAACGATGATACACGCGTGCTATTTGGTTTGTTCGTAATTAAGTAAAATATCCTCGGTTGATTCTTGTTAGCCGTTTACACTCAACGAGACTTCATTACCACCAAATTTATCAAATATCATATGGCTGCGTAATTGTGAACCCAATCGCGCCTTATCCTGTAACGCAACAAATATATGCCATGGCGCAGAAAAACCTTGTTTTGATGCCAGTTGCCAAGTAAATGTACCATTAACAGTACTATCTGTGATATTCGTGGTAGCTGTTTGCCAACTTAGTAATGATTTGCCGCCTGTACTCATAAATGATAGTAATTTTTGCTCTACGGTGATTGATGGAATCATTGCTGGTATCCACGATGTTAGTTTTGTTATATTCACCTTGCCACGGTCATCATCCGGATGTGCAGGATCTGCTGAAATCCTCCAGATTGCATCATTATCATCACCTTTTCGCACTAAGGCTACTGTATGCTTCGCTCCATAGATAACTTTTCTAACATTTCTGCAGAATCCAAATATATGATGTAGTGGAATCGCGCATGATAATAATCTACGATCTCCTTCCAACATTGATATACGTGTTGCAGCTCCTAGGTTGTAATTAGGATCATTATTTATAATCATATTTTTGGTAGCAACATTAGCAGCACCAGCCTGATTTTTTGGTTGTCTTATAATATATGGAGTCGGTCCAGCGCGATCTTTAGCAAACATGATAGCTGAACCTGCCGATCTTGTATAATCGTCAGAGTATCTTGCCAACCCCACTATTATTGTGGCAACATCAACATATTGTTCTATTGATTCAATCTCTTTTCCATCAATCATGTATCTAGCGCTGTTAAATAGCGCCATGATACCATTATTGACAAAACTGACTTTGGCACCAGGTGTATATTGTGTATCAGCTGCAACATTTGTTACAATTTCTCCTTCTACTTCGATAAACTCTTCAGAGGGTAGAACGAATTTGCTGGTATCATGGACTTGAAGTTCGATTCTTGATCGAAGATTTGGTTGTACTGCATTATAGGAAAAATACTGATAATTAAGTAGAGAGTTGAGTATTGGGGCGTCCATATCAAACGCTGGGTCAGGAGCCGATTTGAACATATTATTATATATTTCTTGATCTAAATCGTTATTTCGCTCACGATTTCAGGCCACTTCCCGCTATCATATTTGCAGTAATATTTCCCTGAGTGTCATATCCATCATTTATCCGTGATGCTATATTCTACTCCACTGCATTGTTTATTATTTTACTAATATTTGCAGGTATAATTTCCGTAGATGGTAGTGTTTCCAATGACTTTGTCATTGGCGGTTTCCTTCGCCGCCGAACTAACGCTACTAGTTTTTCTTTAGCCGCGGGAAATGCCCTCCCGGCAACATCAATAACAGCGCTGATACTCTTATCAAGAATAACATCAACAGCTTTCATTGATAACTGTTTTGCGATTGGTGTTATTTTGGGAGCCATTCTTGCAAATAACCTGCAATGGTATTACCGAGACCATCTCCATAGTACGCTCTATAAACAGGCAATTGTGAGTTTACTACATAGACCATAGTTTGTTTGGTGTGGTTGTAGTGTATGATCATCTTATTTAAATGCTATTTATCTAATGTGGTGATTTAATCACTATGGTAACCGTAAAATTCAGTAGGATTTTCGGCTAGCTCATCAATAAACTCTCGGTATACATCAATATCCATGATACCACTCTCAAATAGTCGTCTGCAGATATCAGCTGCCTCATTAATTATTTCCGGTGAGTTATTTCCGGCTCGTTTCCCTCCTACGAGAACTTCTAATCGTGATATATCCCCGAGAATACTATTATGACAACGAACTAGAACACTACCTGAAACTCTGTTTTGGGATACACTCTGAGAAAAGAACTCACCACTACTACTACTATAAGCAGCTGCACCCTGTGTATCATCATCTTGTAAATAACTAAAAAGTTCATCATTAGATTCATCTTGATCAGATGGCATATATAATGATTGCTTATTATCATCGTCAGGTGGTAGTTGTCGTCTAGGTGAGAAAGATATTTTCTTTGAAGGCTGTTGTCTTTTTCTTTGCAATCTTTGTGGGTTTTGTAATTTTAGTTCTTCACACTGATCATTCACTGTGCCCACCGCTTTGAGATATCCAGTGTATGATGAGTTTTGATTTTGTAAAACACATCAGCCCAATGTTTCATACTTTTAATATACCCGTGTTGTTCTGTTTTCAACATTTTTTTCCTGTTTTCATAAGTTGCAACAACAAGCGCAGGAATTTCCGCTTTATCAGTCTTATCAATTGTTGCTAACCCCTACTCATAAAATCTCGCACGTAATTTCTCTATTGCTTCTTCATTGGTTTTTTTGGATCAGGAGGGGGTTTTGTTAACAGCGCTGATATTTTTTCAGTTTCCTTTGCTATTTTTTCAAGTAATGGTGCTAGGGCATAACCGACTTTTGATCCGGAAATCGGATTCCACCGGTTCGTATAATAAAAATAATAAAGTTGAATTTTTATAGCAACGTGTCTAACACTGCGTGTCATTCGATAGTGCGTTAATAAAGTTAAATAAGAAGTCAGAAAAGTCCAATATGGTCAACACAACCATGATGTGAGACAATCTATTTGAATCGACGGGTGAAAACCGGAAATGAAGCCGGATATGGTAAAGTACTAAGTAACATGCTAGACACGGCAAAACCAGATACCAGAAACCCGGAAAAGGAAGATGAAATTTTTTAGAAAAAAAATACGGATTTAGCATTTCCGATTAATCGAATCGTATCCGGAATCGGAAAAAGTTCATGCCCAAAATCCGGAATCGGAAATCGGTAGAAAAATGCTAATCGGTTATGCTCTAATTGGTACAGTATCCTTAGTAGCAGTGGTTATTGGTTTGAATAACTATTGAATGTCTGCCGCAAAATCAGTCTGAAATTGTTGTCTCGTTTGGAGCATATTTCGAACGGAATCACGAACTGGAATAAATTTCTAAATCGCAGATAATCGTTCACGTACTAATTTAGTTGTCAGTGCTTCACCCACCATTATAAATATAATATACGATCTGAATTGTAAGTGAAAAAAAAAACTCACCCGAAATACTTATGTGTGTTATATACTTCCGCGTAGTGATTAAATCACCAGTGACACCTGTCTAAAGAATTTTGTTCTGACCGGGCCCAGAGGTACCACGAAACGTCGTCTCCAAGAGGAGATCTAACTCGCCAAATAGCGGATTAGAACTCCAAGAAGGTATATTTAGTGAATGGACGTCACATTTACATATATACATAGTTGATATATAGGACAGAACAGTCTTTTTCAGCCCCCAATTCGAGTGTTATGGCGAGTTTGTAAGGCACACATATATACAATGACATGGTTATGGTATTTACAATGAATGATACATGAAATGTAACAATGGATTATAGGAAGACAATGGCATGATGGTATGACGGGGGCGATTAAACATTCAAACTGAAACCACCATACCCCCACAAAATCGCCCCGTTTTGAATGAAAAAACACATTCACACCGTCTGACGGTGTGTGTGGTATGATGATTTCACGGTTTGAATTTTGAATGACTTAAAGCCCCCAATTATATATAGAAACACCTTCAGATCGGTACCGTCGACAATAATGCCTGCCACGAGATTCGAACGATGGGCCCCAGGACGAGATTCCATCTGTGTATACAATACACTAGTGTCCGTAATCGATAAATCCATAATTTTGAATACGATATATGTGTATCATGTGAAGGGTTTTTATCACAGTTATTCTGTATGCCGTGGCATATTTTCCAGTTTTTGCATCCACTTTGTTATTTTCGACAAATCCGTTATTGTTGTTGTTGTGGTTTTTTTATCCTTCTTTATTTCCATGTTAGGGAGGAATTTGGGTAGTGCCGTTTTGTTACATCTTATCAGTTTGGGGTCAAAGATGCCATCTGCTTCCGGTCAAGTTGATATAATGATGACAACAAGAGATTGCCTTATGCGGAACTTTTCTACCTGGTGAAACATTAAACTAACACAAAAAGCCATTATCCCATTGAGATACGTGACTACAACAAAATAGTTATCGTTGTTTCAAACTACACACACAAGCACACACGAGTTATCCCCCTTGTTGTTACAAAACAGAATTAAGGCGCATGTAAATTGAATTTTATGTCCGGTTCTTATGGAAATCCCTGATCTAGTTATATTCTCTGCTACTCTTCGTACTGAGGGTCTACAACTATCAAAATACTTTCCGGCTTCAGTTATGATTTAAATACTCTTTCCTCGTTGTTTTATGTATTAAATGATTTTATGGGTTTCGCATTTTTCGAGTGTTTCCCAGTCCTTCACCATTTTGTATTCTGACTTTGTGTGATAGCTCGTAAATTATCTAAAGAATTATCAGTTTGTATACCATTTATGTGATCAATAACAAAGTAATCTATTAAATACCTCGTAAACGAATCTGTGATTAAGATATTTTTTCTTTCCAGGGCCAAATATAAGATATCCATGATTATTCACAAAACCAACCGGGTTCTTCAGTCTGCGGTTTCTGACAATACCGTCACGAGATGCTTCATAATTGGTAATCACGGGATGTGGTTGAAGTTCTTGGTTCATTTATATACTATAATATCATTTGTCTAATTCATTATTTGGTTTAATTATTACTTGAGAATCTTTCAATATAGTCTTGAGGTGTTATTATGATTTTGTCTTTAACACAGTCAGGGACAGAGTTAGAGTCATTGACGGAATCTTTGATGGAGTTTTTAACGGAATCTTTGATTCGTTTATCATAATAGCGCTTCAGCTCTCTGTATCGTTTACCACCACAGTTGAGACACAACTGCGAATTAACACGCACACCTACCCCACATCGTATGCAAGACGTACACTTTGTAAATGATATCCACCGAATTCACTTCTGCATGATTTGTTACAAGCAGTTACTGATCCTATCATGAGCCATTTGCAATGATTCATTATATAATACATTCTTTATTTAAATCCTTGTTTCAATTATAATATGGAGGAGTTCGAGAAATTATCGAAAATTATGCCTTAGAAAAATGTTGAATTCAATCTCGATAGAGTCTCCATTGATGTACCAAAGAGTCTAATAAGTGATAGAAGCATGTTGGGTAGAATCCGTGATGGTTTTAATGAACTGAAGCGCGATGGAGCATCTCACTGTTGGTCAACATTTCGAATTGATGATAGTGTTGATGCTACCATGAACGACGAAAGAGCAGAAGTGATAATTTCACATCTTGACAAGAAAAAGTATTTTTTTAGAGTGAAATTCATTATCCGCTCAGAAACGCGAAAAATTTGAACCCATCTTGAAAAAAAAGGGAACCGTCACTGTGAGTCAGGATTCCAAACCAGGAATTCTGACTGAGATTGACAAACCGTATTACGAGAGATCCTATCCTGTAACAGCAGTTGTTTATGGAATCTATCCGATAAATGATAAACCGAGTTTTGAAAAACTAAAACCAATGAAATATTCATCGTTGAATTGTGTAGCAGAACGAATAATAGAACACTTCACAAATGCGTTGCGTAGAAACAAATTGACGGATCTAAGACGCAAAAAAATAAATGAATGGGGATTAACAGTGAGGAAGAGCGGAGCAACAATTCAAAATGTGGCAGCGTTAGAGCGGATACTAAATTTCCAAATATCCGTAGAGACAGTAACAGGCGAGATATTATACGACTCGAAATATAAATCGAGAGGATCTGAAATCAAAATTATTGACCATAATGCACACGCTTGGACACCTGCAGTAACAATATTGCCGCGGGATAGAACAATAAAATATCTACCTTTGGAGTTCTCTGGAGAAGAACACTCTAGGGGAAATTTATTTGATTTTATTTACGAGTCTAGTAAAAACGATCCTGTGTCAGTGTGGTTATTTCAGAGTTTTGAAGACGAAGAGGGTAAATTCGATCAATTTGTAAAACCCAATGGCGAATTATATCGTAATGAAGCCCTCCACAACGAGATGAAAAAACTAGCTTATGGTTTTTCAACGGAACACGACGAACAATTACTGACAAACTGTTTTACAATACCGTCAGTTGCAGCTCATTTCACGAGAAAGAGAAATCTATGGAAACCAACAAGAGCAGAATTTCTCTCAGATATCCAAGATTGTTGTGTTGATTATGGCCATGGTGGATTATGGAATAAAAAGTACGACCCTGAAAGTATTATTTCGGTTGATATGATTGCGTGTTATCCAGGGAGTTTTCTTGGGTACGGAGAGTGCTCTGAGTACTTCAAAAGATTTGGACATCCCACACATGAGATGACCCGTGTTGCGATTAATGGACCACTGCCTGATTTTGATCTCACCGGATTCGCTCGTGTGATATCATTTGAGTTGGCTAAAGGACTTCATCCGTGTTGTTATGTTTGGTTTGGTAGACACATCTCTGAAAATACTGTTATTACGGTATATGATTGATTCTAAAATGCTGATATCGCTGATTGTCAGTGAAGCAATTATATCATATCGAGCGCAGACTGAAGTCTGGTTACCACAATCCGATAGTCTAAATAGTATAATCACCGAAAACAAAAAAAAAATTCCCCGATCTGGACGAAGAATAATATATCGTGAAATGGTCCAAGGAAATCGTTGAAGTTAGAAATAAACACGCAAAAGATCTCGGTAGAAGAATAATTGGTAAGTTCACACAAGGTGGAAAATACGACCAAAACGACATTCTTCGTGGTTGATTATAGATGATGCTGAATACGATTTTATAATCGCAGATGTAACATCTAGGGGTATATACGCAATTCGTAAAGACGCTTTCTTGTCAGATGGAACCAAATTAGGTACAATTGTTACTTACACAGATGGAGAAAATCCTCAGTATACGTACTTAAGGTCGTCTATGCTGGCTTATGCTTCTATTAATGTACTTTCGATGATAAATAGATTTCCTGAATCCGCAGTTAGAGTAGCCACTGATTCATTTTATATAGACGAAAAACATAAAGAAGCAGTAGCTGAATTCACTAATTCAGACGAGAGTTGGGGATCATGGAGAATTAAAAAAGAAATACTGCGCGATTACTATAAATCAGCAGATGTTACTATTGAAAACAATTACTAGAAAAATAATCAGATATCAGAACTACCTAATGCACCGTCGTGTTCCGATCCAATATGTAGATATAAAACCAGTTACCTAAACGGCTGTGGTGGGTTAGGGAAGACGACTCGTGCGATTGAATTATTTCGAAGGAAATCAAACATGACTGTGCTAACACCTGCAAGAGAGATGAAACAGCGAGGAATTAATGCTTGCACTTATTATAGTTTCTTTCGATGGAAAGGTGACGAATGGACTCCTGATCGAATGGGCGAGAAATATATTCCTGAAATCCTCATTTGGGATGAGATATGCACAGTGTCGTTAGATGTATTACAAAAGTTTCTTGATTGGCTATTGATAGCGAATACAAACGTGATAATGTGTGGCGATCATGGTCAACCACCACCATTTGTATGTTTGTCTCCACATAATTGGCTAAAGAATTTTGTAAACTATTATGAAGAAATTAGTACTGATCATAGATCACTTGATAATGAATTACGCGAGTTCAAGAAACTAATCAGATTTCCAGTGTGAAATAGCGCGTGAAATAATTTCGGAAACCCCATTAAATGATTTTTGGGAAACGTGGAGACCAAACGATTTGATAGTGGCAAGTAGAAAGTTAGTCAGAGATACACGTCAGATGAAGTTATTTAACACGCATAAAGAAAAATTTGCAACACTTCCAGTGAAGTTGTGTTATAGACCTAAGGATACACGAAGACAAAATATCGAAGTTGATATTCCAGGACAAAGTGAAAAGCAGATTTTACTGTTAAATGATATTGTGTTAGTTGATATCAGTGTCGTCGAAGATGCATTGCATGCTGATAAATCCCCATGGAAGCTAGGATACGCAGCGACGATACATTCTTTGCAGAGGTTGACTATATCCGATACAATAGTTTGGATCATAGATAATCACATCGAGTGGTCGAATTTAGTTTATTTTGCAGTGTCCAGAGTACGAAGAATAAATAAACTTCGAAGAGTTGTTTTAGACTATAACGACACTACGATAAGTGATATTGTCAGCGATAATATAATCAGAAAAAAACTATCTGGTTATATTCAACAGGACAAAAAAAATAACAGAAAATTTGATATTGATGCCGAATTTATAATCACTCTGAAACAACAACAGAATAATCACTGCGCGAGTTGCAATTGTATAATGCGTTGGTGTTGGTCGGATAAAGATCCTTGCCAATTTACCGTAGACAGAAAAAATAGCAGTATTGGTCATACCAGAGATAATGTGATACTGACTTGTCTTGACTGCAACAGACGAAGAGGTGCTAGTTAAGACCACGCGGTGGTAATTGAGTATCCTCGGGTATCACTTGTAGTTATTCACGAGTAAATCCTCGCTGAGGAGCAGTTGAATCCAACCTATAGACTGGCGGTCTACCCGTGAATCGTGTTATGCTAGATATTTTATGTGCAATGTGACACTCCAAAAAGGATCAGTAGCTCTTTCTTTGCCACCTTCAAGCTCTCCTGGTGCATATAAATATCTAACAGTGACATTGCCGAGTATTGGTTGTTTTGAAAAATCATTTTGTGGTTTTACAGGTATATACTTTTTTTTTAAATGCGTTGTTAGGTTTCATGTTGATTGTTCGAGTAATCTCATTATTTAGCGCGGTAATTACGCCTGGTAATCTCTTGACCCATTCACGAGATCGTTTATCCTGAATAAATTCCTTCGCGTATTGATTTCCAAATAACCGCTCAGCAAGTGTCCGATTAAATCGTTCAACAATTGCCTGATCGCGATGTAATGCAGTATGTCATCGTCTGTTGGTGACATTATGATGTTTCATTGTTGATAACACTGCACCCTCCCTGAAATTCCTTGCCAGGATCAACTTGTAATAGATTTGGCCAATGCAGAGGACCCCTTCAATAAATCCTTTCAAACGCAGAAGCCCCTTCAGTTGATTTTGTCTTTAGAGGTTCTGCTTGTTTGTATCGACTCGCAACATCAACTACGGTTAGCGCATACTTGTAAACACCATCATGCGGCAGAAATAATATATCAGCCTGATGAACCTCATTAGGGACGCTGGCATCAAAATGCGAGAAGTTAATTTGTTTAGGTGGTGGTAGATAAATTTTCCATATAGCCTGTTTGGATAACCAATCCGCTGCTGTAGTATTTTTCACCTTTGCGGCACTAGCGAGTTTACTGATTGCTGCTTTACCCCTCCAGTATCCTCTTGGAGAATAATACATAGATTCCATGATGTTATTAATTACCAGCACCCAACATCAATTTACTTTTCATCGCTGATTTTATCAACCATGAAGCCAATTTTTCTTTGAAGGATTTTTCAGTGATAGAATTCAACGCATGAATTAATTTTACATCTGCGATATGTCTGTTTTGCAGATTGCTGCTCTTATAAGCAACATCATGAGCATGATACGCCTTATCAATAGCGTTTATTGAGTTTTCACCGGGTCGGGGTTGGTTTTGATCATCGAGTCTGATATCGAGTCTGGTCCCGGGTCCACAATAACTATACCCTGGAAGGTGTTTTTCTCCTGGATACTTCACTCATGGTGTTCCTGGGAGTTTTACTAATTTGGCTGCAATATCACCTCCTCGTTTTTTTAAAATCATCTTCAGATTTCATAGAAACAAATCTAAATTATTTTGTACCACATTGTACACACTTGCCAGCAAGTGCTGATCTGTTATTTTTAGTTGCAATCGTCGTCAAGTCGTTTGTGCTAGTACGCTCCTTACATTTCACACAATATAGATACATAATTTATTTATAATAACATGAATGTAATTGATTATTCGGCGACAAAAAAGAGAACCAGTTAAACACCATGCAGCGCTACCGAATGATATTCGCATGATTATAATCGGACCATCTGGGAGTGGCAAGACTAAACTGCTACTTAATTTGATAATGAGATGGATGAAATGGGATAAACTATATTTGATTGCTCCTAGTGTAGACGATCAGCGATGTTACGAGGTGTTAAAGGATTTTAACGAGAAAGCAAAATCGGAAATCGGTGAGGATATTATTGAGTTTATAACCGATATCGAGGAAGCACCGAGCATTGATGATATTGATGGAAGTATTAACAATTTAGTCGTATATGATGATGTCATGTTAGACAATCAAAAGAATCCTGCTAGGATATTTTCCAGAGGCAGGCATAAAAATACCGATTTGATATATATATATATATATATATATATATATATATATATATATATATATATATATATATATATATATATATATATATCACTCAACGATACACTCAAATATCAAAAGTGATCAGATATAACTGCAAAATTCTTGCTGTATTCAACGGAGTTGACACACATACGCTACGTAATATTTGGCAAACTTGGTGCGGCGGTGATATGGATTATAATCTCTTTAGAAATTTCTTTAGTCATGCTCAGTCAATTCCACATGAATTTTGTAACGATAAATGTGCATGATTCTAGATCAACATTTCGTATTGGACTTGATCAAATATTCAGTTGAAATCGTAAAGAGTTTTACCATAACAATTCGTCTCCGCAACGACATCTGTGCCGGGTCTGTAGCGTGACAAACCGAAACCATTTCTCTTTTTTTTGTCTGCCTGAAATAGTTTCGGTTTGCATGAAATAGTTTCGGTCTGTCCACCCTCTTTGCTGCTGAATGATTATTGTGTATAACACTTCCATAAAGATTGAGATAGAATCGTACGTACCTTTTCCAAAGTAGGTAAGCATATTTTAATGTTTCCTAGTTTGAATTGGATGATTTGTGGCCAGCCATATGCGACTAAGATATTAAAGTTGTCAAGCAAGATAAAGTAAAACCCTTTCTTCATTCATTGTCATTTAATTGAGAACATTCTGCATTCCATTGCATAACTGAGGCAGGCTCCTGACTGTTGCAAATGTATGTTGTTTTTGCAACTTCTGTTACCGCTCTTGTTAGTCTTGTTATCGATTAGGTTAAGATAAATCAATAGAGATTGTCACTGGTGATTTGATGATTGAACACTATTTGTGCTACAAAGCATTCTTTTGTCTCAACAGCTAATATTATATATATATATATATATATATATATATATATATATATATATATATATATATATATATATAATACACATATTCATCGCATATTTGGTCATTTATTTACTCTTTTAATATATCGTAATATTCTAAATAGGAAAATCATTTCAATGTGTGCGTGAAATAACCCAACAAAAATCAAGCGTAACAATTGGGTACAAGAATAACAATTGTTCTGATCTAGAAAAAAAACCACACGAATATTTTGATATCAGCAATCATAAGGCCATCCTCACAATAACCTTTAATAATGACTTTCTGTACATTTTGCATATTTCCCTACCTCATATAAACTTGTAAAATGACAATACAGACATTGAAGCATATATAAATATGATTTTGTAAATTAAGTAATTAGAAATTTTCTTCTTCATGGCCATTGCAGACATTCAAGTTTTAAGTTTCCCTAATTGTGTTATTGTACTTTAATTGAACCAGATTGTGCATCTCTAAGGTAAACAAACCCCAGTCCAAATCACATTCTAATCACTATTTAATATTACATCCTTTTGTGCATCAATTAGTGCTTTAGGCTGTTTGTATCATTTATACATGATGTATTGTGCACTTAAGTCACGTAAACATGATCCAATTCCAATATCACTGCTGCTTGGGTGGTTAGATCCAATATTGCATTTACTAACTGATGTTATTAAAAAGACTCTCTCTCTCTCTCTCTCTCTCTCTCTCTCTCTCTCTCTCTCTCTCTCTCTCATCCGGGGAAGAATTCCCATCATTGTTTAAACGTGCCATTGTAAAGCCTATGCTGGAGAAACCAACACTCGACCATAACGATTTAAAGAACTACCACCCAGTTTCAAATCTCCCATTTATAAGAAAAATCTTGGAAAATGTTGTTTTAACCGAATTTGTATCTCATCTGAATTCAAAGAGTCTATTTAGCAATGTAAGTCTACATATCGCCCTTGCCACAGTACAGAAAGTACTTTTCTGAAAGTACGTAATGACATTTTCTCTGATTTTGATAGCGGAAAGATTATAGTCCTTACATTTCTTGATTTATCAGCAGCATTTGGCATAATAGACCATGATATATTAGCCACCTAAATGAAGTTGATGCTACCATCTAATGGGTAGAAAGGTGCATTTCTAATGTGAAGTCATGGATGACATGTAACAAGCTGCAGAGGAATGATGATAAAACCGAGTCCATTCTGATCCCAACATAAAGACATTCTCATTCACATCCTTTACCTAAGACAATAAATATCAGCAACACCAACATTAAATGTACACACTCAGTACGAATCCTATTTGTTACTCTGGACAGTACTCTTACATTGCACCAACATGTTATGAACATATGCAAAGCTGCATATCTTGAGCTGAGACGCATAGCTCCATTCGCAAATATCTTTCAGTTGATACCACTTAAACATGTTCATTAGTACTTTCAAGACTGGACTGTTGTGATTCAATTCTGCCGGGACCGTTTTAATATCTACTCCAGAAACTTCAAAAAAAAGTTCAACACACAGATACATGGATCGTCTTTATTTAGAGTACCATGATCAGAGCACACATCCCCACTGATTTGTATCATCTAATGGCTATCCAGTCGATCCAGACAAAATTGTACTCTGTGCTACGTGTTCCTGACGGACTCCAGTCCATCCAACATACCTATCCGGGCTAACCCATGTGTAGACACCAGCAAGATACTTGCTCTCCTCTTCTGATAATCGTATACTCATTATTCACACTATGAAATCAAAGTGATATGGATAAGGTTCTTTTGCATACCAGGGCCCAGCAACCTGGAACGCATTGCCTATTGAAACTAGACACAAAGACACAGTGATCCCTTTCAAGCTCTTAAAACTAAAGTTTTGCTATTGCAAGGCCAATTATAATGACCCGGTAATGGATCCTACCTTATATATTTTCAGCATATATATTTTGATGCTTTCTAATTTAATGCTGTTTGTTTTTGGTAATAATACCATTATATATGCTGTAAAGATCTTAGTGTTACTAACGATTATGTGCTATACAAAGTCCTCATTATTATTATTAGTAATATTATTATTATTATTATTATTATTATTATTATTATTATTATTTTTATCATCATCATTATTTTTATAATTTTTTTTATTGTTTGTATCATCATCATTGAAATAAAAAGAATTTGATAAATGAGACCAAATTCTGACTAAAAATACTTTTCAGAGTAATGAAGAGTATGTACAATATGTACAGATTGTGTACGATGAGAACTGTTTTTTTATTATAAGGAAGGGATGTATATAAGGCGAAGAGATCACATTGCCTTCGGGGCCTCTTAATGTCAAGCTAAACATGTGTATGTAGCTATTTAGTTTGTTCCGCATTTGCTCTTCAATAAACATCATCCGGTCTTCTTTTAATTTTTAAAATTAATTTTTGCGAAATGAGAACTAAAACATGACGTTATAATTATGTAATTCAGATTGTAACAGGTGCCATGCCAAATATTTGCCTATCAGCGAAATAAATCCAGCTGATATTCCGTTTGTGCTTTTATTGGTCTTGTTGTCTTGAATAAGTTATCTCCTGTGTGATCAAATAAGTCAACAAGCAACTTTACGCATGCAACGTAGAAAATAAATAATGCAATGATGCACACACTGTGTACTTTTTATATTTGAAGAACCAATATTTTACTACGAAAATAAATGAAGGATTGGTAGGAGATAGAGAATCCCAGTCTGGTAATCACATTATTTGTAGTGTGTTGTACGATTTAGAAACAAGGTAATGTATTGACTCCGCCTGTTAGTCTTTTTATAGAATATGCGCAAAAGATCGGGGTCGATGCTAAAATATTTTTCCCAACATCGGTCGGGTTTAGCTACTCCAGTTGTAAACGATGTAGATTATGGCATATTTTCCACGTGTTTAGGTCATTTGTACGCTTAGAAACAATAGGTATACAGAACGTGACATTCATGGTAACATTTGTGAAAGGATAGATATACCATTCCAAACAGATGTTGTTGATTAGTTACGTTCGTTCTTAAGCTTGAACAAAAGCGTGAAATGTTAATAAACTTTACTATTGTTATAATTGTGGTTTGATCATTAGTAAACGATCATCAAAGCTGTCATATTCGCTGACACAACATGTGTCTCATAACTATCGCTTACAAATGTACGTAAGAGACGGCTTAACAGGTGTGTTAACAAAGCAGGTGTAAATGCTTGTTTTGGTCTGGTTTGGTCACCGGACAAACATGGTGTAAATTAGTGGTCATCACGATATATTTGGTTTAAATCATGTACAATTTTAAATTTTAATAGCTTTTAACTTTATCTTCCATTTTACATTAATTTTGTCACAACGTTCATAAACGTGTTCAGTCAATTACTTTAGCTGCATTTTTATATATTAGATCAAATGCATTAGAACGCCAAGGTTTGATACTTTGGGTCAATGTTAGAATTATTTGCATTAGTCTAAATCTGAAAATCAAAGATTACTGACAATCTAAAAATGCAAAGAAAATCTCAGTTATAAATATCAAAATTTACTTAACTCTGAACAACCCTCTATGGAGAGCCTCAAAACGAAAAATGCGTCCACACTTGTAACGAACCATCCAAATCAAAGTTCAAGTCTTTCATGCACACAGTGTGTTAAACAAAATGGAGGTAGACTGGTTCTTTGCCTATAATGGGATTACACCATTCCTTCGGGCTAGTAATCTATTCAGTCGTCTACCTTTCAGAGAAGGACAAATTGTTTTGACAAGCGTTGATTTGAAAAAATCTAAATATTTGAAATTAGTTCACAAAGTGTTTATGCAGCAACAGCGACTAAATGCAACATGAGTGACTATACTGAGAAAATACAAGGGAGATGAGCAATGACATGTGCTTGATTATGAAACATTTCCAAACAGATACTTCACGAATAGAGAGAGGTAGGAAATCTGCTTGCGAATTGTAAAACAGGATCACAATGGATGTCACCTCTTCTAATTGAAGCGATACCATGGTGTTAAAATATACTCTTTGCACTAATGCGAAAATGAATATATGTAAAATATATACAAGCCATTACACCAAACGGGATGGGGATGTGCATGTTATATCCTTAAGAGGAACAATCCTATCTAGCAAAGAATACATCAGAGGTCGAAATACAATAATAAATATAATACATGCCTGAAGAATAAAGAGAACAATATCAGTAGATTATGTGCACGTATAACTCACGGGGATACCCTTTGTAATATCGTTAGAAGAAATAGTGGAGAAATTCCAGAAGAAATGTAAAAATGCTATTAGGAAACTGAACAGGCTCTACATATAACCGTATATACAAATAAAGCTACCAAACTTAATACATTCTTTGAAATCCCTGTCTTTCTGTTGAAGTCATTGCTTAGTGAGTTTATCTGCTACAGCAAATATCATAAATGTGTGGATAAAAGACATACCTCTAAATGATGTACCACGGGGATTGCTACAAAATTTCCCTTTAGAACAGATACACAGAAGGCCATAGTAACAACTAGCCTAATGGATGCAAAAGGAAGGAAATCATCAGAGGCAAGGTTCAGAAAAATCCCCCAGGCAGAATACTAAAAAAGGAAGTGATCAACCAAAACCACGCCAAACGAATAGTTCAGGATGTTTTTATTACAATTTATACAATAATCAAAATACACATAACAAATTCATCTACCGTGATTTAAAATATTGGCACTTTTTTAAGATTTTCCTTTGAGCTAATTTATTTTCTGTTCTTTTATCTCAAGATAATTATCTTTCTCAAATAATATACTGGATAAAATATGTGCTGTTTTAGCTTTGTATCAGAGTAAGATATGTTTTACAGATATAGTCAAACGGAAATTATTAAAATAAAAAGGAATTAAAACCACTGCCGTGAATGTTAAATTAATGGTCTCCAATATAATTGCGGTGTACTGTAGTGCGTACTTCGGTATCTTTAGAAACAACACGGTATACCACAACGGAATCTTTTGTGTTGTTCCCAGCTCTAATATATAAAGGAACGTTTCGTCTTCTGTGAGATGAGAATTCAAGTTTTAGGCATATACTATCATCGATCGCAAATGTACGGTTTGCTTTCTGCTACAGTGATGACTTACATTTTACATTGACAATATTCATCTTATTGATGGTCTAGATCTTATTCATTTGAAACAATATGGTTTCATACCTATACAAATGATCTAAGACGAATTCAGTGTTATTGAATGGTCTACATTAAAATATTCCGTGCAAAGCCAAGCCAACTCTTCCGTCATTGAGAAGTCAAATGTTGTTTCTTTCAGTCATTCAGCCAATTTGGTAGAACAGCTTCCTTCCCTTTTATCATTAATAAGCCAGGAGATCTTCATATATAAGGAAAATAATAACTTAACTTATTTTCAAAAATTTAAACCAAACAAAACAGACACAATCAAAGTGTTTCGTTACTACAATACCATTACACTATCTCATATCCCTTACATATGATTGTCATGTGAAACCTGGATTTGGCACATGTAATGGATTATAAAAAGCAGGATATATTAATACACTTTTAAGGGTCAGGCCATCGATCAAATGACACGTGCCTCTAGGTTAACTTTTGTTAATGTCCATGAGGCATGCACAGTTGTTGCATAATCTACAAAATATCTACAAACATTCAACATTATTTATTTTGTTTGTGTGTATATATATATATATATATATATATATATATATATATATATATATATATATATATATATATATATATATATATAATATCTGTTGCTATATGTCTATTTCTTTACATGCATTCAATCTGCAATTATTGAAGATGTATTAGTATATCTTTGTTCGATGATTTCGAACAACTGATAGCACGCATGGAACTTGGTACATTTTATTCTCATTAAAGAATGGAATACATGTTTAAATCTAAATATTTTGAATCATTACTCAAATTATATTATCAGTACTCGAAAACATATGTAGGGTATGTGAAAATGCATTTTAAGTGATATATATTTGTTCTTGATGATATAATGTAAGCAGATTGTTTATCTCTAAGGAGGAAAATCGTATGCCCAAGTAAACAAATCCCAGTCTAAATCATAATCTGATCACTATTTAATATAACATTCTTTAGTGCATCAATTTGATACTGTTTTAGGATGTTTCCATAACTTATACATGATGGAGAGTGCACCAAAGCCACGTGAACTTGATCCACTTCTGACATCACTGCCGTTCGAGTGCTTAGATGAAATATTGCCTTCACTATCTGATAGTGTTACATGTAATTGATTTGGGTCATTTATTTTTTTTTTAATTGTTTGTTTGTCAGATTCAAATTTGAAAATTTAAGTTTAAGATTCATTGATTGGGAGATGACCTGTACTTTACAAATAAACACCAGGTATTGACCTCATTTCTGACCTGGCTTCAGAATTGTAAACAAGCTTTTAAAGTGATTGGTTGATTCCAAGGACATTATGGAGCTTTGTTATAAACATCTTTCTATTTTTAGCTGGGTCATACGGTGTGTACGAGATTTTGTGAATGTAAATTTGTTCTAAAAGATTCTAGAAGATCATGTGACCTCTTTATTGTTTACGTAAAAACAGGTATATAAATTATGTTTTGGAGCGAACTATTTAGTAGAAGTTGGGCTGTTAGAATACTAAGTTGTGAGTCGTTTGGAGTTATTTTAAATTACCTTGTATTGGAAATTATTTCAATTCGTCTGGATCAAGAGGATTTATTTTGTTATTTATCTGGAAAATAATTGTGCTCATTGATTTTCATTACCAAGAACTGACTTCATCACTTGACATCGTCTTTCATCTTGGATGCTTCACTAAGATTCGAACTTGGAATTATTTGGACATTTTATTACTAGGACGTTTGCAATTTCTCTAGTGGATTCTATTTTGAATTTTTTTTGGATTAATTTTGGAATTGATTCTTAAAACCGTAAGTTTATTTTTCCTTTCTGGAAAATATTTGTGCTCAATAAATTGTTTATTAAGTTTTTACAAGCTTGTTATTTTCACTCTTTCTATGTTACTGGTTATTCAAGCCTTAGCACGTAACAATAGTATTTTTTTAATAACTCTCTATCATCCAGGGAAATCCCATCATTTTTCAAACGTGTCATTGTGAATCCTTTGCTAAGGAAACTAACACCCGACCATAATGATTTAAAGTACTATCGCACAATTTATAATCTCAGGTTCATATAAAAAATCTTAGAAAAGGTAGTTCTAACCCAACTTGAAATCACCTAATTCAAAGAGTCTTTTTAGCAATGTCCTGTCTGCATATCGCCATTGCCAAAGTACTGAAACTACACTTCTGAAAGTAGTTAATGACATTCGTTTTCCTTTTGATAGCAGAACGAGTGCAGTCCATCATTGATTTGTCTGTAGCATTTGACACGATATACCATGACATATCACCGTCTCCAGCATGTATTTGACATTCACAATACAGACTTACTGTTGTTCTAGTTCAACGTTGGTCAACAGGACACACACTGTGCCTGCACATGAATACACTCCAACTCAGTTGATCTATGTTGCGGTGTTCCACTGTGGTATGTTCTTGAACTTGTTCTCTTCATTCTATACACTAAGCCGCTCTCAAGAGTCATATTTCATCATCCAGTGTCTCGCCATCTGTACGACGATGACACCTAAAAATACACATCTAGCCACCCAACTAAGTTGATGTAACCATCCAAGGAGTAGAGAGGTGCATTTCTGATGTAAAATCATGGATGACATGTAACAAACTGCGGATAAATGATGACAAAACTGAGGTCATTCTGATAACAACACAGAGATTTTCTCATTCACATCCATTATCTCAAACAATAAATATCAGCAACATCAACATTAAATTCAGACAATCAGTACGAAGAATAGGTGTTACTTTGGAGAGCATTCTCACACTGCACCAACACATTATGAATATATATGCAAGATTGCATATCTTGAGCTGAGACGCATAGCTCCATTTGCAAATATCATTCAGTTCATGCCACTAAAACACTTGTGTGGTAATTAGTAATTTCAAGACTGGACTATTGTAACTCAATTCTTACGGTTTCGTCTTAATATCTACTCCAGAAACTTCACAAAGTTCAAAACACAAGTGCTGGGATCATCCGTAGCGTACCACGATCAGAGCACACCGCCACGCTGCTATGTACACTACACTGGCTATCCATTCGATCCAGACAAAATTTGTTCTCTGTGCTACGTTTCGCTGACTGACTCCAATCCAACATTCCTATCTGGCCTCACCCATGTGTAGACACCAGCAAGATACTTATGCTGTTCTTATGACAATCGTATACTAATTATTCCCACTATGAAAACAAACTAACTTGGACAACGTTCGTCTGCATACCAGGGCCCAGCAACGTGGAACGAATTGCCCAATGAAATTAGACACAAAGACACAGTGATTCCGTTCACGCCCTTGAAACTGACATTTTACGATTGCAAGAACAAACTTAGTGACACAATATTTCGTCCTACCTAACATATTTTCATATTGTTTTACGTTTTCTAATTACATGCTTTTATTTTGTTATATCATTATATATGTTGCGTTTAGAGCTTCTAAAGATTAAGCGCTATATAAAATCGTCATTATTATTATTATTATTATTATTATTATTATTATTATTATTATTATTATTATTATTATTATGCTAAGGTGAGCATTAAAGACGTCATTACAGTACTGTCACAACGTAGCAAATACATAATGCAATGATGCACATACATGGCACTTTTTAAATTTGAAGAACCAATATTTTACTACGAAAGCAAATGAAAGCTTGGCAGGAGATAGAGAAGCCCAGTCTGATAATCACATTATTTGCAATGTGTTGTACGATTTAGAAACAAAGTAATATCTTGACTCTGGCTGTTAGTCTTTGTATGGAAAATACACAAAGGTTCCGAGTCGATACTAAAATATTCGTCCCAACATCGGTCGAGTTTAGCTACTCCAGTTGTAAACGATGTAGGTTATGGCATATTTTCCACGTGTTTAGGTCATTTGTCCTCTTAGCAACAATTGGTATACAGAACGTGACATTCATGGTAACGTATGTGAAAGGATAGACATACCATTCCAAACATATGTTGTTGAATAGTATAGTTCATTCCTAAACTTGTACAAAAGCGTAAACTATTAATACACGTTACTATTGTTATAACTGTGGTTTGATCATTAATAAACGATCATAAAATCGAACATATTAGCTGACACGGCATATATCTCATAACTATCGCTTTAAAATGTACGTACGAATCGGCGGACCAATTTTGTTACCAAAGCAGGAGTAATTGTTTGTTTTGGTCAGGTTTGGTCACCGGACAAAAGTTGGTGTAACTGAATGGTCATCTTGATCTATTTGATATAGGACATGTACATTTTAAAATTTGTATAGGTTTCAACATTATCTTCATTTTGCATTAATTTTGTCACAACGATCATAAACGTGTTTAGTCAATTACTTTAGTTGCATTGTTATATATTATACCAAATTCATTAGAACGCCAAGGCACGATGCTTGGGTCATTCTAGAGTTATATGCATTAGTCTAAATCTGAAAATCATGGATTCCTGTCAATCTAGAAATGCAAATAAAATATCAGTTTTAATTATCGAAAGGTACATAAATCTGAACAACCTTCTATGGATAACCTCAAACAAGAAAACGAACAAGAAAAGAACCCTCCAAATCAGTGTCCAAATATTTGTTTGCACACGATGTGTTACACTGAATAGAGGTTGACTTATTCTTTACCGGATTATGGAATTACCACATTCCGGCGGGCTAGTAACCTTTTAAATTGTCTACCTGTCAGAGAAGGACAGATGATTTTGACAAGCGTTCATTTAAAAAAATGTGAAATATTTGAACACAGTTCACAACGTGTTTGTGCAGCAACAACAACTATATGCAACAAGATTAATTATACTTAGAAAATACAATGAAGTTGAGCAAATCAATTTGAATTATTAAGAAGCATTTCCATGAGAGACTACACGAACAGATGTAGGAAGTCTGCTTGTAGATCGTAGAACAGGATCACAAGGAATGTCACCTCGACCAATTGAATCCAGACCGTCGTCTAAAAACTAATCTTTGCTCTAATGAGAGCAGGAATGGATATAAAAGATATACAGGCCATTACACAAAAGTGCATGTTATATCCCAGAGAGGGACATTCCAAACTAGCAAAGAATACACCAGAGGTCAAAAGATAATAATAAATATAATACAAGCCTGAAGAATAAAAAGAGCAACAGCAGTAGATTATGTGCATGTATAACTCACGGGGATACCCTTTTGTAATATTGCTAGAAGAAATTGCGTAGAGATTTATAAAGTAATTTAAGAATGTCATTAAGGAATTGAAAATGTCCATTACTCAAAAGTGCAAAAGAGGTCATCAGTTTAAACACATAAAAAAATAAGGCTAACAAACTGATTACATGCTTGGAAATCCATGTTTTCCTGGCGAAGTATTTGCATAGAGAGTTTTTCTTCTACCGAAAATGTCATAAATGTGTGGTGATAAAAGACATACTCCTAAACAATGTACCACCGGGAATGAAACATCATTTCTCTTTAGAACAGACACACAGTAGACCACAGTAACAACTAGCCTAATGGATGTAAGAGGGAGGAAATCATCCGAGGCACAATAAAGAAAATAACCCAGTGTAGAATACGAAAACGAAAATGATCCTCCAAACCACGCCAAAAGAGAAAGAGAGGACTGGAAGAAAATGATGGGAAAGAAGAAAAAGGGACCATACAACATTGTAACATTCGATTGTCTTAAAGAGCAAGACATCGTGCACCCTAAATGATTAGAATTGCTGGTGCGACAGCCGGAATGAAAGAACATCAAGGACACTACAACCGAATGGAAAGAACGTTACTGCAAGAAAATTCCCCCCAAGGCCCTAATATAAACCAAGACACGACCACGGCATGGACATAGAAAAGCAAAGGCTCAAAGTCCAGAAAGAACGCTAGCAATGGCCTGCAATAGGGATGACAAACGAGGAAGATAACGAAATGTAAAAGACTTAACCATTGAAAAACAGAATATTATGAGAGAGAGAGAGAGAGAGAGAGAGAGAGAGAGAGAGAGAGAGAGAGAGTGAGAGAGAATTTCATTCACGAACTGACATTTAATTAGGATTTGATAAATAAATAATAATTAAACGAGAATTTCAAACTTTCAGCTCTGTGAAATTCGCAAAGAAGTACTACATTTACTACTTCATATAAAATCATAAAAATAATTGTGAAACAAAAACCAGAGAATCATTCTATGTAAACCTACGAAAACAGTTCGATATGTTATTGTCATTTTACGCAAAATATTTATATTTGACCCAAATTAATGTTTATATTTCAATTATAAATTTTTATGATCGTTGAATCAATTGAGGCTAACGTGTCATTTTTCCACATCCGGTAGACAATGGGAATGTTGTGAACGTTATTCGGGTCAAATCCAATTTTCGGAATTATTTAAATATAAAAAAAATATTATTTATTTACTTAGGTATGTTGCTGTGTTACGTATATGTATTCAAATCTAATACTACACATCAAGCAAAGATATGTAAGACAGGAGTTTTCTACTTGCTTTTATGCAGTTTCTCATTTCCACGAAATACTTTCTCGTTGTCAAGCAAGGGTGTTAATGTTTACTGCGACTCTCTGATAAATATCTTGCCCAGGTGCTGACATCCTACTCAAAGTGTCCCATCCTATTTTATAAATAGTATAGCAAATAAAAGGTAGGTTTCAGTGTCAACACTTCATTTGTGTTATCAACAAGCTTTCTAATGGCAACGTAATGTTTTCACCACGTGTCACCCATTTGAAGAATAAACTGAATAGTCCCATTAGGATTCCTTTTTGTATATAATTTATACAACAATAATACACATAACAAATTCATCTACCGTAATTTAAATGTTTGGCGCTTGTTTAAGATTTTCCTTTGAGATAACATATTTTCTTTTCTTTTATCTCAGAATAATTATCTTTCTTAACAAATACACTGGATACATTTTGGTTCTGTTTTAGCTTAGAATCCGAGTAAGATAAATTTTACTCATAGAGACAAACGGAAATAATTAAAATAAAATGAATTACGCCCACTGCCGTGAATGTTAAATTTATGGTCTCCAATATAATTGCGGTGTACTGTAGTGCTTACCTTGGTTTTTTTAGCAACACTACGGTATACCACAATAAAAGCGTTTGTGTTGTTCCCAACTCTGATATATAAAGGAACGTTTCGTCTTCTGTGAGATGAGAATTCAAGTTTTAGGCATATACTATCATCGATCGCAAATGTACGGTTTGCTTTCTGCTACAGTGATGACTTACATTTTACATTGACAATATTCATCTTCTTGATGGTCTAGATCTTATTCATTTGAAACAATATGGTTTCATACCTATACAAATGATCTAAGACGAATTCAGTGTTATTGAATGGTCTACATTAAAATATTCCGTGCAAAGCCAAGCCAACTCTTCCGTCATTGAGAAGTCAAATGTTGTTTCTTTCAGTCATTCAGCCAATTTGGTAGAACAGCTTCCTTCCCTTTTATCATTAATAAGCCAGGAGATCTTCATATATAAGGAAAATAATAACTTAACTTATTTTCAAAAATTTAAACCAAACAAAACAGACAAAATCAAAGTGTTTCGTTACTAGAATACCATTACACTATATCCTATCCCTTACATATTATTGTCACGTGAAAGCTCGAGATGGCACATCTAATTGATTATGAAAAGCAGCATCGATAAATACACTTTTAAGGGTCAGGCCATCGATCAAATGACACGTGCCTCTAGGTTAACCTTTGCTATTGTTCATTAGACATGCACTGTTTTGAATAAGGTACAAAATATCTACCAAGATTCAAGATGGATCATTGTGTTCGTATATCTAAATTATGTATGTTACTATATATCTATATGTTTACATACATGCAATCTGCAATTCTTGAAGATGTATTAGTCTATCATGGTTCGATGAATTCAAACAACTGATAGACTAGCGTAGAACGTTATAAATTTTAATCACATTACAGAATGGATAACATTTTTTAATCTAAATATTTCCAACCATTACTCAAATTATATTAACAATACTTGAAAACATATGTAGGGTATGTCAAAATGCATTTTAAGTGATATCTAATTGTTCTTGATGATATAATAATTTGGGACGAATTGAAAACTAGTTCAAATATATAAGTGAAAAGAAAGTGGACAAGTCAAATATATACATGGCATGCACCTTGCGAAATAGGTAAAGATATCGATAGGTACACGTAAACTGTACTATTTTATAACGACATGCTCGTTCCATATAAAAGGATTGGTCTCACTGCGTTATATCACAACATATTTGTAAGCAGCAGAGGGGGCGAATCCGACGTCTCTAATTGGGGTAGATTTTAAGCAAAACATTTTAAGTCTCCTTTTGCCAAATGGAGCCTTAACGATTTTAGGGCCCTATTTGTCAAATTAAGGGGAACCAGAGAGGGTGCAAAAACCTGTAAAAAAAAAATCGTCGTCGCCGCCCCCGTTGCTGCTATGAATTAACAATTTTTTTTACGATGAAAATCATTTATGATTTCACAAACAGGCTAATTTGTAAAACCTCGCCTTGTAGATCAATCAGATTATTAGACTGGTCAGTGAGTTTGAAGTTGATTCTGGTTAGCGAATTATTATGACATCGCATATAGACTGGATTAACCGGAGACTCAATAATTAGAAATCCGGGTGGAGATGTTGGTGCAAATGAATATAGAATATATCCCTGCTGAGCTTTATTTGATCGCTCGAGATTTATTTGATAACTTCCATCGATAACATCACATACTAAATTGAGCGCAATCACCGATGAAATATTCACGTTGAGCGGCGCGATATGCCTACCACCGCCGTCTGGGTCATTATTATGTGTCAGGATAGTTGTTTGTGGTTGTGGTGCTGTTTTTTCTATGCGTCATGGATTTTTTGGAAACCAACGTCAATGGCATCATTGAGAAGGTATTTTAGTGCTGAGATATTATACCTGGGTAGTTTGAATGTTGGAATATCTTCTACACGTATACTATACTTCGTTGCAAAATCTATTCTCGTGTTAGGATTACTGTCACCTAATACCTCTTGAATAATTTGTAAATGATATATTTCCATGTCATTGATAATTTTGTTACATGTTTCTACGACGCTGATAAATTCATCTCGGGTGAGAGTACCGGATTTAAGAGATATTAACAACAGTGAAAAATCATTCTTCATCGCTATGAAACTTTTAGCGATTTCCCTTTCTCGAATTCGATAAAATCTATCACCGAGAGTTTCTATTACCTCCCAAAAATCTCCAACACGATGTAACCGCTATAGCTTTTTACTGGATTATCGGGTTTTAGCCTGTCGGTGATATAATCAGATTTTTGTGGTTCAGGTGGTATATTAACGGGTTCTCGTTGAGGTGGTAATTCAGGCCATCCTAGTACGGTTCTAATAGAACTCTGATAAATATCTACGACATAATTTCGTGAGTTTATCTCAATCGCGGATGATAGCGTCGGCTCATGAACCGTTACAGCGATTTTTGATTCTGTTCCAGTAATTGATTTTATTCTACGCTGGAATTCAGCATTGATTTGTTCGATTTGGTATGATCCGGTTGGTATTGAAACAACGTTCCAGTCTGGAGTCCCGTCTTCGCGATTCTTATTCGCAAATACTAAGCTGTTATTCGGTTGTTGACCGCCAAATGCTACCGACCTAATATTAGGCCAACTGTGATACACTCGTAATTTTGCAAACGCGATCTCCTTCACGGGAATCGCAATAGGGAAATTCACACTGAATTCAGGATTCGTTGAGGTTATTGAGATCATGCTGGTTTGTACTGGGTTTGTGTTCTCTACTAATCGTTGAAGTAATTCCTGCGATGTTGTCATTGTTATTATACTCATGTTGTCGCTCTAATTTTGACATCGCGGAATCATAAATATTTAGCATCGCTGAAAACTCACTATCTGATATAAATGTATCATCGAGCGACGACGATATCAACGAGGATAATTGCGAGTACGCGGTTGATACAACATGAAATTTAATTATGTAGTCTTGCAGTTTACTCTGGCTGCATGATGATATTTTTTTGTTATTATCGAAATTATTCCCGCGATTGTTGTTGCCGCTGATATACGAATTGGAACAGCTATCGGAGCAATCATTGTCATCGAGGAGAGTATAATTCCGGCTCCGGTGATTACACCACTCACCGAGTACACGGTAACATCAACTGCGGTGATTCTTCGTTGGTATTTTTTAATTTTCATTGCATACTCTTCGGTGAACGCTTTGAGCTTAGTCTGAAACTCTCTGGCCTGATCATAGCAATATTGAGATACCGAAGGTATCGTTGATGTTGCATTTTATTTCCAAGTCAGTTTACAATTTCAATTGAAACCATTATTTACTTAAATCGGCTACGAATTCCACATACCACGTTGTTGAAACCCTAACCAAATTCTTATCAGTGGATGTTATCGTGAACTTTTCAGTTGTATCCTTGTCGATGATCGTTGATATTGTATTATTGACCCCAGATGAACTCGACGATGATATATTAAACTGATTCGGTGTTACTAGTGTTAATCGATAAATGCCTTTGACGGTTGCAGTGATATCTAATTTGTTGTCTGTAGGAGTCCACGCAAATGATCCGTGTTGGATCGTGTATACTACGTTGTTGGTTTTCTCATGAGGAATTTTTGTTTTGTCAATGATTGTTATCATCCTCGGAAAATCATCTTTGATTGCCTGGATTTATTTTTTCGTCTCATCGATGGATTTTTTAATATCAGGGAGTTTTATTTCAATTTTATCCAACTTGTTCCAATAAATTTATCTACGATGTTTCTACGAAAAACTGAAAACTGTTTTCCGTTATCTTCAATTCTAGATTGAAGTGTTACTAGTTCCAACATAGAATTTTTCAACTCATCGTTGAGAGTTTTTAATCTATCTGTAATCGTCGAAATAAGTACACCCGGTTTGAGTTTACCCTGATCGGATAATAGCGCGATAGTATCCTCGATTGCGTTTCGTTGTTTAACCAAAATATCATCCAGAGAAACATTACTAGTTTTCAATTTACCCTGACGATCTTGAAATACAACTATTTCCCCGGGATTAACACTTGCTAGGTTCAACGTCTCAGCTATTTCATCTTCGATTATTTTTGTTTACCATCGGTTGCAGTACCATCGGCACCGGGATTCTTCAGCGCTGATAGAGGTCTTCCCCAAATATCAATCATGTTATTGTAAAACTCTTTCTCTCTCTAAAATCTTCGCTGATGACTTCGTTGAAAAATCTTCGATTTTCGCCAGCGATTACTCGTGTATTCATTTACGACAACATGAGGTGGTTTTCCAAATGTTGAAATAGCGTCAAGGACATTTAATACTTCGCTGCCGCATATTGGTGGATCATTCAATTGTTGTGTTGGTAGCGTAGAATACCAAGTCTTCATTTTTAGAAAATCTTTGATTTTTGGAAAGGTTTTTAAGCTGTTTATATAACGCATGAATTCCTTCGGCGGCGCTAATCCATATGAATCGAAATAAACAGTCCCACGTGGATCAATCGCGTATGCTACCCAGTGAGTACCAGGTCCGGTGCTGTTATCGAGATTAATGATACCGGTTTCAACGCTGTTTGGTTGTGCCGGCAACTGATCTTTCATAAAGACACCTCTGAAATTTCTTATGGCCAATTTTTTTAGCAGCATCGAGTAAATCAAAATTGGACATTGGAGTCAAAGACTCCAACTAGTAAACCGTTCCTGGGATTCTCAGACCTGATCCGTGAACGGATCTCCCGCTGTATCATGAATACTGGGTTCCTGGTAGTCTTAGACCCTTCCCTTTTTTATACCCCTGTCCAGTTGCTTTCTTTAGTGCCATTCCTGCTGCAGTACCAACGGCTCCTAACGCCGCCGCTTTAGCCACCGCTGGGGCAGCCGCGGCAATCAACGCTGGAATCGCAGTTAACAACGGGAGTATACCGCCGGTGTTAATCATGTTTTTAATCGTGGCTGCAGAGAGAGAGAGAGAGAGAGAGAGAGAGAGAGAGAGAGAGAGAGAGAGAGAGAGAGAGAGATATCTGAACGCCTTTTTTATCCTTGAACGCATCATTGAAGTGTTTTACTTGACGAGCCGTTAACGACAATTTATTTGCCAGACCAGTCATCTGATTGTGTTTCAACCTGATCGTGGTTCCACATTTTTTAGCTGATTCCGATTGCAATTTCTTGACCTAACCCGGAGTCAGGGCAACACTAATAACACTATATGACATTATACAATAAAAGATTGATTCTAATGGAAAAATCCGAAGGATTTTCAATCATAGATTTTCCACTGGTGCATCTATCACTCTCATTCGTCCACCAACATCTTCGAGTAGCATTGATTTGTCGCTGAGAATGACAGCAACCGCTCTGTAATTAGCAATACCACCAGGACGGAGTACACAGGCTCTAAAGTGTATATCAACGACAGATTGTCTTGTTAAATCCAGTGAAAAGTAATAGATCTGATACAGATTTTTAAAATCCAACTGTGATATTTGCAAACTAGTATCAACATTTTGATTACGTGCCATATATGACAACATATTATGATACACGCGCAATATGGTTAGTGGTGTAATCAAGTTGTATATCCTCGGATGGTTCCTGTTGTCCGTTTATTCTCAGCGAGACTTCATGAACGCCTACCTGATACAATATCATATGGCTACGTTGTTGATTACCAACTCGCTCATTATTCTGTAATGCAATAAATATATGACGTGGAGCTGAAACACCTTGTTTTGATGCCAGGTGCCATTTAAATGTAGCATCAACATTATCCTGTTTAATATCCGTGGTCACTGATAACCAACTCAACAACGACTTTCTTCCTTGATCCATAAATGATAGTAATCGCTCCTCTGCGGTGATTGATGGAGTTAACACTGGCATCCATAATGATAGTTTTGTTAAGATAACTTTACCCTCGGGGGCATCAGCGCCACGCCAGATTGCATCATTATCAGTACCCTTTCGCATAAGCGCTACTGTATGCTTCGCTCCATAGATAACTTTTTGGACGTTTCTACAGAATCCAAATATATGATGCAGTGGAGTCGCGCATGAAAATTGTCGACCCTGCCCCTGCAACGTTGCTACGCGTGTTTCAAATCCTAGGTTGTAATTAGGGATGTTATTTATGAAATCAAAAGTACCAGCTGGTCTTACATATCCGGCTGGCGCTAGATCAACTGCAGTAGCTTGTGTTGCCTTTACTCTGGAATACTGGATGTGTTCAGGGTGATCAGTAGTATCCTTAGAAAACATCATAGATGGACCCGCTGATCTTGTATAATCATCAGAATATCTTGCTAACCCTATGATTGTTGTGGCAACATCAACATCACGCTATATAGATTCAATTTCTTTTAAATCAATGAGATATCTATCTCTTTCGAATAACGCCATGATACCGTTATTGACAAAACCAACTCGGATAGTTGGGTTATTGTCATATGGTGCTGGTACAGCAGAAGTATCAGCAGCTGTTACAAGTTCTCCTTCTACTTCGATAAACGCTTCACACGGTAGAAAGTATTTGCTGGTATCATGAACTTGAAGTTCGATTTCTTGATCGGAGATCTGGTTGTACTGCGTGATAAGAATAAAATTGATAACCACGTACAGAATCATCTTTACGCACTGGGGCGTCTATATCAAACGCTGGATCAGGTGACCGTTTGAACATTTTATTATATTTATTAGCGTCTAAATCATCATCGTCGTAAAAACGCTAGCGTTTTCGTCGTGGTTTTTATAAGCCACTTCCCGCCATCATGTTTGCGGTAATATTATCCTGGTCACTTGCTCTCAACGACGGAGTCACCAGCGACGCTAGTTTCTGTTCTACTGCGTTATTTATTATTTTACTAACCCGTGCAGGCATTTCCGCTGTAGATGGCAGTGGTCCCGGTTTCTTTCGACGCCGAACTAGCGCTGTTATTTTATCCTTCGCGACTGAAAACACTTTTCCGGAAAGATCTTCAGCAGCACTAATACCCTTATCACGAATAACATCAATTGCTTTCATTCCTAATTGTTTAGCCAACGGCATCACTTTTGGGGCCATTCTTGCAAATAACCCCGCAATTGTATCACCGAAACCATCACCATAGTACGCTCTATAAACTGGAAGTCGCGAGTTTACCACATAGACGCTGGCTGGTTTGTCATGGTTGTAGTGTATGATCATTCTTATTCTGAAATTGCTAGCAATTTCTAAATACTAGTGTGTTCTAATCGCGAAATTGCTAGCAATTTCCAATCCAAAGGATTTTCGACTTCGTCATCAGATGAAAAATCCAAGGATTTTCAGTCGCTGTAATAATCAGTAGGATTTTCCACTAACTCGTCAATGAAATCTTGATATGTTTTGATATCCATGATACCGCCTTGAAATAACCGCCTGCAGATATCAGCTGCTTCATTAATCAGTTCCGGTGAGTTATTTCCAGCTCGTTTTCCTCCGATGAGAACTTGTAATCGTGTTATATCGCTGAGAACATTACCAGGACAACTAACTAGACCTGGAAATCTTTGATTGGAATCTCTGGAAAATCTTCGAGATTCCGATTTAGAAAATCCCTCCCCGCTACTATAACCAGTTTCTGCATCCATTTTTTTCTAAATCCGTTTCTTGTAAATAACTAAGATCTTCATCATCATCATCTCGATTCGAAGCTTGGGGTGGTTTTTTTAGGCGAGAAAGATATTTTCTTTGAAGGTTGCTGTCGCTTTCCTTGTAATTTTTGCGGTTTTTGTTGTTGTTTTTGTTCTTCATATTGTTTATACACTGTATCTACCGTATTGATATATCCTATGTATGATACATTATCGGTATCAATTTGACTTGTTTTAGTTTTGATTTTCTAGAATATATCAGCCCAATGAGTTATACTCCTAACATACTTATGATGTTCTGGTTTCAACATTTATTTTCTATTTTCATAAGTCGTAACAACAAGCCTAGGAATTTCTGTTGGATCAGTCTTATCAATTGCTGCTAACCCTACCTCGTTAAATCTCGCGTGTAAATCATCTACTGTTCTTTTTGATTTAGGTAGTTCATCACCGTGGAGTTTTTGTACAGCTTGTTTTGTTTGTTCAGTTTCCGCTGCTATTTTTTCAAGTTCACCAATAAGAGACTTTTCTTTTCTTGTCCCCGTCTCGGGAACATCTCCGTATATAACTCGCTCTACCCCTTTTGTTGCTGTGGTTATTGGTTTAAACAATTCCTCAGACCCCGCAGCAAAATCGGTTTGTAAACTCTGTCTAGCTTGCAGTTTATTCCTGACAGAGTCGCGGATTGGTATAAATCTCTTAATTGAATCTAATCGCTCACGAGCCAATCTAGTTGTTAAAGCTTCATTGACCATTATTAAAACAGTAAAGCAATTTCCAATTTGAATTTGAAAATCAAAGATTTTCCCAGAAATTGCCGGCAATTTCCAGTGGAGTTATCCGTTTCATGTATGAAAATCAAAGATTTTCCAGAGATTTCAATCTAAATGCAGTGATTTTGTCACCCGAAAATGATTTTCGTGAAAAAGTCTACGGGAATTAACATAGAAAATCGACCATTTGACCCGATTGAAACCAGCCCAGTTTTTAGTGTATATTTGGTCGTTTTTGTCGTTTTTTAGTCGTTTTTAATCAGTTTTTGTGATTTTTTTTTTTTACTCAAAGTCATTCCTAAGAGGAAAAGTCTACGAGAAATCCCATGCAAAATCGACCATTTGACCCTACTGAAACCGCTTAAAATCAGTCAAAATCAGTCAAAAATAGTCAAAATCAGTCAAAAAACTGCCAAAATCAGTCAAAAAATAGCCAAATCAGTCACAAACGACTGAAAAAATATTTTACTATGAAAATTTCAGTAATAAAAAAATATTTTACTATGAAAATTTATTTCAGTAATGAAAAAATATTTTACTATGAAAATTTACATCTTCGTTGTAGTAAAACACTTATGATCGTCCATGGACGCATACATGTTTGTAGTACTCAAAGTCATTCTTAAGTGAAAAAGTCTACGAGAAATCCCATGCAAAATCGACCATTTGACCCTACTGAAAACAACAGTCATTTTTGGTCGTTTTTGTCGTTTTTAGTCGTTTTTGACTGATTTTGGTGTTTTTTGTGATTTTTTTTAATGATTTTTTACTCAAAGTCATTCTTTAGTGAAAATGTCTACGAGAATTAACATAGAAAATCGACCATTTCACTCTACTGAAACCGCTTAAAATCAGTCAAAAAATGGCCAAAATCAGTCACAAAATGGCCAAAATCAGTCAAAAACGACTAAAAAAATATTTTACTATGAAAATTTATTTCTGTAATAAAAAATATTTTACTATGAAAATTTATTTCAGTAATAAAAAAAATATTTTACAATGAAAATTTACAACTTCGTTGTAGTAAAACCGTCCATGGTTTGTAGTAAGTATTTTACTAACAATTATCCGAAAGGTGTTTTTCATTTTGTTCAATTAACAATCTTATATTTCTGATTTATGAATTAATCGTCCTTTTTATTTCGTATTCCTTTCCTAATTGTTTTCTTGTTTTTTTCTACGGTAGTAAATAACGGGACAAACTTACTGACGTCGTCACAGCATAACAGGGAATCGCGAATTGAATTCTGAATTCGTTTTACGAGGGCATATTGTTTGGGTAGTACATATTTGTTATTGTTAGCGCCGTATTCAATATCCTGGAAGTCGGACATAATTTGATCGCAGTCTAAACTATCAGATGTATAAATCCCCTGAGATTTTAGATTTAAAATTTCGGTTATAACTTCATTGATATTTTGAGAATTCATATTACTGATAATTATATATTTCTAATATGAAAAATGGACGCATCAGACATAAATGAATTGAATTTTTAATCCGGTCTTTTTTTTAAATCGCAGATCGATAAATTCCCTCTGCAACGTATTGAACAGAAGGTGGACAAATATCGTAATATCTACCGGCGCTAGCTATTGATTGAAATACTATTTCCTTGTTATTTGTTGTATTAAAAGATCTTACAGGTCTCGCTTTTTTCGAGTATTGTCCAGTCTGTCCTCGTTTCAAATTTTCACTTTGTGAGATAGCCTGCAGATTTGATAAAGAATTGTTCTTAACATTGGAATCAATGTGATCGATAACAAAACCATCCTTGATCAATCCATGGAAACATTCATACACGAAACGATGGCAGTAATATGTATTCTTCCCAGCGCCAAACATCAAATACCCCTGATTATTAACAACACCAACTGGCTTCTTCAATCTACAGTTTCTGACAATACCATCACTAGATGCTTCATAGTTTGCAATCAAGGGATGCGGTCTGAATTCTTGGTTCATTTGTATACTAATACTATTTGCTTAATTAATTGTTTGGTCTAATGATTACATTTGGAAATCTTTCGCTGTAGTCTTGTGGAGTTTTTATGACTTTGTCGTTGACTTTGTCAAGGTCATTAATGGATTTTTTGATGGAGTTTTTAACTATATTATCATAATAACGCTTCAACTCTCTGAATCGCTTACCACCGCAACTCAGACACAACTGTGATTTTCCTCTAACCCCATCCCCACATCGTATGCAGGGTAGTGGACCAAGGCTTCCACGTCGAAAACTTTGCATATGATATTCACAGAACTCCTTTCTGCATGATTTGTTACACGGGGTTGTTGATCCAATCATGAGCCATTTGCAATGATTCATTATATCAAATCCTTCTATTTAAATACTTGTTTTAATTATAGCATGAAGGAGTTCGAGAGATTATCGAAAATTACGCCTTGGAAAATGCTAAATTCAATCTCGATAGAGTCTCTGATACACCAAAGGGTAAAACTCGTGATAGAACCATGATAACTAAAATCAGCGACTGTTTTAATGAATTCAAGCGTGATGGAGCATCTCACTGTTGGTCGACATTTCGAATCAATGGTGAAGTTGATGCTACCATGAACGATAAAAACGCAGCATTGATAATTTCACATCTTCGAAAAAGGTATTATTTTAGAGTGAAATTCATTATCCGATCAGACACCGGAGATTGGATTATTCGTGATAAATTTGAACCCATCTTGAAGGATAAAAAAAACTGTCACTGTGAGTCGAGATTCCAAACCAGGAATTTTGACTGGAATTGACAAACCATACTACGAAAGATCTTATCCTGTAACAGCAGTTGTTTACGTGGTATATCCGTTAAATGATAAACCGAGTCTTGAAAAACTAAAAACCATGAAACTGTCGTCAGTGGCTTTGCCACTCCATTGTGTAGCAGAACGAATAATAGAACACTTCACAAATGCATCTCGGGGGAACAAATTGACTGATCTAAGACGCAAAAAAATAACCGAATGGGAATTAACAGTTAGGAAAAACGGAGCATCTATTCAGGATATAGCTGAATTAGAAACATCATTAAGATTTCCAATAACCGTAGCGACGATAACCGGCGAGATATTATACGAATCAAAATATAAATCAAATGGAGCTCCAATCAAAATTATTGATCATAACGAACAAGCATGGACATCTGCGGTAACACTATTCCCGCGTGATAGAACCATAAAACATATACCAGAAGAATTTTCCACTCCAGAATTCTCTGAGAAAAAATTATTTGATTTTATTTACCAGTTGAGTAAAAACGATCCTGTGTCAGTGTCGTTACTTCACAACGCTGAAAACCCCGAGGGCGGATTTGAATCGTGGGAATCGTGGAGACCAAACGATTTGATAATAGCAAGTAGAAAAATAGTCAGAGACACACTTCAGATGAAGTTATTTGAATTGCATAAAAAAATTTACAACACTTCCAGTACCGTTATGTTATAGGCCTTTGGATACACGAAAACAGAATATTGAAGTTGATATTCCAGGCTTGACAGAGTCAAGAAAGCAGAATTTAGTGTTAAATGATATTGTGCTGGTTGAAATCGGCGGCGTCGAAGAAGCATTACGCGCTGATAAATCCCCGTGGACGCTAGGTTACACAGCGACGATACATTCTTCACAGGGATTGACTATATCAGATACGATTGTTTGGATGGTGGATAATCACATCGAGTGGTCAAATTTAGTCTATCTCGCAGTGTCCAGAGTACGGAGAATAAATCAGCTTCGAAGAGTTGTCCTGAAAGAGTCAGGTGATGATAACAACACTACCAACGTCAAGAACATAATCAGAAAAAAACTATCTGGTTATAAACAGCAGGATAAAAAAAAATAGAGAATTTGATATTGATGCTGAGTTAATAATCGCGTTGAAGCAACAACAGAATAATCACTAGTTAAGACCACGCGGCGGTTATTGAGTACCCTCGGGTATCACTTGTAGTTGTTCACGAGTGAATCCTCGCTGAGGAGCAGTTGAATCCAATCTATAGATTGCTGGTCTACCCGTGGATCGTGTTATGTCGGATATTTTATGCTCGGTAACGCTCCAAATAGGATCAGTAGCCTTTTTTGTGCCGCCTTCGAGCTCTCCTGGTTCGTATAAATACCTAACAGTGACATTGCCGAGTATTTGTTGTTTTGAAAAATCTTTTTGCGGTTGTACGGGTATATACTTCTTTTTAATCGCGTTGTTAGGTTTCGTGTTGATTGTTCGAGTAACCTCATTATTCAGCGCGGTAATTACGCCTGGTAATCTCTTAACCTATTCACGAGATCGTTTATCCTGAATAAATTCTTTCGCGTATTGATATCCGAATAACCGCTCAGCAAGTGTCCGATTAAATCGTTCAACAATTGCCTGATCGCGATGTAGTGCAGTATGTCCTCGTCGTATTGTGACATTGTGATGTTTCATTGTAGATGCAACCACACCCTGAAATTCCTTGCCAGGATCATCTTGTAATAAATTTGGCCACCGCAGAGGACCTCGTCGATAAATCCTTTCAAACGCAGAAGCCACTTCAGTTGATGATTTTGTTTTTAACGGCTCTGCTTGTTTATATCGACTCGCAACATCAACTACGGTTAACACGTATTTATAGCCGTTGTCATGCGGCAGTAATAATAAATCAGGTTTATGAACTTCATTGGGTGCAGTAACATCAAAATGCGAGAAATTGATTTGTTTAGGACGCGGTAAATAAATTTGCCATATAGCCTGTTTGGATAACCAATTAGCCGCAGTGGCCTTTTTCACTTTTGCGGCGTTGGCGAGTTTACCGATTGCTGCTTTACCCCGCCAGTATCCTTTTGGAGAATAGTAAATAGATTCCATGCTGTTATTACTTACCGGCACCTAACATCAATTTACCTTTCATTGCCGATTTTACAGGCCATGAAGCCAATTTTTCTTTCAAGGATTTATCAGTGATAGAATTCAACGCATGAATCAATTTCACATCTGCGATATGTCTTTGTTGCAGATTACTGCTTTTATAAGCATCATAATGGGCATGACACACCTTATCAATGGCGTTTATTGGTTCTTCACCGTGTCGAGGTTGGTCTTGACCATCGAGTGTGATATCGAGTCTGGTTCCGGGTCCACAATAACTATATCCTGGAAGGTGTTTTTCTCCTGGATACTTCGCCCATGGTGTCCCTGGAAGTTTAGTTAGCTTGGCTGCAATATCACCTCCTCGTTTTTTTTAAATCATCAGAAATGCTAGCATTTCCTGCAGATTTCATAGAAACAAATCTAAATTTCTTTGTACTGCATTGTACGCATTTACCAGAAAGTGCGGATCGGTTATTTTTAGTTGTAATCGTCGTCAAGTCATCTGTGCCAGTACGCGCCTTACACTTCACACAATATAGATCCATAATTTATATATAACAACATGAATACAATTGATTATTCAGCTACCCGACGACGAGAACCTATTAAACACCATGTGATGTTGCCGAATTCAATTAGAATGATTATAATCGGACCATCTGGAAGTGGCAAGACACAACTGCTACTTAATTTAATAACGAGATGGATGAAATGGGACAAGTTGTATTTGATAGCTCCTAGTGTAGACGATCAACGATGTTACAATGTGTTAAAATATTTTAACGACATCGCGGTAGAAGAATCCGGCGAGGGTATTATTGAGTTTATAACCGATATCGATGAAGCACCGAGCATTAATGATATCGACGGAAGTATTAACAATTTAGTCGTATACGACGATGTGATGTTAGACAATCAAAAGAATCCCGCTAGGATATTTTCCAGAGGCAGGCATAAAAACACCGACGTGATATATGTCACTCAACGGTATACACAAATTCCGAAGGTGATCAGAGATAACTGAATTTATTGTGTGTGTTTAACGGAGTTGATACTCATACACTACGAAATATTTGGCAAACTTGGTGCTGCGGTGATATGGATCATAATTGATTTAGACATTTCTTTAGTCACGCTCAGTCAATCCCACACGGATTTGTGACGATAAATTTATCAGACCCTCGGACGCGATATCGTGTCGGACTTGATAAAATATGCGGTTAATCCATAGGGGGCGGCGACGACGATTTTTTTAAGAGGTTTTTGCACCCTCTCTGGTTCCCTTTAATTTGACAAATAGGGCCCTAAAATCGTTAAGGCTCCATTTGGCAAAAGGAGACTTAAAATGTTTTGCTTAAAATCTACCCCAATTAGAGACGTCGGATTCGCCCCCTCTTTGCTTTGTATCAAATTAAACATTTAGAATTTTAACGCTTATGTTTGGGATTCAGTTTAATTTAGAGCTTTAGTTGCTAACCAAACGAAAACGTTAGCAATACGCATGAACGTAACCAGTTTCTTGTTTAGGCTATAATAACATGTAACAAAGAAAGAGTGAAAACAACAAGGTTTGTAAAATTTTAAGATTCAAATCCACTAGGAATCCAGGAATATTCTACGAATTATTTTACAAAAGTTCTAGTAATTAAATGTTCTAGTATAGTTAACGTAGAGTCCGGTTGGAAAATGCAAGATGAAGACGATGACCTATACTGATGTCTGTTTTTGGCGTATCCACAGTTCGATGTAGATTAACACTATTTAACACTCAGGTGCTTTAAATCCGAATACAATCTTGATAAACTGTCTTTGTTTAAGAAATATTTATGCGAACATCAGACATTTCCAGAGCCACAAATGAATTCTCTATAATACAAGTGAACCGAAGAATGGGCTCAAACCTGTATACAGCAAAAGGAAAACGACATATACTAAAACAATGATCAGATCGTATTCTTATATGTAGTTTCCAACAAATCCCCAAATTGCGAACTCAAGACAAAAGGGTGGATGAAAGAAGTCATGTGATCAATCATTTTTTCTTTAACACTAAAATGTTTGTCAAGTCTTAATTCACTAGTGCAATCTTGACCTTGATAACAACCAATCATTTTAAAATTAAAATAAAAGATGTTTACGTTTTTGTCACTATCCTTGAACAAAGATCAGAATCTAGATCACCATTACTTGTCTACCATACAATAATTCAGGAAAACTGATTCTCTGAAGAAACAAACCACATAATTTCTAGTGAATAAATTTACATTACAATAGCATGTATATGAGTAAAAATAAACGAATTTAAAACCTATTAACAAAGAATACAATTATATATATATATATATATATATATATATATATATATATATATATATATATATATATATATATATATATATATATATATTATCAGCTTTCTTTTTCCATAGATTAACTATACATGCCGTTAAAGAAAAACGTAAGAAGTGGTCTTATAAGATACAAAACTTGAACATGAAATAATACAATTCTACACACGGGAAATTGCATCTGCTTTTGAATTGTCTTTTCCATTGAAGTACCTGATGTCAAGATTATATTCGTGTAACAATAAACTCAACCTTATTGTCTGAAAGGTCTATTAACAGGCACATATCATTTAGAGATAGCGTTGACCTTAGCACATATAGGTTTAATTTGTCCATGTTCCTTAATATATTCTAGAAAAGTTACACTAGCACGACGTAACTCACGTTTAGATAAATTAATTGTTAAGTTTCGATCGCTGAGACTCTTAAAGAATTTCCGAATTATTGCTAAATTATCTTTCGAGGTGTCGTTGTAGATGATGACATCATCGATGTAATCATAACAATGATCTAGACGTAGGTGTTCATAATGAAATATTTTAGCCATAATTTCCGTAATTTCAATCGAGGACGGAGTACCCAAGTTTTTGTTTATGATTAGGCTCTAATAAACGGGAATAAGGAAAAAGTGAAAACAAGAAGCTTTATAACAATTTAGCAAATAATGTATTTCTTTGGAAAACGATTTTTAAAGTGTAAAAGGAACTTACAGTTTTGAGAATCGAATTTTAAAATAAATCCAAGATTAATCCACGCATTAAATTTCAAAAGTCTCAGTAATGAAATGTTCTAATAAATACAAGATTGTGTCTTGTTGGAAAATCCAAAATGGAATACGATGACGTGTACTAAAGTATATTTTGAGTTTATCTATATTTCCATGCTGAATCACCAGATTACATTCCGGTGTTGGAAATCCAAATACAATTTTGATAAACTGTCTTTGTCCAAGAATTATGTCTAAACACATCAAATATTTCCAGAGATACGAATTAATCCTTTAGCATCCAAATTAACTGAATGAAAGTTAACATACATTCAAAAACTGTCTATAACAAAAGACAGTAACTTAACGTCAGATGTACAAGCGCAAAACTAACTATATTTTACTATAACAAAGATTGTAATATATTCTAATACAGTTTCGAAACAATCCCAAACTGCGAAATCAAGGAAGGGGTGGGGGTGGGATGAGAAGTCACGCGATCATTTATATCATATACACCTAATATGACACTGATGACCCTGAAGAAAACCAATTATGTTTCCTTTAGGAATAAAATGCTGTTTACTTCTTAATTCACTAGTCCTATCTTGATCTTGACAATGACCAATCATTTTAAAATAAATATGAAATCATTAACGTTGTTTGCCACTAGTTAGGATTAATTGCAACATTATACCTTTACCAAGCAACGATTCAGGTCAACGGATTGTCTGAAAAGAAATCATCTCTAGTAAAATAAGTTACAAGACAATTGCATCTAATTTTATATATATATATATATATATATATATATATATATATATATATATATATATATATATATATATATATATATATATCTCAGACAAACAAACATTTCAATATATATTAAATTAAATACACGTAACACAGTATTCAATCATCTAATCATAAGGTTTGTTCAATATATAAATTTCTGTTTCACGAACTATGGCTGTGTATAAGAGCTATTCGTAAATACAATTCTCGGAATAATCAGCAGTTTTCAAAGACCGATTAGATCTATAATGTGTGCCATATTTATTGCTCAATTTGATAGATTTTAAACTTTGAAGTTTCCGTTTTAAAACTTTTGTAACATTTTCACAACTCCACATTCATTTCTTGTTAAGGTTGCCAAGTGTAAGTGTTTTAAACTTATAAGGCAACCGACGTTAAGGTTAAATAGTGTTAAATGATCATAGGTAGCCTTCCCATAATACTAGCCTTTGGGTATTGAGTCTGACACACTGCCTTATGCTCTTCCTATATAGACCTTATTCCTTAAGAAAAGCTTTGGTATACAAACATCAGCTTAGTTAGTTGCTACTTCATCGTCAAAGGTAATACGAATCAACCAAATCTAATGATTTAATCATTGTTTCACTTGACGGAGCATGGGGCTTCTACAACCACTGTTCATCAAATTCGGTATGTGGGTTTTAGCCATTGGCCACACATTTATCGTGTCAGTCCTATTGCTTTCAGTTCTGATAATACGTCACATTTTAGACTACGTCATGAAAACAAGTTTATTTTCAGTCGATTCCTTTAAAACTATAATGTCGACATTGATATAAGGTGTCCGCCTTGCGTTTCACTCAGATCAAAACCCAAACATCAACCCTGTTATTTGAGTGGGTGAAGGTGACGATAGTTGTCCTAATACTGCATATGGGACACTGCACCATCTAAAATTTCCAGTTGCTCTCCATTCCTTCATCAAGGTAGCATCATACCAACGTACATTTTGTCACTGATTAAACAGAATACTTCTATTGAAGTTTAGTCACTTTTAGGAACAAATAGTAAATTGATTTGCTATGAAAGGAATTATTACAGCTGAGTAAACGTTTAGTTTCTTTTATGGGGGGTGGGAGTGGGGAACAAAAATAGATAAAATTTCATGTATGTACTAACCGTATAGATACTAAGATGACCAATGACACCATGTGAAGATAAGAAGAGATGTAAATTGAGGCGAAGATGAGTCAATAGACGGAAAATACAATGTTTTGCACCCAATTATTTCTTTGCAGCTGGACAGCTCATCAAACAAACTGAAAGTCTTCTTTTACGAGAGTGTTTTGGAAACATTGCTAAATATATCAATATCATTTTTCCTCCGATGGTTTGTGTTAATATAAACAGTTTTTAAAAGTAGTTGTTTCATGCGTTTAATACAAATACATGTACGTGTTAAGTTTCTAATATAATATTCATTGCATTAAATTAAGTCAATATCCATTGGGAACTTAATATGATATTATTGTATGTGTACAATATTATTAATGCATAAGATTGGCGAAACATTTTATTATAAATCTGCGGTGATCACACAACTACATATATTGTCCATGTCTTTGAAGCTTAAGTGTGGAATTATTAACTGCTTTTCCATGGCAGTCATTTTGTTACTGATGTCTGTAGATACTATCAATTTATAATGACAAAGTTACCATTTAAAAGAACAGTCCTTGAAATCTCAATCTGCTCTCGTTGAGCAGATAATATCTTATATGAATTCCTGCATACGATCAGTCTGATGTTATGCTTTTAATATGGTATTAAAACTTTGTAGAAGTGCATCCGTTGAGATAAAGGAAGATCCCAAAATAAATTCCTGGTCTTAGTTAAGCTACCTCTATTTAAACTTCATAACGTAATTTAACAGGCATATCAATTTAGTTTGTGCATTTAATATATTTAAAGTGAATGTTCAATGTCCCATTTTGTAACGAAAGGCATCATCACATGCAGTTCAAATATCCTAAACCTGACTTGACGGCCTCCTCGTGGAATAATATATGGACAAACGTGTTCTGTCTAACTGAATGTCCTGGCATATTGTTCACAATATCAATACCAACAGGCAAGCATGGCATAGTTCAACCAATTAGATCACCTCTGCTTACGTTAGATCAATTACACTCTATACTAAAGAGAAATATATATATATATATATATATATATATATATATATATATATATATATATATATATATATATATATATATATATATATATATATATATATATATATATATATATATATATATATATATATATAGAATTATCACTTATTCGTTACAGACTAGCTACCACCTTGATAAATGAACAGACACGCGAAAACGTCTCAGTTAATTCTCTTTCTTTTACCTCTTATTCATTCAAGATTTTCCAACAGTTGACAATGCATGTCATATATTTTGTTTTTATCTAAATATTGACCATTATACCATCCTTATTATGATTTCTTAAGAACAACATGTCTAATGGAAGCGCTCTAACATGGAGACAAAAAAAGATATATTTGAGAAACTGTTATTCTAACGTATTATGGCATTAAGTTCTTGGGGAATATAAGGATCACGCATAATTCTGCTTAGATATACGTCTTTGTACTGGATGCTACCCATTCCATTTACAGGTAGCACATGAAACTCTAATAGGTATACAAGATGCGGATATTAAATACAGAGCCATAATATTTGGCGAATAAATTGAGAATAACAGGGTTCCATCAAATATCATTAAAAAGGTTTATTGGATCAAACATCAACATATTCTTTCGTTTTAACACAAACCCTAATTTCCAACGCTATGGTACAAGATTAATCACTAATTGTTAAAACGTACCGCAAAACTATAATATATTTGACAATTTTCTAAATATTTTGTTTGCACAGAAGGTAATTATTTTATGTTGCTGGTATACTGATAGTGTTTTATTTTGGATGTATTACAGCATATAATACCATTTTCCTAGTACATTTGGTTAAATAGATATATCAATATGATGTCTGCAAGTATCAACGAACCATTGCTTGTTCTCACTAGGTTTCTGATGGACTATGAGATATATGCATGTGAAACAGCTATGATGTCGTCAATACAGAAATGAAACAATTAACTAATGCATGTTTTCAAGAGATACAGTTAGCAGCCATAGACGGAATAGTTTTCTGAATTCTTACGGACAATGCATATTGTAACACTGGGCTGCGCAGTGAAATAGACCATTCTCGTCGAAAGCCAACACATTGGTTTGCACATGCTGCTATAGTGCAACACGTAAATTCATTATATTGATGTCTTGAATATATTTATCATATCCAGAAACAGAAGAGGAGATCCATAAAGATACGGAATATTATCCACTACATATAGGTGGTACACAAGTGACCAAGGAGTGATTTGGTTGAGCAAAATGATTACGTCTGGGCGCTTTTCATGCCAGTGAAAAACTGAAGGTTTTGTATCAAATTACGTCTGACACAGCTTTGAATTTCCTGTCCATGGATTATCATCATCATTTTGAGATGTTTTGAAAGCGGAATTAATGGAGAGATACATTTATTAAAGGGCATGATGTGAATCCTGTTGTAAAGAATGATGATGATGCAGAGAAAGGTTTATATTTATCATTTGTTAAAGTTCGCAATATGTAATGTTTGAGACTTTCTGATCTGACGAGTATACCAGCTACTATATATATATATATATATATATATATATATATATATATATATATATATATATATATATATATATATATTCAGACCACTTAACAACGGTATTTCCTGTTAAGAATATGGAACATTGTATCGAAGTGTATGTCTTGGCAGGTCACAACATTTACAAGAAGATTACATGAATCATTAATCCCAATTTTACTTAAAGTAAGAAATGAGGAAATTAAACCTCATTGTTTCAATAAGAAACGAAATACACAATAGTAATGCCAACGGACGCTGATCCTATGCAAGCGATATGACCATACAGTGTATTTGGCGGGATTTAGTGTACATTTGGCTTATGGATGTGATGCGTAGACCTGACTGGGACAGATTACTTGGTTGCATTGAGAAGTCATAACATCAGAAGTAAATATGTTCCTCTATTCTGCCATCAATAAACATGACTTAGATGGCACATTACAATGCATGTCAAAAGTATATATAACCTTTTATCACCGTCAGGGAGAGAAAAGATTGTATTGTACCAGTACATTTGCACTATGAAAAAATTATCAAAGGTAGAAGATAACAAAATGAACAGATGCAAAAACCTCCTGACTTGTTATTTAGCGTAAGCTGTCGTGGACAACATTTAGGATACTACAAAGAGTATACAAATGAAAACATGCTACCACAAACAGATAAACTCATATTGATGAATTGAAAATGATCTGAGAAATGTCAAGCCTTTTGTACCTAACCCTATCAGATAGTATAAAGCTCACCAAGGATACAGGCTTCAGCAGGTTTAGTAAACAAAGTTGTGAATGAGTCATGTATTGACAATCACAAAGGTAGACTAGAGTTTAAATCTGTAAAGTAAAAATCAAAACCCAATTAAAGTCAGTAAACCTACTTGTTTAAATTGTCCATAACCCATACTGTGTCGTAGTGAAATCGCCTGTTAGATGTGAGCAATACATACGAATATAAGCCCATTTTAAATTAAAGCTGAGTACAATCCATTGCATGTTTATGCAACTTTCTCATAGTTGTTGACGGAAATATGTGATTAATGTGTTATAGTTTTATTGTGATGCAAACATGGACTAACCATTTGGTACTACTAATTTAAAAATAGTATTCTCTCTTTTTGCTTCCAACTGAAGTGAACTTGTATCACCATTGCTAAAGAACGGAGAATGTACAGTAGCTATTGATTAAGTTCACCGATATGCACAGGAGTGAGATGTTGGAGAGGTCGGGTTGTAGTTTAAATAGGAATTCTGCATAACATTGATCTAGTCATCGCGACAGGACGCGAGTAATACTCATGCGATAAGTAGTTATAGTGTCTTAAAACGTTCTGCTAATGGAAACTACCTTTTATGTTATTAAAATACAATTCTAAACACCGAAAACTATTGCTATTATATTTCGAAAATCAAAGTCAATTTGAACAAAGAATCATCTTCAAGTAGTAGTAATAGTAGTGTAGTAGTAGGGTATAACGCCATTTTTCAGTACACGATAGACTATACATGGCGGCCAGTATTATTGGTTGGGGAAGAACCCGGGGAAAAACCCCGGAAAGAAACATCGACCCACGAGAAGTTACTGGCAAGCTTTCTCACATAACTACATTAGCCGAATCTTAGACTCGAACCCATGCAGACAGAGGTGAGATGGCAGTGATCCGTAACAAAGAGAGCTTTAGACAACCCAGCCACTCGTGGCCCCTCTAAATCATCTTCAATAGTAACTTTACAGATAATGCAGTCTCAGATGTACACTACTTTAACAAAATGTCAGCACATGTGACTACTCGTAAAACGTCATATAGCCGAATTGCTGGTTAAACTGAAGACAGGAGAACTGCACATAAGAATCAAAATTACAGTATTAGTAAAGTTCAAATTGCGTCACTAACGAATCGATATTATTAAAAAAAGTATCTGCAACGATTTAACGTAGCTTTCTTTATATGCGGGAATTTTGTTTACATCACATGACAATTGTAAACTGCAGTTCACTTGGTTTTGTATAACGAAGTGCTGAGCGAGCCAACCTACGAAACAGAGCAATGGACCATACATTCCCAACTTTAAATTTTGCCATAGTATTGTGCTGGTTTGACGGTAGCGCAGATCATACATGCAGCTTACACATTTTACGACCCATGTTCAGTTATTTTGTCCTTCTTTCAACCATTTTCAGACTCAATCTTTGTAGATTCCCATTTCTTTTAAACATTTGGCAGTCCTGCATTTAGTGTGTCCAACGTACTTCATGTTTTATTTATAAGACGAGTAAGCGTATCTGGTGTTTTTGTTCAGTCCAAAGTATTTTCAGCTGTTATTGTTATAGTAATCTCACACATACAAAGTAAACTCATTTTAGTTGTTGATGTTTGTGTAATCAGATGAGCCAACGCGTGAGAAGTATCTCAAGATGTAGTTATTGTTTCTCCTATAGGTATACATGTATATGTAATTGAAAGCTTTATATAGGGCATTCTGGGTAAAATTCCCAGCACTAAAACTATATTAGTACCCATCATGCTCTTTGTTCATGATGTGGGGAAAAAAATACTTGATATAAAAGTTGTCTCTTTATCAAACGTTACAGTAAACACTTGAATACAGAATCCTTCCAAAACAAATTCCTTTGATCGTTTATTTTATGAAAATCGTTAAATGGCTATCGAAGGAGATATTGGTTCAATTGCGCGTATTTATTTTAAATGTGTGCTGGTCGATAACATCTGCGTTAATCTCAATACACATCCACGTTTCACATATCTTATTAACGATCAAAAGGAAAACAAATTCTGGTAGGCTGGTGTTGATATATATGCATCCACTGCAGTATATGATTCATGACAGCTGACACTGTTGTTAACAATTGTCAACAATAAGTCGGAATATGAAGCGACAACAAAAGTGAAAAAAACCTTATGTGTATGTATATGGTCTGTATGTTTGGTCCTTGTATAATGCCAGACGTCGCCTGTTCTGGTGGCAGTTTCGTGTCAGACTTATTTTGAAATTGTCATAATGTTCCATTAAAGTGAAACCAAGTAGCTACATGAAGTTGTTTCATCTTTACGTTTTGTGTTTAAACAAAGATACAATTTTAACCTATTGCAACATAACGAGAAATTACTCATAATCTTCAGTCGATAGCTGCTTCGGTTTTCAATAACTTTCTAACGAGATGATTATGTACTATATTTGCCATTTTAATAATGTGTTTCGTTTTTAGCTATTATATAACTGTATCTATTATTTAGTCATTTTAATAATGTTTCTTTTTTAGCTATTATATAACTGTATCTATTATTTAGTCATTTTAAATTTTAATAATGTGTTTATTATTTGGCCATTTTAAAACTTTGTCTTTTTTGTTTATTAATGTGTCTATTATTTAGCCATTTTAAAAATGTATATATTATTTAGTCATTTTAATATTGTGTTTCGTTTTTAGCTATTATATAACTGTATCTATTATTTAGTCATTTTAATAATGTGTTTATTATTTGGCCATTTTAAAACTTTGTCTTTTTTGTTTATTAATGTGTCTATTATTTAGACATTTTAAAAATGTATATATTATTTAGTCATTTTAATAATGTGTTTATTATTTAGTCATTTTAAATTTTTGTTTTTATTTTTTAATTAATGTCCATTATTTAGTAATTTAAAACATGTATATATTGTTCGTCAATTTTAATACTGTGTTGTTTACTTAGATGATTTAAAACTTTGTCAGTTATTTAATTAATGTGTCTATTATTTAGACATTTTTAAAATGTATATTATTCAGTTATTTTAATAATGCGTTTATTATTTAGCCAGTTTGTATTATTTAATTAAAGTGCCTATTATTTAGACATTTACAAAATTGTATATATTATTTAGATATTTTTAAAATGTATATTATTTAGTTATTTTAAAAATGCATTTATTATTTAGCCAGTTTAAAACGTTGTCTATTATTTAATTAAAGTGTCTATTATTTAGACATGTACACAATTGTATATATTATTTACTCATTGTTATAATGTGTATATTTTTTTAGCCATTTAAAAAATGTCTCTGTTATTTAGCCGTCTGCCGGAATATTACCTTTCAAATAATCCAACTATCTATTATTTACATGGAAAGGATTGCTGAAATATAGAGATTTGCACGCATATGAGATAATCAAATTATCAAAGGGATAATAACTGAGCCATAGCATTGATGACGTCTAGTTTTCTTAACTACTTTGCTCAGTATAAAGACTGCTATCAAGCACGTGTGATCGTAACAAGGAGAACAAGTGTTGTTTTATTTTGAAATACAAAATAAGTACTTCACTCAAACAAAACGTTCACAAGAATATCTTTGCTATGTGGAATTGTGAAACAAGGCTAAAAAATAAATGTAAGCAAAAGTAATTTATGTTTCAAACAGAAGAATACAAATTAGCAAATATCCCGTCACAACCATGAAAGCAAGAAATTAGAAGCCTTTGAAAAATCCGATATGAATAAATATCTGAGATTTGAATAGTAAATTGTTACATATAACAATATCTTCATCCCCTCTGAAAACATTATAAAGGGAAGGAAAGTCCAGAAAAAGGCTAGATTAGAAGGAAAAGGACACAAAATAGGTATTTCCATCTTTTAATAATCTTGAGATTTTCTACCTATGATACGACGAAAACAAGAGATAGGTATAAGATTTGTTACTTAAATCTCATTTAATATATATTTACTATAATTGATTGTTTGTCAGTTTTAATTTATTTTTTATTTTTCAGTACATGTTATTGTAATGTAAATTCATTCACTAAAGATGGTGTTATTCAGAGAATCGGTTGGCCTGAATTATTCTTTGGTAGAGAAAGTAACGTTGACCTAGATCCTGAGGTTGATTCAATGTTAGTGGAAACCATTGAAACAGGTTTTATTTAAATTTTAAAAAGGAAACAACTTTGTATCCTTGAGTAAACATAATTTGTTCTCGTCAGTTCATGTTAGAAGTACGTGATATAAACGATCACGTGACTCCTTCCCACCCTTTTATTGTATAATAAATAAAACAAAACAGACTTCAGCATACGTCATCGTCTTCAATTCTGATTTTTTTTCCAACATGACTCGAACTTGAATCTTTTAGAAAATTTCATTTTTAGGGCATTTGTAATTTTATTCGAGGATTATTCTTGGCTTACTTTTTGGTTTGATTCTTACAACTTATATATTTTTGGAATAACACGAAACGGATTGACGGTCAGATCCAGTTGCATATTATAGAGGCATTTTACATACGGTAATGTGCTATATGACTCATTTTATTTAGTTGTCAAATAAATACAATTTTTATAGATTTTAAAATTATGTTCTTCGTCAATATTAATCATACTTAATTCAATGCTCCGCTATGAATTATAACTTCATCCCGAAAAAGTGATTGACCATATTGACAGTGTCATAAATATTTGATATAAACAGTATCATTTGAAAGGTCACTGAGCGTTGCGGGGTAAACTAACTGCATTTGTAACACGCTGTATCCTAAAGCATCCAAATCAAGTATTTCTTTTAAATGTTTTTTGGGGGGACACAGTTGCTGAAACGATTTAAAACAATATTAAGCTGAGCTACATTACATTACTAAACTACATGTATTTAAGCTGTTGCTAATGGTGCAAACTTTAAGTATCGTAAAATATATTAAGTTTATCACACACAAATTTTATGTATACCTGATTTCATTTATATTTTAATTTAATTGTTTGATTGTAAGTTTTAAGTTTTTAAATTCCATTGCGCGTTAATCTAGTTTACGTGATTTGGAATATTTTTACAGTTTGATTTTTGCAATTTGTAGCGTTATCAATAAATGGTCCGAAAATAATAAACTTTGCATACATAATTCACGGTAAAACTAACCTTTAATACAAATAGACAAATTATAAATTAGTTTTTAAATTTATATTCATTTAATGGCAAATTTCGATTTTATTCGCTAAATAATATGTATATTATATTGAATAATTATTAGAATTATAGTCATAATTCTTTGCAATATGATATATTTGCATCCTCGCATATGCAAATGCTTTTGCAATTTAATACAAACTAAGCAGCGTGTTTTGTACTTTTTTAGTAGTTGGATGGATATGTCTTTGCTCACCATTTTATAGTACCTTCACAAATTAATAAATCTCTACGTCGCCCTCGTAAAATATAAAGATATGCCAGCCGAACAAAAATTATCTAGCTATTCAATTACAGAGAGAAACTCTAATTCACTGTTTCAGCTATATAATCTAGTGTTAGTTAATAAAAGGAAACTGTGAAATGTAATAATTGCGAAAGATAGAAGTTAATAGAAGAGTTCGAAACTAATGTCCATGTAAAAATAAAATTGATCAATATATTAATTTCTTGTCATCTGCATGGCTGTTCTGAGAATATGTACACTATGACAATGTATTAAATTGTACCTTATATTGATCGAACATGTTTATAATTTCATATCGCCATATGGTTTCATAACGCTACATTTCTCACGTAGACAGAAATGTTTAATATCTGTTACGATATCAAAATACTTTGAAATTGGAGCACAATATATGCTGTTTTGTTGAATAGGTAATGCGATCCTATTCCATTGTAAGACTGAATAAATCCTTCAATCACACGTGAAAACCTTTCAATACTTGCACTAGGGCATCATACCGCAGACATGCAGCATGATATCCCACCCAGTCACATGATCCTGACACCAGGCAGACCAGCCCCAACATGCTGAGCACCAAGAGAGGCTCCTGTTAGTACCAATTTTGAAATAAAGTCGTTGGTATGACTCAGCCGGATATTGAAGCCTCGACATTCCGCATTCAAGACAGACACTCTATATACTAGGCCACGTGAGCGGATTTGAGAAAAAATAATTCTTGCCTGTGCATGCAGTTTTATAACGTATTCGTCTAAGCTAACTTGTATACCAAATTCAAAGTTAATTTATTTGAATTGAAAATTGAAACGCAAGCTCAAGCTCAAAAACATAAGATTAGAAAATCAGATTCCAATATTATCCATTTTAAGTTTGGGTTTTCACACTATTTTGACTTACATATTTTGACTGCGTCTTATGCTAATTCAGTTTCCAAACTATAAGGCCATGTCACACTTTTTTGACTCACAGCTTTTGGTTGCGTCTTATGATAAGACAATTTCCAAACTACAAGGCCACCTCACACTGTTTTGACTTAGAGCTTTTGCTTGTGTTTTATGCTAAAACAATTTTAAAACTGTAAGGCCACGCAACAGTTGCACGATGATTTTCCAAGATTATTCTTTCAATTGAGATTTTGTATTAACGTTCTTAATACTTTCTCGACAAATGGGAATTTTTGAAGGATCAGTAACCATGCATCAAAACGTATGGACAGTTATAATAGCATTAATTAATCTTTAATGGATCTAGTTTTAATCATGGATAAAATATAAGGATGTCCTCAAATTTCCTAACCCCTTTTGCCATGCAACCTTCATTGTGTTGTCTCTCTTTCTGGCTGAATGTACATATTTATGTGATTACTTACTGAAGTATGTTCGTATGTCTATCTTATCTAAGCAACCAAATTAAGCATAATAACTTAGTAGTAAACATCTGATACCTACATCAATAAAATCAATCGTATTGAAAAGTTACTATTACACAGAACTTGTTATATCAGCTTTAAAGCGTTTGTTTTATGGAAAAGTCTGATATTTTCTGTATTGTTCTATTTCTTTTGTCTACTGATCTCTGCCGTATGGAAGGTTGGATATGTTGATGATAAATGATGAATGGGTTATGTAAAAGACAATGCTATACAAAACGGAAAAAATATAAAACACATTTTAAATTGTCAAAGATTGAAAGGTCATCATTGAAGCATACGTATAGATCAGAAGTAGATGTTGACTGAAGTTTATGAGTGTATTCAAGTTTGTATGCATTTATACCGATATAGACCTTATTTTAAAGAAAGGAATCAGTTTAGATAAAATTGTTTACTCTATAAACTAGGTACTCATTATAAGAAATTATCAACATGAACGTATTCTAACAGGACTCCGCCAGCCAAACAGGAAATAGTTGCTTGTATACTAAAACGAGAACACATACGGACGTATAACTAGGATAGCAGGTGCTCTTCGGTACATAATATATTATATGAGAGAAAACAAACCATCCCCGTGATAGGGTACAATTTACGCTCAATCTTAACTGGATTATCGCGACGAAGTTATTAGTAAAATATTAGCAAATGAAGACTTTTCATTTCTCGGGTTTATTGTATACTTTATGTGTTACTGTGTAACAGAACACGATTAGTTTATTAGTTATGTGATATTAGTATGATAATGTCATGTCATTTTCAGAGGTGTCCATAAACGAATAAATTTTCAAAGTTGTCTTGACCCATATACCGACTTCCATGATAACAATGGTCGATAGCACAGTCAGCTGTTATGAGTCATGCTATAATTTTATGTAAATATGTAAACACCTGCTTACCATTACAAAATCTATCATTTGATCGTGAACAAAATATGTCAAACGTTTGAAATGAACAGTCACTAACACAGCTGTTTCGGTTTATATTGTGAGTACAAACGATTGTAAAAATCATGCGCAATGCAACAATATGATTCTTGATAATGCTGGTTTACACATTTTGACATATACAATGCCCTGCATTTTCTTCTGCATATTTAACAAAAGTACGAGTTGTGAAGTTTTCTACGGTCACAATTCTATACGCACATTTAGCTAAAGAAGGAAGAAATGCATTTTGTCAGAAGTTTTCCGTATTGGCTTAATTGGTCTCCAGCGCTAAACGACAATACAATAACGTATATCAAAAAGAGTTAAGCAAACATGGCGTGAACAGAAAAACGTCCGAATCAGGAAAGGAAATATACTAAAAGAATACATATAGGTTTACGTTCTTTTCGAGATGTAAAAATGAATATTTACGAAGAGTTTAAGGTTAAAATGACGCTAAAAGGTTCCTTTCCTAATTAAACAAAACATGTTTTAACGAATGTTATATATATATATATATATATATATATATATATATATATATATATATATATATATATATATATATATATATATATATATATATATATTCTTACAACAATATTAATAACACCAATTATAATGATTAATGATTAACAGTACCATGAAAGGCGTGAATTGACAGCAGAGTTTATGAAAATCGATTACATTAATCAATCCGAGATTAATATATGTGCAAATTATATTTTCTAATTCACATATTTTTGTTCGGACTTTTGGTAAGTTTTGTTTTTCGCCCATATTTTATAAAAAATATGAAATGATAATCTGTTAATAAAACTCAATTAAGAAACAAACATCTTAAACTTTTACATTAGGGATTTGAAAAGATTGCGATATAACGATTTTTGGCACTTCTGACCGGACAATTGTACAGTACACGAAGCCTTCCTCTTATTGAATCAAAAACATGAAAATATTTAGTACAATTACATAAAAAGTGCCGGTTTTACTCAAGCACTGACTCGTCGGGCAAAGACACCCCTTTCCATATATATATATATATATATATATATATATATATATATATATATATATATATATATATATATATATATATATATATATATATTCCCATTTGGGAAGCTAAACTATAACTACAAATACAAACTTTTAGAAAAGACATTTCCTGTCAAATGAGTGGAGTGGGGATTTCACAGGAGATTAGTAGGACAGATACAAAACTATGAATAGTTCGAGAAGACCCATGCTTTTGTACGATTCAATATAATCAAGTTGAGCAATTTATTTTATTTTCTAACCTTTCACGAAGAAATGGTTAATTAAGTCAAAGTTCGTATAGATTTGGGTAGATATGAATATGGTTAAAAGGTTTGGGTATTATTACACGTATCTGGATTCGAGATATTGGGCCAAATATTCTGGACAGAATACCTATAAACAGACAACACTATTCGATATAAGCATTTGTTTCTGGCATGCTGTAAATAACTGTATGACTGACAGACCATTGTAAGTATTAAAAACATTATAATATACATAGATATAGATCTAGACAACTGTAGACACATCTAAAAACTGAAGGCAGTCAGTATGTATCGTTACTAGTCTACATTTCCACTGTTATCTAATATGGAAACAAGCTGACTGTTAGAACCGATGAAAAATGACATTTATCTTTTATTGCCTCACACGAAGGATACAAAAGAAATATAATGTTGTTTGTTGCCTCTGTTTGTTTGCATATGTAAATTTGTAATAATATTTGCAATTATGAAATAGTTTCTATTAAATTTTTTAACACAACCAATTCAACAATTCTGTTCTGTATCTTGAGGATCCATGTTTCCACGACTACCTTTTTTGCACCCTCACGTCAACTTTCCTTACACAGTTTTAAAGAATTGCACCAACGTTATGAATTAATATTTGGAACTACTTAAATGAAGGAGGCACTGATTCTGTCAGACGAACCTGTTAGAAACGAATCCTGCATTACAATTTTAAGCAGTATATTTATTTTAGAAAATGTACCATGAAACAAATATCCGTTTCCGAGTTAATTGGGTCGTGTGCTTTATCCAGATATGTTTTAATTCTCTAATAGTCAAACTTAAGACTTCTTTGTAATACATACATGTAATTGCTTCAAAATAATTTAAGAGATAACTAGTGACATATTAATTATAAGTTAAATAGGATTATCTTCCATACTAAAATAAGGATCACAGCAATAATTTTGACAATAGCTGAAAATTCACGAACACTTGCTTTTTCAACAGTGCATCATATACGCATCCGCCAATGTTCTTTCGCATTTTTATAAACCTCGGATCTAAGTTTCACGTTTTGGTACATGGTACATTGATAACAAATGTCCCGTTAGAGAACAGACTGCCTTAGTAAAAATTATAATCGAGGTTTTCATTGTGTCATAATTCAGATTTTGACTAGAAGTATTATCAGACTATTTCCTCAAATGTCTATTCATAAAGAAGAATTTAGACAAAATCATCAACAAATTGTATTTTAACGAGACGATTTTACCATTTATCTGTATAAACGCATCGTTTTCACTATTAATTCAGGTAATTATGACGACGTCCCATGAAACTTTGATAGCATAATGATCAGGGTAAAGGCTCAGAAAAAATCAGAGAAGACACTGATTGACGCCAAACATCTGCATGCATATGTAATTTTGTACTTGCTGTGTTTTCTTCGTATTTGTACATTTTGGACGATTGGAATGTTTTGGAATGAATGAAGATTATCTTTTTCAATGTCAGCAATAACAATTTATTGTAATTACTGTAAATGCATTCAATTACGTTTGTAATATAGTTTTGCAGGATAAAGTATCAGTGTCTTAGAGAGCAGCAGAGAAGGTGACTCCACCTTTCTCTAGAACGTCATAAGCGTAAACATAAATCTTCTTACAAAACGAAACTATAAGGCCAATAAAGCCAAACCGAAGCTTTTAGCTAACCGAGAGTTTATCTCCAAGAGTTTCCCTTTGGGGCTAGTTGTTTTTGTTACTTTAATTTTGTCATCTTTTTCTCCTTCAAAATGTGTACGCGCATTTTCGTTTACCCATAGGACGTCTCACTGATGTCGCGCCTTTTCAACTACTGTGATTATATCAGTCTCTCAACCAAATATCCTTTCAAGACCTACACGATATCGCGACCTAGTATCATTTAAATATATCGTTATAAATCCGTGTGAGATATATCCCGTAAATAACTTGTTACATGATATTGCTTGTGAACACCATTCAATATTCCTGGTTTGGAATTTTTATTCAGTATGGCAATTTATTCATTAGCAAGACCAGAGCCACGTTTGTCACGGATAATCCAAGTTTTATTGTCTGTTTTAGCTAGAACAATACATTTTAAATTGAGAATATATATTTAATCGTCCAGAAATAATCTCTGCTGCTCGTTGGTTGCTCATCGTAGCGTCGACACTTTTCTTGACGACTTTGTCGACATCTTTGATGATTTGAATGCTGACGACACATGATATGCACCATCGTCGTGAAATTCTTTCTTGGCGCCACGAATATTCTTAATCAGATTTTTCTTAGGATCAACCAAACTTATGTCAAGTCCAAATCTGGATTTAGAAGGAGTGATTGTAGATAATCTCTTAAACTCCTCTAGATTATAAGTAAGGCATATCTATATATATATATATATATATATATATATATATATATATATATATATATATATATATATATATATATATAAACGAATATATGCAATTTCTTAATGATAGGCTATATAACTCCTTGGAACAAAGCCTCTGTACTTGGATTTTCGGATATCATTCATAGAGCGTACGTTGCGGAAGTCGAGGACCAAACTGTGTTTGATCAGTGGTGTTAGAGTCAGAAGAGAAACACGATTACGTGTACAATGTGGTGGTAATAATTACAGAGAGCTGAACGACGTTATGATAAAAATGATAACACGGACAGCGACAAAGTTATAAGAAACGCTGAATAATGATTTAAGCAAATAATTTTATTATATAAAATGAGCAAAAAGAATTTATGAAACATTCTATCTTAATACATTACGAAGCATCTCGTGATGGTAACATCAGACACTGTCAACTAAAACGATCTTGAGTCGGTTATGTTAATATTTTTGGTTCTCAAAGATTGATTGTTGGGTGCGAAAAGGTTTTTTTTCTGGCATAAATTCATTATCATTGTTGTTATAGAGTAGTCGATAACGGTCATGTGATCGATTGTATTGATTCAAATTCGAAATATATTCATATAATTAATTTACGTGTTGTTACACAAAGTCAGAATTGTCGATTGGGAGAAACTGGTAAATACCGTAAATTTGCTAGGGTTGTCAAGTTTGTCAATAATGAGACAGTCAAAGAAATTATATTTCGATCTTTTTATGGAACCAGCAAATATTTTTATATCTACACATCTTCGATTCAGCGCGTAGCAGATAAGATATACAAATCAGCGTTTTCGAAGAAATCTAGGCACAATATAATATTTAAGTATTGCTGAAGAGAGATAGATAACTGTCTCTCAGGTAGAGTTAAGTATATTTATCCCGCTTGTTAAACATACTACTAGCTATTTATTTAAATTTGTGTTTTTTCTGAAACTTCTATCGTCGGCGGCGATAGGATACAAATTACTATATAATATATACTTTTGCTGGGTTTCGGCTGTCACAAAATATGGAACAAATTCAAAAACTTCGTTGTCTTTGGAAAACGATTGGTTTCTTATATTTGTAATACCGAAGTTACGCCTGTCACAAAATATGTAAGATAGAATAATGTATTATTTTCTAACATTTCCGTATTATTAAAGAGAGATAACTCTTGCATTTTTGGCAGAGTAATTCAGTAGGTGTTACCTCTTTTGTTCCTGCCAATGACCTGAAGTAAGGGAGGTAAATAAATATATAGAAATTTACGTACTTTCAAAATCAATCATGGAGACGTGGGATTGATTGGTTAAATAACATTTGTATCTTAATCATCAATATGATACATAAATTATGTCATATTATCTTTTCATCAAAACATACTAACGTATGGACGCTCCATACATGGTGATATAATTATAGGTGAAAATTATCAAAAATATTAAATTATATAGTAATTTGGATAATTTACGCATCATCATGGATAAAGGTCTGGGTTTTTGTGATTGTAGGGTCAGAGACTTTTCAGACTGAGGGTGTCGTTAAGATTTTATGTAAAGATTCATTTGTAGATTTTCACTAAATAAATCAATTAAGTTCCCGATTTGGTCCGTAAGTTTGAAATGTAGTGTTGTCATTAGTAAATTATGACATCGAAGATAATACCGGATTAATCTGCTCGTATACAATCAAGCTTCCATGGGATACTTGAGGGGTGAATGCATACATAATATATCCCTGCTGTGCATGACTTAATATTTCTGTGTTTGTCTGATAACTTCCATCAATTGCATCACATCCAAAGTTTACTGCGATCGTTGATGTTATATTTACGATTCCCGGTGACATGTGTCTACCATTAAAGTCTGGATTATTTTCGTGTCTTCAGACGAATAGCAAAAATGGATTGCAACATGTTCGCAATCTCGTATGGAAAGTCATTACAAACAAACTAAATGAAACTGATGGGCATTGTAGAAACCTTCTTTTATAAACAGTCTCTCACTGAATTTATTTTAAATGTTTGCAAGTGAGCTTACAATCTCATATAAACAGCCTATACAGGAAATAAATTGGGCCCATTAATCTTTTAGAATATTCCTATTCTAAACATCCTACCATCAAACATATTTTAAACTTTAAAAGTGCCTTTTCAATAACACATTCCCATGCTTTTCATCATGTTGATTTCATTTTCAAATATCACAATTTACCGATGGATTGGTAGTTTGTCATTGCAGTGCTATAAGGAGATGTACAAAAGTTAATGGTGAAAACTGCGATGACTTGATAGATGAAATCTTTTCATGATTTGGCACTTGAACTATTTGTCAGAGATGATTTTAGATTCAAAATATGGTATATGGATTATCTACGAAACCTAATATCGTTGCTTTGGATTGTTTTGTCACCTTAAGCAATTACCTCAGCTACTGGCGGTACATGATAAGCATGTGTGTTTGCGAGAATTATTTAATTGTCAAAATAAAATGATTTTTTTAGGATCTGAGATGATACCATGCATGAACGATACATAACTTTTATTTATCATTGAAATGTTGCAATCTATCAACAAAATGTTCCTTTTACCTCAAAAGATAGTAAAACTGAATTGAATGCAGTAAATATGAAATACGATTTCAGCTGTTTGACCTTAAACATACCTCAGTTTATTTTATGGAGACATATTTAACAAAATAATGTTACCAACAAACATTATTTGTAATAAATATAGTAAATTTAAATGTAGTAAATATGTATAACAGGTGTTATTGATGGTGTGAGAATGTTATATAGTAAATTAAATGAGGGTGATATTCTCCAGCTAACACTCCCTGCACTGTACACCTTTAGTGGAGGGGAAAGTGTTTACTTGATTAGGTCCGAACGGAAGGCAATTAATCTGCGATCCATTTAAAAGTGGCTTTGGCTAACCAAGTAGACACATATTTTATGCGAGGAATTCTTTTGTTGCTAAGAAAGCATCATTTACGTTGACATATGTCTCGCATGCTACGAAAAGAGTGTACGTTATCCTAACTTTGTCATTATGGATGACAGCACGATAATTGTGTTTAGTATTCACGTTATCGTATAATGAAGGTTCTAAAATAACAGGTCTATAAAAAACGAAGACAGCGGAGTGGTGGCGTTATGCTTTGTAAAGAAAAATATACACTAGAGCATAGACTTGTAGAATGAAAGCAATATGTCGCAGTCAAATTATTCGGAGGAAAATATAAAACTAGGAAAACTGAGAGTGAAATCAAATATATAATGATCAAGGGAGATAACCGGGTAAACGTTAACACATCTCCCACTTAACGCTCGCACATTTTTGATGGTACTATTTTGTGAACAATTGCTTCTATGTAGTGCTAAAATGAGACATGTCTAATATGGAAATAAAATTAACAAGCACAAAGTTTAAACAAATTTGTAGCACTTCTACAACTTCACTGCGAGGTCAAAATAACGAAATGAGTCAAGAGAAGATGCAGACGTCTTCTGATATAAACGAAGGAAACTATTCATTTAAAAAATGGCAAGATGTTGAAAGGTAAACAATACATGGATGGAATTTTTACTAAGCATATACGATTATTCATCTGATATATATGAAATGGGCAACCTTTTACACACGTCTGAGGAACAGTTGTACGATTAAGAATAAAAGTACATAGTAAACAAGAACAGAAGATATTAGAGATAATAAACATTTAAATAAAGTGTGTTTTTGCTCATTCAGTGAGAGTTACACAATCACTTGTCTTCTTTACCTATCGACATATAGAAAAAATTAACGGCTGATGAAACTTCATATATATCATTAAAATGTAAATGGCTACACCAAGGTAGCGGATATTACGCTGAACAAAATGCTCTTGCATTTGAACAAATTGAAGTTAAATCACATTACTACTACCAGGTACATAGACAGCGTGTATTGGCTAATCATAAGAAGGATGACTTTGTTGTACGGACACCCAAAGTTTCAGATGTAGAGAGGATTTGGCTTGAAAAATAACTGTAGAGGAAAATAATGTTTACCAAGTTAAAAATTTCATTATAAGTATTCTGTCAGAAATGTTTTCGAGAAGAAATATAAAAGTCTTTTAGAGGAGAAGTATACAAGTCGTTCCTCTTTCTTTCAATACAAAGTGAATTAAATGCAGTAATCAAGATAGTGAATCTAAGCTTAATTTAAGAAAATGTGCAATATAATATTATTCTAGTTAAGAACATTATTAATTTTATTTTGTATCGGTTCCATTAAAATTTGATTTGGAACATAGCATTGACCACTACAGTATACATGATGCCAACTGTACCTACTACATGCATACTATAATTAATAAATAGTTGCTGCAGTTGATGACATGTTTTTCATTTTTGTGGAGAGAATATCTGTAGTTATATAACCGCTCCGGTGGCCTAGTGGTTAGATCGTCCTCGGAAGCGGGAGGTCATGGGTTCGAGCCCCGGCTGAATCATACGAAAGACTTACAAAAATGGTACGAACAGCTACCTTGCTAGACGTTCACCATTAAGAGGTTAGTGTTAGGACTGGACGGCCTGGTGTCAGGATAATGTAACTGGGTTGGACATCATGCTACCTGTCTGCGGCATGATGCACAGTGCTAGACATAATTATAAACTGCCACACTACATACATAGTAGCGATATGACTAAAAAATTGTTAAAGCTACTTTAAAAATTCCAATCACACGCAATTGCATAATTCGTGCATTAAACGTTTGTGAATGGTGATTAACAAATCTGAACAGTGCATGACGCCTGTATCATGAAATATAGTTGTTTGATTTTTGTATATATATCAAATAATACTAAATAAACAGTACATTTGCATATTTTGTAGCCAATTTGATTACACATATATACAAACGTTTCTTATGCGTTAAGATTATCACTATAAAGCGATGTGAACAAACTACCAATATATTAGACAGTGGATTGCATTTCAGACAATTTTGTTGTTACAAAGCCATAGATTTCCACTGGATCTTGATGATTTCGTCCGCCTTATAAATGCATTATTGTACACAATTATTGTATATACATGTAAAGAATTTGTTTATATCTCCCCCTTTACAATACTTCCTTGAAAAATATGATGTGTTCATCTGAAGAACATACATGGTGATTATGCGGAAGCACTTGAAGAATAAAATATGAACAATATTATTGACATCCTGTTTATTTTCTTAAAGTTCCAATACATATACAGGAACATCGACATCGAAATGGAGATGTTCAATATTCACTTTCCACACACACACACACACACACACACACACACACACACACACACACACACATCCGCACACACACATTCATATTAACACATCCACACACATACATATGCACAGATATACACATCCACATACATACATACATACATACATACATACATACATACATACATACATACATACATACATACATACATACATACATACATACATACATACACACATATAATTAATTAACTTTTGAAATAGGTAATGGAAACTAATACATTTTTCCTTTCAAGATACTTCTGTGGGGAAAAAAAACCTGTTAGGACCTTGTGTGATACGCTGAGTTAACAAACTGTGTCTAATTATTAAATTAATAACGTGCTATATTCACTGATTTCGTAGTTTCAGATACAGTAGTGATTTCTCTGTATGTCCATTTTGTAGTTTAGTTCATTTTTGACGTATTTCTCATAAGGCTAATTGAAGAATAATAAAGTTAATATTCTTAATTACATTGTATAATCAACTGTAAATTATTTTTGTAACGTGCATTTAACTTTGTTAGCTAGGGAAATGAGGCATACACCAATAGGTCTCTCTTTTTCTCTTTTGCTCATCGTATTATGTGATTGCAAAAGTGCCTGACATAAAATAAAACCTTTCGGAGTCAATTCTGCAAAACATTTTGGAAACTTTAAGCTAAACAGTTTTATGATCGTGTTTTATAACTAATACAAATCGAGACAAGGTTGTCCTACCATGGGCTGACTCTATATATATCTTAGCAGTGATTGAACATATGACATCAATGGTAAGACCTAGTGGAGAAAGCGGAGAACAGGAGAATGTTATTTTCATTCCAAAAGCAACTACCACATGCCTACTCTCATACAGGATATTGAATCAAGCATAAAAATATCAAAGATTGTGCATATCATGGTTTATTTCAAGAGTTCTTGCAAACTCATTCATATTATAGCAATGGACACAGCTTTCTCCACCACAAACAATGGTCTTTATCTTTCAGCTTAGGGTAAACGTTCTCTAACTTTTTATTCTATGTTATTCTCTTTTTTGGTCTCTTTGAAAACTTCAGAACTGATATATACCCACATATGCGTGGCCTTCTTTTTCGGTATCTTGCATAACTTTTTTTAAATTTTCCTTTTGGAATTTATTTGTTTCTTCTGTTATGTAATTTGTTTTGTTTTTATCATACATGAGAAGACAGGATCCACAAGAGTTAAAGTTTCATATTACAACTTCAACATTATTAGCCATACTGTTTGCCTTTTCTCATCATATCAATATACGTTTCAATTAATCTCCTGATTGCTGATCAGTTAGTTATATCTTTATTTCCATCTAACTGTGTAACGAGTTGCCTTTGTAAACCTCTTGGTGAAAAGGGATTACAAGCTTCTTTATATACCCACTACAGTTCATCTCTCTTACTTTCATGTGTGTTCAACATATCTCCTTCTCGCATACATCTCACTTACTTTAAAAAGTTAGTTTTACCTACAGATGTGAGGCAACATATACAAAAATTGTCTATTAGATGGATGGATGTATGGATGGATCGATGGAGCGAGGGATGGAGGGAGGGAGGGATGGGTGGACGGACGAACGGGTGGACGGATTGATGGATAGATGATAGACGTTAGATAGATAGACAGATAGACGGATAGACGGATAGATAATGAGTCAGAGACAGAGCGACAAGGAGCTAGAAGAGTAATTAAACTTACATCGCTCGATCATACCGCTTGCATGTAATCAGTGAACATAATTGTACAATAGGCACTTCATTCTTCGGAAACTCTTTTGAGTATGCGTTGTCCTGTTTTGATCTCCTCTATTCTGATAATATTCTATTCTAATTTCTTAGGTACTGAAATGCATATAATATTTAATATTATTGAAACACATTTAACATTCGACACTTAACAAGGCTGAGCTGAAGAAAAAAAAATGATCTTCATATACAGGACGAAGGGTATACAGAGTTAAGTAGAAAATCGTTTTCCGTATTGCCATATTTTAATATTTAAACAAAATGGAAATGCAAACACATAAAAAGAGCATTTATAAACAAATTATTGGACAAAATCAGTGGCTAGACATGCCAAACAATTCTGAGGTCATATATTGAGCGAAAGGGCACTATCAATGCCAGTGCTGTGATGGGATATAATTAATAAGATTTAATTTCAAGTGCATGCAAAGAGACTCCAAATTATACTGACAATCTGCCGGAAACGGAAGTCCCAGCCCCAAAAATGTAAGTATTATGTTATTTGTACTACAACGACCATATATGCACTACGATCTCATTGTTTTGTTCGTTACTTATTTTATGTTGGGAAGGGCTAGTTGGGGTTGTCTTTGTTTGTCAACCTTGAATGTTGGTTGAGGACGATTTCTGTTAACAATTGAATTGTCAAGTACTTTGTAAACAAATCTTGTACACTCATGTTGTAGACTTTAAATGTCAGTTTATTAGATCTGTTTGATTTAAAACAAGTGTTATAGCTGTTTGAAAGTAGAGATGATAAAGTGACCATTGTGGACCTGTTAATCAAATCACACATAAAATTTCAAACCAGAAAATGAATGAACGTGATATTCGCAATGTCATAAACAAACGTGTATTGAAAATGCCATTCTGATCATATAAGGAGTCATTTTGGAATAATGTAACTTTTCGGTAATGGAATGGTTTAAACTATGACGAGTGCTATCTTGTGTATATTATAATATCATTGAAAATGATACTCAGTGCATGGACTATCGCATATGTAAGATACGAACTATTGTATAAGCAAAATTCGTGGAGAAAAATGCAATTGAAGGATTTCGTAGAAAAATAAGATATTACAACCAAAATGTCTTCGTGAATGTATTGCAATACAATCTCTTTGGCGCGTTAGCTTTGTTGATACAATGTTATATATATCTTTATATATATATATATATATATATATATATATATATACATATATATATATATATATATATATATATATATATATATATATATATATATATATATATATATATATATATATATATATATATATATATATATATATATATATGCGTGTGTGTGTGTCTGTGTGTGTGTGTAATACAGGTCGTAACATAGCTAAGGAAGTATGAAAGTGACCAGGGATAAACGTGTATACTTTAGCTAATAATAAGAATGGAAACAATATCCTTACATTTCTGCATCTTTAATTTCCCTAGTATGTACCTTTATAGTTCTACAAATGTAATGTACATGAGCTATGTCATGGGTTCTAAAGCTTGATTACAGATATCATAAGTTTGCTGTAATTTCGACTACATTCCATGTGCAATTGTATCTTCTATACTGCACTCAAAAAGAAATTAACATAATATTCCTTAGCGTCTATTTTATTATTGCAATCTAAAGAGTTCATACTTTCCAACATTCTGATTCCAAGTAGTCAACGATAGAACAGAGAGTCACTTAAAGATGAGTCAAGACGACTTCCTCGCTTCTCAAATCAGATATATTTCCTGTAGAGTTGACACATACATCCAATCCATAAAAATAATACAAAATATTGGTAGAATCGACACAAATATCAAAATCTAATCATTCCAGACCAAATGGAAAAGTTCTTCCAAAGCGCATTCATTCACAATATTACTCCAACTTTCAACTTTAAGGCATCAAACAATATTTCCTTTTGACAGTTATGTCGAATACTCGACTTCGTTCAATGGGCGGATTTATGCGCGAATCAATATTGTTGTTGTCTATCGATGAACCTGGGATTGTTTATTTTGTTTTTGGAATACAGAAAAATAAATACAATCACATTGTTCCTTGTAGTTTTTACAAAATAAAATTAAGCCTCATGTCGAATAAGATGACGAGTGTATAATTATACGTTTACTGCACTTGTGTGTGATATGAACATGTTTTGTCGGATGAATACTGCACTCGAAAAGGTCGTGTATTATCCATCCGAAAAACTCGTTCATATTTTCCTATACAATTGCAGTAACCTATAATTGTACGTTTATCTCGAGAACTTTAAATTAACTATGATATGCTGTTAATTGTACATGAGTTGGTATGAGTTTCTCTAGAGATGGTATACAACGTTAGTAACCTATATTGTCCTCGAATGCCATGTTTAGCATAGGATGACTCACATAATGATTTGCAGTCCAGTGTATTCCCATCCAGCGTCTTTTTATATAAGTATGCTTTAGTATCGATCTTAACATTTTTGTGTAATATCATTTTCAGCAGCATAATGTGAGTGTGACTGGTTTCATCTTAAAATGAACATCATATTTACCTCAGAACGGAAAGAAGAATTGTAGTTGGATTTTATGGTTGCATCGGCATTTCCCATATTCGAGATATTTTAAATTACTACTTTGCTTATGGTGTTTTGAAGAATTTTTTCTTCTTCAAAGTTATGGAACTGATTGTTTTTATCAGTGCATGCACAGCAATTGTACCATGGGTCAGTTTCAAATTAATATGCACTTAACCATTATTGGTTCCCTCTCTACTCACTTTTGTTTACTGTCTGTCCTTCTTTTTCTTTGCGTATGTGTGTCTACGGATGTGTATATGTAATTTTCATGCACTTTTGTACTATCTTTCTCCTTGCAAACGCCAAGACCTCTTATTATTTGCAGTTTTGTGACTGCCGTTGGTGATAACAGTGTAATATATAAATGTCAGAAGATAAGTTATTGCTCCCGGCACTTATGACTTATCACTTCCGTTATGCTGTTGTACTTCGGGATGATCGGGCGCACTGGAATTATTTTCCTGTACATATCAAATGTGAGGACAGTGGAATTGGGGGTAAATGATTGGTGGGGGTTTAGAATAATAATTTTTTTCTAAAAGTCCGACATTTTGACTTCTCGCATTACATTAATAATAGGTAAGAAACTGTATGAGAGGGTAAATAGCTCGTAGCTGCATCAAGAAACCGAGTATTAGAATAGATTCGATAACTATTTCTAATTAAACGGAAGTATAAGCAAACGTTTCTCATCCTAAAGACTGTTTATGCTCTTCCGTCCTTGCCTGATCGAAGATAAAAGAGGAAATTATAATCATTGATGTTTGTCTCTCTAGCAACTTGTTGCTTCCGTGTATTCTGTACATAACAAAAATCTTGGAAGTGATTCAAGTTGCCGTTACTTCGATATATTTCTGATTGTGGTGTTTCCGACTGCATACATGTACATTTTGAAGTAAATATAGAGGATGGCTCACGATTGATCTTATTGTTAGTAATTAATTAGTCCAATTATTAAACTAATGAGTATAGATATTAAGTTAACTCGATATTCTTTCACAACTCAACATAATCTCGAAAGGCAGCATTTCGGTTCGGTAAAAGAAGAAACCCAACACATTTTATACATAAATTTACAAGATATATTAATTAATCTTGTACAGAAATTAGACAAGTGGTTTTTTGCTTTTAACAATATTACATTTCAATATTTTGTTCTTGTTCGTACATTTGTTCTTTAGTCCATCTGTTGCAATTTCGCTACAAATCCATCCAACATATCTATATGGAACGTGTTAGCTTCATATCCATATTAGTCTATACGGTTATAGCGTTTTCCACGATGCTTTTGTTTCAATATGTTTAATATTTTATATTTTATACATATTAGTCTATACGTTTATTATATTTTCCACGATTATTTTGTTTGAATATTTTTTATATTTTATATTTTATACATTGTAGTCGATACGTTTCTAGCATTTTCCACGATGCTTTTGTTTCAATATTGTTAATATTTTATATTTTATACATAGTAGTCTAAACGTTTCTAGCGTCCATCCATTTTTTACTCATCGTATCCTAAGCAGGTATACATATTTCTATGAAAATATTGACTGTTTCAGAGGCTGGTGGTGTGGTGAAGCATAGTCAATTGCTTCCCAGTATGCTTTCAATAACGTCATAATCCTTCACGATCAGCTTCATAGCTGGAAAATATTCTTCTGATGCAATTTTGCTATGAACATTATCTTATCTAATTACATGCTCATTTTATGGGTTTAGTCTCATATACCGACGGGTGCAAAATCAGTAGTTGTTTCTTTTGTTTTAATATTGCGTCATCCATAAATACATCCCAAATACGGTCAATTTCGACTCCTGACGTAACTATACTCGTATCACTTCCAAACTCATAAACATAGCGTCATTGGTACATAACTGATTTTACCCTTTTACAATACCATTCAACAACACCTTGTCGCACATGTAACATTTTAAGGCAGGGCGGAAAGTCCGTCGAATCTAACAAAGACTTGAAACAGTTTAAGATAAAAAAAACCACTCTTTTAAATATTCCTCTGTGGTTGAACACTGTAAAGATATTCTCCGCTGCAGGATAAAATATTGAACATGCAGATATTTTTAACAACCCCACCTAATTTTACCTTAACAGGTACATTGCTGCACATACCATATTTTCATATAATGTTATAGAATGAGTTAGTTTTATGGCCTTTATGTTTGCAAAAGCGTGTCAACAGGTACAACTGGATAACAGTAATTTATAGATTTCATCCATGGAAAAATGTTTAAAACACTGTATGGAGTTGAGGTTGTTGCGTTGTTGTATTTTCATCCGTTTGCTACCAAATTTATTTTCTAGTTCATATATAAGCAGGTGCGATAAATAAGATCACTTTCGATTGTCTACATTTGTATTTGTATAGCTTAAGTCATTTCAAAAATATAATCCTCTCTCTCTAAGTATTTCACCTGATTCTATACATTTTAAAAAGACGATTCTAGACAGAACGCTATGGAAAGTATCTGACATGCAGTAGCTTTATTTAAATAATTACACGTTTAGTATCATCATCATCATCATCATCATCATCATCATCATCATCATCATCATCATCAGTCTCTTGACCTAGTGTGGTCGTTGAGGCACTGTGCTGTTGAACATCTGACCAGTTCCCTCATCTTGTTTCGGTCATGTGCCAATGCCTGTGTCTCCGTAAAACTTTTTCTGGTCCATTCTGTGATGTTGTCACTCCAGTTTTGTCTCTGTCTACCTCGACTTCTACAACCTTGGACACTACCCTGCAGTACTGTTGTGGATAGACTGTTGACTGTAGTGGCATGGCCATACCATTTCAGCTTTCTCTTTTTGACAGTGGTGAGGAAGTCTTCATAATGACCTACTTTGTGCCTGATGGTGTTACGCAGTATAGTATATCATATAACAATTGAAATTAATTGTGATAAAGCAATACAATGAACACGAACGAGAATTGAATCTTCAGCTCTGAACATAGCGCAAATACGAGGAAGTGTGACCGCAAACTTTATACCTCATGGAAATGGCACAAAATAACCAGTCTCAGAAACTTGCGTCAAGGTCACTTGGATCAATTTAACATTTTAGCATTGTCTTAAATCAGTGGAGGGAAGGAATTGGTCGAACTGTTTGATCACATCAAAGCTATTCTACAAAGAGAACCAGCAGAAGTAAATCTTTGATACGTAAAGATCTTTTCTGTGCAACATTGTTTTCACAAATTTATCGAAAGTAGAAGCAACTCTTTGTCTCGAATCAAAGTTGTTTTCAGGATGGTTGGAATGCCGATGGAAGCCATTTTTAGCCCATATTTTTACTGTCTTTCTTAGCTCGCTAACAAAATGCGTCACACCAAAATCAAATAACTTAGCCCGCTAACAAAATGCGTCACACCAAAATCAAATAACTTATCTCGACTGGTTTTCATGTCAATGCCACTGCGATTTCTTCAGACACTAAAGTAGGCATGGGTATAAAGGATAATTAAACAGAGGATCTAATGGACTGTTACCAACATAACATCAAAACAATTAAGACATTAAATTGAATATGATTTGCAAAACATAAACACAGAGCGTACTACGTATCAACCATTGGATAAAATACTCGTGGAATAAATTTAAAATAGCAATGCGATATAAAAAGCCGTCATTAGCCGTTAGCATTATGTATATTAAAACCATATATATATATATATATATATATATATATATATATATATATATATATATATATATATATATATATATATATATATATATATATATATATATATATATATATATAAATTTGTATTTTTTTTTATTTTATCATAATATGTTATGTACAATTTATTTGACCATGTCTAAAAAAAAGTCAATGAGTACCTGACAAGAATCATTATTTACATAAACAATACAAAACATAGCTTCCAAGTTTCTGTTTGTAGGTTAAATATTATGATTAGGATCATTATCAGTTAATGTAATCATGATTACTTGGGTCTGGGTCTAGCATAATGCAATTCCCCTGTGAAGAACATGTTGTACCTGATGTTTCTCGTGTTCATTTGTATTTGAATAACATATTTTATATGTTTACAACTTAGACTTTTCCAGACATACAATTTGAACCTATATTCTGTCTCTACTTGTGTGTCTTAGTTTTTAATATCATATTGTTTGCTTGAAAAGGTACTCCTTCTTGGAATAGCATCAGAAACATAATAATTGTATTGTTGTGCTTAGGTTTTGATTTGGGTGAAGGTTTTCGTTCAAAGTGCTCAATACTATTCTTTTTCAGAACCTTTAAATTGCTTTTAAATTGAATTCAGACATGGACATATTTGATTGTATTATTGTATAACTTTGCTATCGCGATAATTAGTAAAAGAAAGCTTTCGTAACTGTATCGTCCTCAAATATTAGATTAACATGTAAGGCTTTTGTCATCATAAATAATCTTGATTAATGTGTATTCATTTTTGTTTCCTGCTTGAATATGAAGAGGTTACTTTCAGACTACTTTTAGTTTTATTCAACTCTTTTCAGTATGGCCGAGATATCTTTTTACTCGGTTAGCACAGTTATAAACTGATGTTTTCCGTGTCTGTCGTGACAAAATTATTATCGAATGCTTGCTAACAATGTATGCTTTACTTTGACACAAATATTGACCTCTCTACCGGACGCTTCATTATGTCCCTTCTCTATCGAACTGAAAACAACACCACCAACCACCGCACCTAATTTGAACCACCATGTAGGTGTACATGTCTATCAAATTTTACATATAATTTAGTGTCTTATTTACTGGATTCCATTTCATTTGTGAAAACAAGTACATATAAAGATGACAGATACACGTGACAACAGTATATAAAAAAAACACAGAATGACGTCAAATAAAGAGACAATTAGTATAACTTAGAAAAGATTTTACGGCAATAAGAACTGAACAAAGAAACAAGCACAAACATGCAAAAATATACAAACATAGAGACAAGAATATATTAAGACGTTATTGGATAGAGCACATGTCACATGAAGATCGTATGGACAAGAACATATTAAGACAGTATTGCATAGGTCAGCAAAAGCAATTATACGTAAAACAGCTAAATGGAAAGGATCATCAAGAACGCACTACACCGAATATCACAGAACAGAAATAATAAAACGAAACACATAGTAATCGCAGAAATTAGACTCATTTTATTCCTACTGATCCGAAAGTTGCCAAAACAACTTTGCATCTACTGGTTGTCATTCCATGCATTTAACCTAAAACTCTTAACAATTGCATACTTTTTTTTACCAATATGCAAGTGCAGATTTAACGCTGATGATGGTAAATCACAACTTTTTTCACACAAGTTAGTCTACCTCGATAATTCTCTGTAAATCATACGTGTAGTTTCAAATGTTTGATTCCAAACGTTGTCTTACAAATTTCAATACATTATGCATAAGTTACTTAAATGTATTATGTTACTCAGCAATTATTTAAATGTCTAAAACGCTTCTTCACTGACATTAGAAACATTTATTTGCACAGATCCCAAAGTTGGAAATTTATTGTGCTGGATATCATCACTCGCATTGGATCTCAAAAGCTTAAAAATCGCTGTCTTTGTTATATACCAATATACACGTTCAGATTTAAGGCTTAAAGGTGATAAATCACAAAAACGAGAACTTTATCCTTGATCAATCTGGACAATTTTCAGTATATCATGTGCAGTAAGTTTCCTTACAATTTTCAATAAATTTGCATAACTAAATGTATGCTGTTACTCAACATTTATTTCATTGGGTAAAACGCCTGTTCTAGGAAAACTTTGTATTCATATAGGGTTACATGTCCTCGCCCCTACTAGATGCAGAACAGCATACAAGTCTCTTGAATAATCGAATACATTTCCTTCTAAATCTGCTATCCCAGACGACGTAGATAAATGGCTTTGCCATGTTGTTAAGAAGGTAAAAACGAAGACAACCATCATACAGAATTCTCTCCGAGTTGCTCATGTCATCCCAGAACGTATCGACAGTAATATTCAGAAAAGAAATACAGAACGTAGGTAGGTACGTCATGATAAACACAAATGTAATAGTAAACATTATCTTCGTTAGTTTGGTTCTTTGTTGATGGTTGTGTTGTGTGCCTGAGTTATAATTAGAATTATCTGACTGAGATCGAGATCGCATTGCAGATCCAGATTGGAATCGCATTAGACTGTTTTTTTTAGAATAACCTTCTGCTTCTATCACACTTGAACTGTGAGTACTTTCTTTTGACATACACTCATTCTCTTTACTGAAATTACTCTTATCACGGCTTTTAATATCCGCCCTTGGCACTCTCTCAGGTGAATGCATAGTAAGCTTCGGACACGAATGACACATGTCATTCGGACATGAGTGACACATGTCATTCCCAGGCACATCTAATTGTACACCAGCTTTCAATTTTATCGCGCATGCTTTCTCGTCATCAGTTTCAACAGCGGCTTGACGTTTATCTCGTAACCTCATACAGAAGGATAGACTTAAAAATGTGGATTTAATCTCAAATATTCTGTGATTCGTATTTGCAGATTTGTACAATCTATTGAAGTACTTTTCCTGTTTTATCACAGCCCGCCAAATTATTATATATAGCACAATGAGAACTAATGTAACGATGACAAAGAGTAGCAGTAGAAATCCTATGTACACTAACGGAAATCGGGAATCTTTAAAGCTTTCATCAAAGAAGCACTGAGAACCTGTAATATTTTTTACTCCAATATGTATTGTGCTGTGTCCATATATCAGTATATATGGCGATGCCACTACCAGTGAGCATGAAACAGCTATTAAACACGTACGTATAGATTCCAGGTTGGTCTGCTGACTTCTGAGCGGTTTGCATAATTTCAGATATCTATCAATCGCGACTATTGCTAGAATGAACATAGACGCAGTCATTGGCAGTGTGATGAGGAAGGTCAATATTTTACAAGCAATAGGATAAAAGTACGTGTAGGGATTCATTAAGTCCAAAACGTGATAAGGAATTCCCACAACACATGTTGTAATATCCAGTGCAGCCAGACAGACTATATATATTCTGGTGGGCCTTACTTTGTGGACGATGATAACTAATGTATTCCCAATGATCCCAAGCACCATAACGATGACGCAGAACACAATGACTGGGACCAGAATCTTTACTTCTGAATCGTTCATTTCCTTCAGAGTTAAAAGAGTATGATGCTCGGACTGGTTTTGAATATAAGGAATCATAGTACCCATATTTTCTTCTTGGACATTGCAATCAGTTCTAAAAAAATTAAAAAAATTAATTCATCATTTTAAAATATATGAATATCATACAAATTTGTTGTTTTGTTTTGTTTTGTATTTGTTTTGGGGGTGGGTGGTTGGGAGGATTTTTAAAAAATGTTTTTAATATGTCTTCTTTTAATAAGACCATCTGTTTCTGCTATTCCTAAAGGTTTGGAGCACCAAATGTCATCGGAATCAAGAAAATATTTAATTTTAGTCTCCGATAGTACAAGTAAGATATACTCAGACCTTTCCAACACGATGATAAATATGAGTAGACATAAGTGTAGATGCGGTCGGTCTGAGAGTATCCCATATCGAAAGGTCGGCGATCGCCATGAGAGCCAAATGGCAGTGTGCTAAGCAACCATTACAATGAGTACTACCTGCATGAAATATGTAAGAAGATTTTTTATTTTCTCTAATATAACAATTAAAAACATTTCGTTACATTAATAGAAAGTCACCCGAGATCAAAGTACGGTATTTCTAGAGAGAACGCTGAGCTTGGCCACTTCTCACAATTCTTTCTCACGTGATCCACACTCTCTAGGTCACAAGTTTGTTTTCCTTTGATGTTAGAGGCAGAAGGAGCACGTATATCTAATTATATTATTGTAAATACCGATTCCAGGCAGGTAGGGTTCAATACAATATCATTGTTATCATGGAAGACTATTTCATGATCCAAAAGTTTCAGATAATTATATTGTTTCGATTCGAGATTCATATTACGCCAATTATAATATTTAATAGATGCTCCGATTCCACAACTATTTTGACCGATATACATGAAGCTAAGATAATGGAGTTTAGACAAAGGCCAATCGAATGATTGGATGAATATCATTATAAGTTCTAATGTTTACCTATGAAGACATTGGTAAGAATGAAATTCAAACGTAAGGTTGTGGAGATACACGGTTTGTATATCTTTATCCAATAGTTCAATCTTTTGGCAGCCGATCATACACATATTGGATTTTGCTGTTAAAACCAAAGATACTGCGTGAACTATTGCTTATTACGGTGAACAATTAACATAGAACTAAATCCATATACAAAGCAAATAGGTCAGTGTGAAATGTGTAAAAACGCCAATTATGCAGTATGTACTCGAGCACAAGTCGGTCCAACCATTACATATACCTTGATCTGCCGTCGCAAAATGCGCTGGCAAATATTTGGTTATGCTATTTTCAGTTGAACCTATAAGAGTGATTATGCAATGCATTTTGTCCACCTTCATTTTTAACAAAATTATGAATACCTAGTTGACTTGAACTTTATAAAAAAATCCCTGATGCATATGTTGACTTGAACTAGATATCAATCCTTTGTAAAATATGGGTACTGACACTGTGTCAACCTTCATATTAACTAAGAGCTGAACCTTTGCTGCCGTCTAAAACATTTTCCTGATCGATGAATTCAGTACAGCAAAATGTTTATGTTGCATCTGAAAGGAGCTGTTGTTCACACTTTTCGTACCTTTGTAGCACCACCATAAGTAATACTATTTAAATTTACAAAAGATTAATGTGAGAATGATTTGAAGACATATGGATAAAGCAAATACTAAATTGAAAATCTGTTTTACGCCTGCACATAAAAAGGTTGGTCAGACAGTAAGTGAAAACGTGGATGTTAAGTTGAAGTAGAGGAGTCCGGTCGTCAAGGACGAATCCCTCACTGAGATGGTTATTCCAAGTATAACCTGACCACAGATTTTCCTGAATTTGCACCCAGCTGTGTGGGAGATATGGTAACAGACAGATGGCCAACGGGACTAAACGACAGACACACAAAGGGCTATTTTAGAATGGCTCATCTAAAAGCGTGAAGGTTGTATCAGCGGCGTCGCTAGGGTTGGTGTCACCCAGTGCGGTAAACTCATGGTTTCACCCCTCCAGACCTCCACCATGGATTTCTTCTTCTTAAAATAAGTCCACAGTATAGTTTTCATTTTGGTGTCACCCCTCTGAGATGGTGTCACCCGGTGCGGTCCGCACCCCCGCACCACTCTAGCGACGACACTGGGTTGTTTATGTGCTATAGAAAGTAATGCGACAAATACTTTAGGTATGTAATTAAGTACGACTGTTCCTGTCCCCTAATATATATATATATATATATATATATATATATATATATATATATATATATATATATATATATATATATATATATATATATATATATATATATATATATATATATATATATATATATATATTGGGAAATATAAATTAGAAACAATGCCATCTTCAGGTACTGAAAGCTGACAAGGATCGAATTGTTTGGTATTATTGGTTATTTTATATTTTAAAAACATCAATGCCATTTAGAATCTATATTAATTAATTATGTTGATAGAAGAGCTTTCTGCATTGCTTTTAATGTTTCCGGTACTATGGTTGAAGTAAACCGGTTCAAATATCGTGTCTCCAAAATAAGAATAGATTATTTGTCATCAAAACACTTATGTCTGATTCTTATTTTTGTATGATTGTATTTTCCTAATCCAGACACGGACATTAATAGCTTATGACATACATGTTCACACACATTCTCAAACGTTTATATGCAAATAACGGCTGCATGGGTTTATTTGTGAAGTGAAACAGAGACCAGCTTTGTGTAGTTGGATCGTATATCAATGCAGATAAACAAAATTGACCAACATGATTTTTGTAGTGAAATAGTGATAATAGAAAACAACTCTGGTCTCTAAAGCAGATTTTCCATCTATTCATTCGCAAGAAACTCGTATTTGCCTTATGTAAAAATGTTGTAATATGTTATACAAATACAATGCAAGTTTCGTGAGATAACAATGCATTTAGAAACATAAAAAGACAAATTACAACATACACAGGCATCTTAAATAGCCAAAATGTATCTCCACTTTACAAGAGTCTTATATGAACAATTTTTATGAATCCACTGCTAGGGTCACCGATAGCAGTTTATCTCGTGTCTTTTCACCAATATCGATTTACAAACTTAGAGGGGATACTATTGCAAAGATTGGTTTATTTTAAAGAAAATGAAATGCCAAATGATCCAACTCCACCTCCACCTCCGATTTCACCTCTAAAAATGTGTTGACCTACAATTAATAGCTGACTTTTACGTGCTTGCCACCCCAACCTGCAATCTCATATCCTCCTTCTTCGTATTGTAAATTAAACTATTGTACGTACGTTTAAGAATAAGCTAAGAACTAACCTTTAAAACTGCAGAAATGTCTATAAATGTATGAACACTTACTTAATGCTCTGGTACATAAAGAATGAACATGGCGAAACTGCAGGACAGCTCGTGATATGTCACATTATATGATTTCTTTCTACGATGGTCACTTCTTGCTTCTTCCTTGCTACAAGTTAGGAATAAAGCAGGAATTTGAACCGAATTTATGAGATTATATCCTGTATTTGTATATACAACATATTTCCTGTGCACTTTACTTCATTGATAAACACTTGATGTAGATAAACACTTGAAGCAGATGTACAATAAATAGTTTCAACCAGTACAGCTGCGGTAACATTGGGCTATTGGATCAGCGTGGGGGCAAAGACATGTTGTGGCTCGCAGGATGTTTCGAACAGTGATGATAACAATTTATTAAAACAAGGAAAATGATTGAACCCACGAAAAGAGGAAGAAAAAAATTGTTTGTACTCCTGGAGACCAATTAGACTTCTGTTTTTTTTTTACAGAGATGAATTAATTTTGTCTCGGCACGTGAGAGGTTAAATTCAAAGCCTCTCTATAAGTGCATCAATTGAATGCCACATGATACCAGTATTCTAATGTCGACTCCTCCGACATTTTCGAAGTTTAAATTTATTAGCAAGAATGTTTACCTCTCGTTTCTATTAATTTGAGCAAATAAACTAATATTTATCGTTTTTGCTCAATGGAATAAATTAGTGTTTTCGCCATTTTCAATCTAGAACTAGTCTCCCGATTTGGGTTCAAATGTATAATTTTTATTTTAATTCATCAACACTGTAACGATCACTGCTAAACACATTAATTCGGTGTTTCAATTGTATACGTAACGATGAACTGGCATATATAGCTAGTTTTGTCAATCCTGGAAATGAATGTCGGAATAGAGCCAACATTGATGTTAACTTGGACGATTTTCTAGCAAGTTTTGATGTTATTTGGTCATCTGCATCATTTTGAGTACACGTCAGGTATATAGATTGGGTCTGCTTAGACCACGATTTTGGTGCGACTCATGTTGCGAGTGTCGATTATGATGCGCACGGCTATAATAACCATGTTATTACTTTGACTGTTTTGAATGTTATCCACATAATTAATAGTAATGATTTGTTGCTTTGCCACGTCATTGGTCTCGGTCAGGTCTATCAAAGAAACGATTGGGTTGCAACTATGCGAGGACGCCTGTCTTGGTCTCTTCTCTTTTAGAACCCTTTTTGTAATATTGTGAAATGGCTTTTGTGTCCTGATATTATATCAATTTATGACGAGATATACGTTGCTATAAGTAATGAGCTCTGTTTTCTTAAAATCGATGGTACAAACTATTGTTTGAATTAACCTACTTTCTACAGAACAGTGGGAAGCAGTAGCTTCCACCAAGGTTTTTTGTGGTCTCATGGTTTACGTCGCTGTGATGGTCTTTTTTTTAGTATTAGTGCTTAATTATAATTATTTAGTTCTAACAATCCCGGCCGTTTCGACCGTAGCCGTACGTGTGATTAATCGTTGCGGCGATGCCAACAAAATGCACAGGGCTACGAGGTCGTACTATTTCATATATAACTGTATTCACTGCTTTTGTTCTACAGTCTCCAGGAACACCAAGTGTCATTGCCTTCCGGATCACTATAGCGGTTGGTAGAGAAACGGCATTGAACTCAGATTAAACAGATGGAATATAGTCTTAAGGTGCAAAACTACCACTGTATTTTGGCAGGACTAAGAAAATGGCTGAAAGTTATATGTCGACTTTGCATTTTGACATGCTTTTGGCTTTCATTTGCTTGGTCTGTGTAAGCGTTAGCATTATTGGTTCACTAACTCCCAGACGTCAAGTGTCCATTCCGACACCTTTCACAGTGGTAGCAAGTTTTATATAGCTGGCCTTTTGTGAGGTTTACTTGTATTATGTCGTAAGATATTTGCAAAATCATAACTATTAGAGCCCATTATTTTCTGGATTGTCTACTCTATCAAGGCACCATCGGCCGCCATCGAGCAAAAAAGCTTTTAACAAAGGATGACACAATGGCCAACATGTTGGCAGTCGCCTTACATGTTATCCCAGAGACACGTTGATTACGTAAAGCTAGGTGTTCCAGCTTAAAGTAGTAATTAGGGTAGAGGTCAATAAATTTATCCTAACAAATCCGGAGCCTCGAATGTTGCGCCCCATAGAGCCAAGAAATTAGTGTTGTACGTGAGTCACCATGCTTTGATTAACGTTTAGAAGTGTTTTCTAGGCTTGTTACTGGTGTCATTTAGGCACAGGCACACATCGGTGACGCCTGGTTTTTCAAATCTTCATCTGAAGTATCCTTGCCCGCAAAAAGAGTTATTTGAGTGTGCCAAATGTCGTCATTTTTCTTCGTTAAGATATTAGCAGGACAGTGTAATTTACTCCATACATGGCCTCCTTTATAGCCCGGCAGATGCAGAAAATGTGCTTTAATGTGTCCATCATTGCCATGACAAAACCCAGATTTGAGCTGAGGTTTCTAGCTGTTGCATCCAGGGTCACATTAAGAACAATATAACCTTTCACTTGCTAATGAATTGCGACCTTTACAAATATCGTTGACTGACCGGCCTTCGGGCGTAGTTGTCGATGTAGCCACGCTACGCTTAGAATAGTTATGAATACGTTTGTGTCGCTCGGACGGGCTTCTATGTCGCTACTATGAGATAACCGACGCTGTCAACCAGCGATATTACACCGTTGTTGAACAATAACAATATAAATATCCATGAGGATAACTATCCCATGTACCTTTCTAATTAGCTCAACGACCTCGATAAATGCTTCAAAAGAAAGATAGTAGGATGACGTGTCTATCAGTTGCTACGCAATACTGAATTTTATATTCGGATCGCATGATTCATACAACGGTACTGCAGGCCGTGGATCAAACAATCCTCCATACAGATGGTGGGGCCAAGGACTTTGTAAAAAAAAAATATTTGCCCTGTATAAACTTGATCATTTTATTTGTAATTTGCCAATTATGTTGGTGAGATTGAGCCTTTTGCAACATTATAAGTGAATAGAAACGTCAGTTTAACATATTCAGCAATCATTTGCTCGCCCACTTTCTTTTCGCTTTCGTGTCATCAGCAGCATCGTTTTAGCGGTTGGCAGTGCTAAGTTTATCACACAAGGTATCTAGTATCTTTATACAACCAATTGTGCTAAGATCTAGTAGCGTGCTCTTTTAAACGAAGGTCATGATAACATTCATCACGTCGATGCGGTTGGAGTCAATGCTCTAATTAAAGATTGAATGTCTTCCGTAGTGCCCCTAACTATTGATACAAAAAATTGTAGCTAACGACATAAAAAAAATGCAAATTGTAAAGGACAGCAGCCTTCAAAGGCCTTGGTCAGTTATAATACATGAAATAATGTATCCAGTTTTGTTTCTGTTACCAGTGCTTCGTATGTGAGATGCACATAGATCAGTATCGTAATCTGCACCAAGCAGGGTGCGAGTTTGCATCTGGCCTAAGAACAGTTGTATGACAGCTAACTAGGTCTGTCCATCCCAACATCTCGCGATGTCTTTGCGTGTAAAGGAGTCGTCGTCTAGGTTTGGATGGGGTGCTTCCTATTAGGGCATAACCGACTTTTGATCCGGAAATCGGATTCCACCGGATAGTATGAACTTCCGATTAATCCGAGTCGGACAAGGCAGGAACGACCGATTCGGATAATAAAAATAATAAAGTTGAATTTCTATAGCACCGTGTCTAACACTGCGTGTCATTCGATAGTGCGTTAATAAAGTTAAATAAGAAGTCAGAAAAGTCCAATATGGTCAACACAACCACGCTGTGAGACAATCTATTTGAACCGACGGTTGAAAACCGGAAATGAAGCCGGATATGGTAAAGTACTAAGTAACATGCTAGACACGGCAAAACCAGATACCAGAAACCCGGAAACGGTTGATGAAATTTTTTAGAAAAAAAATACGGATTTAGCATTTCCGATTAATCGAATCGTATTCGGAATCGGAAAAATTTCATGCCCAAAATCCGGAATCGGAAATCGGTAGAAAAATGCTAATCGGTTATGCCCTACTTCCTATATTATATTAAATTATTACAGAAGACCAACCCTGGCTCTTTTTTTTCAGAAATTGAAGTAGTGATAGAGAGTTGCAAAGGTCTATGCCCCCAACGTGTTGCACTGCTAAACATATATCTTGTTTCGTTATTTTATAAGGTTGTTCAAACTCTTTTACATTAACCTGGCAGTGAATTTATGTGTGCAGTGTAAGAGATCTTATATGTGCACCGTGTGTGTGTAGGACTTGATGAGGACGGCCTCCACCTTGCAGTGCATTGTGGGGCGGTTTAATAGTATTCTGGTGAACTATTATAGCACCAGTAAAGTAAATCTCGAACATTAGATCTTTCTCTACATTAACTCGGGAGACTCCTTCATCTATTTATCTCGGATAGGGTAAACATTCAGAAAACATACAATTTTTTAATGTAGGCCTATGATCTCCTTTACATTCATTATTGACTTTCTCTGGACATTTTGTTAGCATCGAAACGATCGCTCACTAACAGAGTATCGACATCCGTATCAAATTCCGGTTAACACTAGTAGCAGGAAACATAGCTAATCATAAGTGTACAGTACGTATACCTTATTCATTTAATCTCTCTCTCTCTCTCTCTCTCTCTCTCTCTCTCTCTCTCTCTCTCTCTCTCTCTCTCTCTGGTAAGTGATATCTAAAACAATGTATGTATTGTATAACGCCGTGTCAGGGGTTCAGAGACAATTTGGGACAGTGTTCAACAATCCAAGTGCAAGAGGATGGAAACTTTTAAAGCAACGAGTGAGATATTATAAATGCGTCGGTGTACATGAGCGCGAGACGGCTTTGGATATTCAAGAAAGAATTGCAATGGTAAATGAGTGTTAGTCCACAGCAACTAAGAGTGTAATGGCCTGTGAGTTCATGAAAAACATCATGGCGACAGTTTCATGAGGACTTAAGCTCGCACTGGATAATTTCGCATTTTGACACCTCCCTAATATTTAAGGTAGAAGGCATGGGCCTTATTATCACCATCCTAGCATTTTTCAGTTCACACATAAGTTAAATCTGTAATGTGGTTTAGATTTACTTTGAGTTAGGCTTTGAAACTGGTTGACTTGTTGGTGACTGCCTGTCACAGTTAGACTAGCGCAAGAGATCAAATGCGTAACTTGGGCTTCAAATGAGCCGCGGACTTGGCTTGCGTATTTACATGTGTCTGCTACAGAGGTGAATATCTAAAACTCTAGATGGTTGAGGGGTGATGAAAAGTATGCTAATTTGTTACAGTACTAGTGAACTTTATTCATGTATAAGGCACATACTGATTCTTTTAGCTCTCTTGTCACAGAAAAATATTCAAAATACCACTTTTCTGTAAAAAAAAAAAAATGAATGTAAAGAAGAGGGGTTGGGGGCAGTGTTGATTCAGTATAAAAGCAACTAGTTGCATGAGGAATTAACTTCAATTCCTGAGTCAGAATCTTACAAGCATGATTTCAACAAAAAATCATTAGTTCATTTTTATTTGTGTATTTAACGCAATAGTATTATCATTTTTCTGCTATAGGTCATTGTCGGACAAATATTTGCCAAAACAACTGTCCAGTGAGACCTAAGGCCACATATTGGAAGTAACATGTGCATGACGTGTTGAAGCCATTGTCGCCATCATGTACAATATGAGGTAAGATCGTATTGAGAAGGAATAAAGCAGAGAAATATATTCATCAAAGAAGCCCGTATACTTCAAGAGATTGCGAATAAAATAGCAGAGCGGCAAAACCTAACAAAAAAGTATCGTAATGAAATAGATAACGACAAATAGATATTGAATAACCTCAGATATAAAGGACGTATAAGGCTGAAGACACTTAGAAGTGCAAAAAAACCATTAGTAAAAAGTACATGATATATGCTGAAGACAGCACACTTCACTGTCAATGCGTCCAAAAAGCTGCTCTTAGGAGAAAAAAGATCAGGAAGATCTGAATGTAAACCTGACTTACTGGGCCAGTCTGTGGTTCAAGTCTTCTAAGTCATGAAGTATGATGCCGAAGAAACGGAATGTACAAAATAGACATATATTCAGAACAGGAAAAGGGAAAACAACACTCAGAATGTTAAAGTTTTAAGGCCGCCAATAGTGTCATCAGCTATGTTAAATTTGTTTAGACCCTTCTACCGGGCCCTTTTTTCAATATTCCTACCAGGGGGGAATAATCGGCTAATGTACATTTCCGCAAAGGGGTTTTATAATTCATTTCTTATTCTAAATTATCATGTGTGTGGGGAGGGGTCTATAATTAGTTTATATTGAATTCCTGGGGGGTGGGGGGTGAGAGTTGCTACAAAAACGTTATGTTGATTTCAATAGCGTCAGTAATGTTCTTCAAAATATTGTTTATTGTTGGCGGTGTTATGGTGTATTATTCACACAAAAATCACTCAGTCTCACTCGAGCACAATTCTCATGTAATCGTTGACATTAGATTTCTAAAATGTCCTTCAACATACACTGTAACCTTTCTATATAACATCTTAATTCCTGGTTTTCTTTGTTTTTGTTTTGTTTCTGTTTTGTTCCTTACTTCTTTCTTTTAGTATTCAGACTCACATTTCTAGTTCCTTCTGAAATATTTGTGTTTACTCAAATGTCTTTAGATCAATTTTCGAGATTAACGGCATGAATTACTCCTTGTAATACACTGTCCCTAAACATAACTTTTACATTAAAATGATGATCGACGTTAAGACCTTAAATTCTTCCTTGAGTTGAACATGAATAAATCGTAGTCTGTATTCGGACAAGGGGGATATCCCAAAGCACTATACAGCTACGTATCTTTCGCACTAATTGGATTTATGAAATAAAAAATTTTAATTTGTCAGTTTTAGATCTAAGTCATAACCAGGCCAATTAGGGTTACTCTAGTTACACCATTGACGTAATATTCGTATCTTGGATACGGTTATCAGAGGATCAAAATAATGATGTAACAGGAACGTTTGGCACTGGACATCACCAAAGCAACATTATAAAATGATTTTTTAGACATAATGTATTCATGAGATTTAATTTATAAACAATGTCCGCAAAGTAAAATTTAAAAATAAATGAACGCAGATATTCACATGAAACTTAGCTGAAACAGAAAGATTTGTCTTTTTTAAAAGCATTATTTCCAGAGTTTACAAATCTTGCTGCCAAATATATGAGGAATTCGCTTCAAATGAGATATAAGACGTTTGGACCTTAAGTCTCTTTCCGTTGGAGAAAGAGGTGTGGCACAGTCTTTTTAATTCTGTTTCAAATATATTTCTTCAGACGATGATGACGAAATATATTCTACACTTAAAAGAAAGGGTGCCAAATATCAAAGGAATCGGTCGTTCACCGATCTCAGTCATAATAGATGGCTGGAGAAAATTGTTATGGAAAAGGAAACTGTACAACATGAGAACTAACAAGTTTTCTTTTTATACCGATTTATTCGCCGGACGATGTTATATGTAAAAAAATATTGCTAAAACCATTCTAATATGGTAAGAATCTTAACGATTTAAACTACGTGTCTTTCTCCGCGGAGCCACGCAAGATGTCTGGATGCACGTGTCTACATTTATGATCTCTGACTACATTTATTTTTCTTGTTCGCTATGTATTCATTAAATTTATTACTATGATATAACATCTTCGCTTTTAGCACAGATTAATTCACCATAGTTCGTGAAATCCTTAACATTAAATTTGACTTGTTTGATTTTGTGTGGTTGTATGGTAAAAGTACTGGCTAAGGAAGAAATAAAAAGATCTTGAATGGCATGATATGAGGCGATTCTTTACATGCACCACTGTCCCTCACAACAGAGCAGACAAATTAAGCAATATATGCCATTTTGTAAAGTTTGATGTCGCCCTTTTCTTACAAACATATCTTATAACATTTGAAAATCAGTCAGCTATGAAACACACCATTGAAACTACACCTAAGGTTTTGATAATATCATCGTGTGTTTGGTCACCTTCGATGAGAGCTAATTTTATTCTGAGATCAGATTGTTCACGTAAGCTACATGCTTTTTAAATTTAATCAAAACAGTATAAAGACACTAGAATATTTGATGACGAAAAATGAAAACACAAACACAAAAGGTACGACGTATCGACAGGTTGCCAACTAACTTCTGTCGTTATTAGGTGAAGCATAATATAATGTAAGATTGTTTCAGTGTTATTTGTTGTATAAATAAAAAGTCTATCGTACCTGGCAAGAATGAACGTTTAATATTCGCTGTCCTCAGCAGGGCTACAAACTATTTTATGAGAGATCACGAGGCATATTGTTGGTAAAAGAAACAAAGTCAACTGTCTTCTACTAAATAGGCCCCCACAGTCTTGTTTTTAATTGTTGTATAAAACATATTTACATATTGTTTGTACATTACTTACATTTATATAAATGTATTACTCTAAATAAAATGAAAGCTATCTTTATATATCTCGTTTCCACGTCTTCGTAATGAATTCGGGTTTTATGAGTTCCAAAGGGAGACTATTCAAGTGAGTCCGTGACAGGCTTATTACAGTTATCTCTAGTTGCATTTCGTCAATATGTTGTACAAAGATACGCGGCCTACGTCTTGGAAAGTTAATCACAGGATTTTGTTATTTGTTAAGAGTTGTTGTGATCTCACATGAAGAATATTTTAGTAATCAGCTTTTAGCTACAGACGGTTTTTAAAACAAAAACATTATTTGAATGACATTGAATAATGTTAAGGATTTTTTTTATTCTTCATTGAAATCTGCCTGGAATATGGTTGCCAGTATTTCAATAAATAGTTCAGATGTACAGGAATTCTCATATTTCTGAGGCTTGTTTTCTTAAAAATACTTCTAAGTGTTCATACTATATCTACAATACGTTGTTTTTCCAGTTTTACTGGTACAACCAATATTGTGTTGAATGCTTCATTAGAACTCATCTAACGAATTTCCAACCTCCCTACTATTCTTAACAGCAGATACAATGCATAGGCATTGACAAAATATCTTCTTTAATATAAAGACCATGGATTTTGGTTAGATTAACATCCTCTCGAGATGCCATGTTTTTTAGATTGGTTAGATTAGCATCCTCTCGAGATGCCATGTTTTTTTAGATTGGTTAGATTAACATCCTCTCGAGATGCCATGTTTTTTAGACTGGTTAGATTAGCATCCTCTCGAGATGCCATGTTTTTTAGATTGGTTAGATTAACATCCTCTCGAGATGCCATGTTTTTTAGATTGGTTAGATTAGCATCCTCTCGAGATGCCATGTTTTTTAGATTGGTTAGATTAACATCCTCTCGAGATGCCATGTTTTTTAGATTGGTTAGATTAGCATCCTCTCGAGATGCCATGTTTTTTAGATTGGTTAGATCAACATCCTCTCGAGATGCCATGTTTTTTAGATTGGTTAGATTAGCATCCTCTCGAGATGCCATGTTTTTTAGATTGGTTAGATTAACATCCTCTCGAGATGCCATGTTTTTTAGATTGGTTTGATTAACATCCTCTCGAGATGCCATGTTTTTTATTTCTTTTAACAAACCTACGTAATATGGTTCACAACGATACATGTCAATGTTCGGCAAGAATATGACTGTATCTGTGTTTAATGGAACAAAACTATTTAACAGTTGAAACAATGAAAAACAAGTTAAAATTAAGATTATGTTTCTCTTCCAAATATTGTTGTGAGATGATCAATAGTATTACATGTATAGGAACTCAGAAACAGTAACAAAGAAAAAGTGAAAACAACATGCTTTGTAAAATTAACCAAATAATTGCCCGAGAAAAACAAGGTAAAAGTGAGAAAAAAAAAAGAACTTACCGTTTTAAGAATAAAATCCAAACATAATCCAAGAGCATTCCCAGAATTAACAATTAGAAGTCCTAGTAATATAATGTTTAAATGAATCTGTGTTCGAGTCATGACGAAAATCCAAAATGGAAGGCGATGAACGATGTATGGTGTAGCCTGTATATTACTTAAGTGTCAGCACTGAAGTGTCAGATAATCTTTTGTTTGAATTCCAAATATAATTTCAATAAATGTCTTTTTTTCCAAGAATTAATTCCAAGTACAAGCATTTTCAGAGTAAAACAATCTCTTAGAATCCAAAATAATTTTAAGAAATATTAAAATCAAATTCAAAAACTGGTCACAACAGGAGAAAACATTTTACGTCGAAGTGTTTTTAGTCCAACTGTGTAATATCTCTCTATACATCGTTATTAAACCTGTATACTGTGTAAAGCAACTCAGGTATTACCAGAATTGCGAAAGGACACAGCAGAATTTGGAAATAATTGCTACATGTTTCTAAACGATGTAGAAGCTATTTACAGCTAAAGTCACGTGATCCAGTTTTGCTCAATATGAAATCCCACACTAGGATCGAATACAAAAAATTAAAAAGGTTATTTACCTTAAATCATACATTAAATTGAGAAACTAGGTCAACTTCGATACGACGTTCCTAATTTTAGTTGTTTTTTTTAAACTGAACTGAATTTCTGGAAATATCTCCAGGAAATACAATTACATTACAATAGCATACAATGGAACAAAGCAATCAAAAGTAACAAACAAACAAACAAACAATTAAATTAAATCAAATGTTAATTGAATCAGGTAGACGTAAAAATTGTATACATGATGAAATTTTGGTGCGGCTCTTTCCATAGAGCTGTAGAGTTAACAGAATACATGGAAAGTAAATACGCCTCATGTCTATCTCAACGGGGCATTGGAGTAAATATGCAAAACAGGGAAGACATTTCTAACTTAACTTTGAAGGTAAAAACTTGACTGGAGATAAACGAGATGCCATCAGATGGAGGAACATGTGCACGAGATGCAATAAAAAGAAATACATATTCACGAGTTGTCATTAAACAGAAGAAACTAAGGGTTTAATAGCTGAGCCTCAAACAATATTTTTATACCTGTGACAGTGACATTAAACATATCTGTTATTATAATGGTCTATTCGTTTCCTCTTAAACATTCCAATAAGGAACAGTGCTTCTAACATTTTTGAAAACTATAACGTATTTAGTTTTCAAGAAGTAATGAAAAAGAATGTGTTACGATGAAGACAAAGTATCCCATAAAAAGTATTGTATCTTGAAATCTCTGTGGAACTATGATATTCGTGTAAATTCTAAAATCGTAGATTGATGGAACAATCGCTGAAAATATGTGCAAATAAGTCATCTAAGATCTTATAAGTTTAAAGCACCTCCATTTTATATTTATATTTTAATATAAATGAATGGTCCATGCAGTCTGAAATAAAGAATTATTATCCTATTTTATTATGCCACATGGTTATGTCGTCATTGAACTTTAGCTGACGTCATATAGTTAAGTTATGTGCGGCTTGCAGTGGCAATGGTATTTGTACAATATTCACTCAACTAAACTGAATTTTGTCTAAATTATGTCATCAAATAATTATAGACCACTGTTTCTATTCATATAAAGTGCATACTACTAGTAATCTCATCAACCTGATATTCGCTACACGTCCTCCAAAGGATGATTACTGTTTCATAACATTTAGTATTCCCATCAGCACAAGTCGTGAATTTTATAATAATAATAATAATAATAATAATAATAATAATAATAATAATAATAATAATAATAATAATAATAATAATATCAATAATAATAATAATAATATTATTATTATTATTATTATTATTATCATCATTATTATTGTTGTTGTTGTTATTATTATTATTATTAGTATTAGTATTAGTATCTAATGTGAATACAAAATTTCAACTCATCTGGAAGAAGGACAGATATTTATGAAATTTTAAAATAATATGCGGGTCATAGGTGTTCTGACCGAAGTCACGTGACTTTAAAGAGAAGATATTCTTTACATAACGTTCACATTCCTTGTCTGCGGAAAGTAATGCGTCCGAATTTCAAGAAATATTTAATTGTGTTGGGGTTAGTTTAAAAATACTAGTACAGATCTTAAAACATTTTAAAGCTTATTGAGTCTAATTGCCTGGAATGGTAATAAAGTTAGAACGTTAAGGTACTTTCTCTCTCTCTCTCTCTCTCTCTCTCTCTCTCTCTCTCTCTCTCTCTATATATATATATATATATATATATATATATATATATATATATATATATATATAGATAGATATATATATGTGTGTGTGTGTGTGTGTATGTGTGTGTGTGTAAGCTTAATATACATATATCCGTCGATTGTATTCGTAATTATTGTTGCTGTATTTGTGCGCCCACATCATCTAACATCTAACATTGGTTTAATGACTTGATGATGTTGACTGTTGTGACTAATTGTTGCGCAATAATCCAACATTTGTCGTCTTGTTAAAATTTGTATCATATCTAATCATGAAAAATGGACATGTAATTGATTTTAGCCCACACGGTTCGCAACATCTCCCTACGCTGATTATTATCCGCGTCTAATATTGACGAATTGTAACATGCATTTCCGGCAAACATCCAGATTGAACAGTATTGATTTTGCATAGCCTCTGAAAATTGAGTGCATGCGAGACACTGGAAAATTTGCTTTCGATTGCAGTATGTTTCGAAAAGGTGTTTTTGAAAATTTGAGTGGGATGGGTTTGGATGTTGAGGATGGTGAGTATTTTTCTGTACGGTCTGTTTGTATTTGTGTTAAATTCATATTTGAACGCGACCAGATTAAACCTGACTGCTAGTACATTACCATGATAAAACATTTAATCCATATCGTTGAACGATCGTGCTCTGTGCACTTGGCTGATTTACAAACTGTTCTGTATAGAGTAGAGCAGACAATAAAATTGTTTTCAACACATAACATGGGCACAAAGCTAGGTTGTGATACATTCAACGATTTTCAGAGAGGTGTTATTACTGTTTCACGAGTTTAACATAAAAGCAACAATCTCAATACTAAGAGATAAGGTGTATTTGCTTGCAAATTTAAATGGTACAAAAGCGTGGGATCATAGCTAGCTTTGTTACAAGATAACATAGGGAAAAAAGTGTTGATTTATAGATTTTAAGCATAATAAAGACTCCATTCACATTTTGGAGGAAAATGAAGATTTACAAACTGCATTCAAGGCATCGTAAATCTAGATACTAGGATGGACTGAACGGTAAGAACAAATCTTAGAATATGTATTTCGATGTGGATAAATACATACAGTTGTATCCAGCTAAATTTACAGTAGAAGTCGAAGTACCTTATTGCGATCTAAATAGTTAAGTTTTACATTGGTGGGGGTATTCGTACAAATAGTTATAATTGAATCCGCCAATAAAGTGGAACAAATAGAAAAGGACATGCTGAGTTGAAACACTGGATAATGAACACATTGCCTACACATTTCACAAGCAATCGAGACACTATTTACATTCAGAAAGATCATGCCAGTCGCTAAGATAACCAGTGGCCGGCCGGCCATATTGACCTGCATGCATATTTAAAAAGATAACCAGTGGCCGGCCGGCCATACTGACCTGCAAGCATATGTAAATACGATTGACACAAATACATTATAGACGTCTTTCCAACCTTAGGGAACTACAATATGAATCTATTTGATATGTTTTATATTTTATAGATTTTAATCTATTAAATGGAAAATTTGTAGAAAGGTCAGAACTTCTAAATATAAGGCACTACTTTCAAAGAATAATTTCAATGGGGATCAGGTTGTTCACATACTGAAAAATTTAACGGTATACGATATTAATGACATGTTTTATGAACAAGCGTTACCTCTATGTGACGACTAAAACGAACAATTTAAGGCTGAATAGATTTTGAAGGTAATACTAATATTAGGTAAGAAGTGGCTGCTTTATGAAACGGAAACGAGAAGATGGATCCTTTCACAGATTTGAAGTATCAGAAAACATTTCTTTTACAAAATGATCACTCACGGAGGGATAATGATGTTTTTTTTTTTGACAGAGGCCATGGAAGCACAGCATCACAAAAGAAAATATAGCATTAAAATGGTATATAGAAGTCACTGAAATACAAATATAATGTAGAATACTTCAAGCAAGTCTGTGAGATTTCAAAGATGACATGAGGCAATACAGATGAATGGATGCTGATATAAACATAAGGGCATTCCAAATTTCATGAAAATTTAGGTATAGAGGCTATTATCTCAAACATACAAATACATTTTAGCCATGATAATATTTGTACTGTATCACTACTATATGGTCTTAATGTAAGTAAGCAAAGAAAATCATCACGTTTTGTGGAAATTCAAACAATAATTTATTTCCTAAGAACACAAAGTGAAAAGTTACATAGATACAGTAGTGTGAATTAAATCCGAAATAGTCAATAACGTTCTTAATGAATTCCAATTTTGAAAGTGCTGATGTACCATTAGGCTGGAATATGGTTTATGTGTTAACAGTCTTTATGTATCACAATGATATAATTCAAAATATACTAGAATGGATTCACAATACTCACAAAATATGGATTTAGTCCGACAATACTGAGACCTTTTTAATTTCAGTGAATAATTTAAATAAACAAATCATATCAAATTAAAAACTGATTACAACTGAAATAATGGTATCACTTCTGATGTTAAGGTAGAAATGAGTAATTTGCATATAATGAAGCTTAATATAAAAACTTAAGACACAGTTTGAGAACCAGGATGAGGGTCAAAATTTTGTTTTGAGAACACTGTCAGTTCTAAGTAATATTACATACATCCAATCTATTCTGCCATTGCAATGAAAATGTTCATACAACTGTAACCATAATTCGTTTCTACAAACTTTGAACGTCAGAATCAAGGCTTTATTTAGATGTAGGTCAAACTCCTACCTTGACCTATGCATAACGGTCAATCACACAACACAAATTAAATATACATAACCACTGTGTGTAATGTTGACGCATCCTCAATATTAAACTCATTCCATTAACGTAACTGAAATCAACTGATGAGGAACGAATGATGCAAGGTCTGGATCAATTCACTTTTGGCAAATATACTTTTTTATTTTTAACTTTTCGCAGAAATTTAAACTTGTAGGAAGTGAAAAGAAACTATTGAAATTTAAAGTGAAATGATATTCAGAGAAGATTGTGTGCAACAAATCTTGTTTTCTATCGAATTGTCTATGCTGTAAGAGTTTTCTGTGTTTTAATAATCATGTTGTGTTTAGTTTGAAGAACTTCAGGTATTTTGGAAGAGATATGTCTGTTGATGTATGCTTATTTGCGATGGAAACAAATTTGATAAATTATTTTCTTCATTGGCAATGACGCCTTCAATCAATATAGTTATTGTGATCGTTATATAGCATTATGATGATCAATTTAGCTTCCTGTACATTCCCCGTCTTAGTTAATATAACTGATCTGATTGTATTTATACGAACGGTGACACTCAGTGATAATTTCTTTCTGGGCCAAGCCTTGCTGCAACCCATCAAAGTAAATTCTTTCATTCCAATATTTCGTACACGTTTACAGAGATATTCAAGTCATTTTCAATTTCGAAATCGTCGTTATTTCAACGGACATTTATTGAATCAGTGACTATATCTGTCTAAATCTGATTATATATCGTCTGGGAATGTCCTTGGAGACCATTTAAGATTAATACAGCCTCACAGAAATGTGTTTGCTTTCTGAATTGTTTCGCTGATGCTGGCTTGCTCTTAACTGATTCTGACACGTCTATATACGTCTCCTCTGCGTGGTTGGTGACTGTCAACGTGCAGTGTTAAATAATCAATCTAGCAGACTATCCATTCTGTCTAAACAAAATAAACAAAATGTCAAAAGAAGGTTCAATGACATTATTCATCCTTCTCTAATGATTATATTCTTACCTATTTGCATAAACTTGATCGTTATGTCTAAAGGACAAATTTGTGTGTTCGTATGTTATGACAATTATCTTTAGGTACACATCAATCTCATTGCAATATTCATGCAAATTATGATTGCTGGCAAAGTAATATTTGAATTTATTTATTTCTCAAATGACCTTATAAATAGTTTCGTTAGGATTATCTTTGCATTTTGTTGATGCATACATCTCGCTTCTGTTATTGGTTAAATTCTTCTCAGTGCATAATTGAAGTCGCGTGATGTCATGGAGATGTGATGCTTTATAGATTGTTCACGTTCCTTGCCCTGTGCAAAGCAATGCTCCTGAGTCGCAAGACGTATTTACTGATAGTGTGGGTGGTTTTAAAAAAAAAATACAAATCGTGGAGCGTTTTAACCCTTGATAAGTATAATGGTTTTGAACATAATCACTTGTGAACGTTAACTTAGTTATATTTCCTCCTTCCTTCTTATAGTAATAAAGCATACGCACACCGGCTGAAGATAATAACGGCAACCATAAACACATGCAATGCCCCTTTTTAACATTGAAGTGGTATAGATTTTGTGTGTTACGATTTTTACCTACAGGTTTAAAGTAAGGAATGTGTGTGTGTGTGTGTGTGTGTGTGTGTGTGTGTGTGCGTGCGAATGAGAGAGAAGAAGCTTTGCATTTTTCGTTACAAACATCTTGAGAGAAGCCGCGGTGGCTCAGTGGTTAGCGTGTCGGGTTTGAATTCCACCTGCCTGGGCAGCTATAGAGGTGTGCTATTGCGCAAGGCACTTTACTGCTTTTGCTTCGGCACTAAAAAATCCTACAGGCGTTGCTGTGCCGTTAAGTGCGAAACCAATCGAAAACTCCTTGAATGTTATTTACAGTGTTCCTTATATTACAAATGTCATCATCGAGCCTATGTAACCTTCAGAAATAACATTTTAGGTCCTTAAAAATATCCATTTGGTCTGTATATTTGTTCAGATGTCATTCTTGCCCAAGCAAGTCAATGAAATCTGTTTAATAAATAGGAGAGAATAAATAAAATTTACCTGTATTCACTATAAATAGAAAGACGACCATACAAAAAGGGGGAATCAGAAAAGAACTAGAGTTGCATCACGCACATTATAGTATTATTTTGTTTTGTTTTGTTTTGTTTTTGTAGAGTTTAACGTCATTTTTCAGCACACGATAGGCTATACACAGCGGCCAGTATTATTGGTGGAGGAAGAACCCGGGAAAAACCCCGAAAAGAACCACCGACCCACTAGAAGCTAATGGCAAGCTTTCTCACATAACTAAATTGACCGAATCTTAATAGTATTATTTTAAGGTCGTTGAACGGAACCCGTGATTATTTAGTATCGACGTGTCATTATCTTAACAGAGATAGGCACGGCAATCCAATATGACATGCGCAGTCTTTTGAATATTATATTTTCCTATGAAAAGTAATTTAAAGTTGTACTGGCTGGCAAAACATGTTTTTTCTATTAGCTAATCTCTGCCGTATATTTGCGACCATCAGGAAATATAACTTCAAATTGGTTTAATGGCCTGATAATGTATAATATTATTAGTAATTGTCGCACAATAATCCAACTTATGTCTTCTTGTTAAGAATTGAATCCAATATAATCATGACAAATTGCACACGTAATTGGTTTTAGCCCACAGCACTCGTAACAATTGACTATTGATTATTGTCAGTTTCTGCAAGAGATGAATTATAGTATTAGTTACTGGTAAATATTCAGATCGAACAGTACTGATTTATACCTATCGCCGTGCGAACAGACTCTAAAAAAATAAAGGCATATGAAACACTTGTACATCTGTTTTCGATGGCAAGATGTCTAGAAAAGGAGGGATATTTTAAAGAAAATAAGTGTGGGTGACGTTTGAGGATGGAGGGTATTTGTCTTGCTTGGCTGTCGATATGAGACTGCAAGGTTGTCTATTCATGACCACTGAACGTGACCAGATGAAACCAGACTACGAGTACATTGCCCTTTAAACTCTTCAATTCCCAATTGTTACTGCGTCGTACTTGGACAACGCATCATGGATCTAGATAGTATGATGATTAAAACATTATGGTAAAAGCAATTATTATTTAAGGATTTTTTTAATGTAGATACATACACAAAATTGTATTCTGCTAAATGTGTAGTACAAGTAAAAGATATTTTAGACTTTACGAGATCGGCCGACCGCGAGTTGATCAAAACATAGTTAGCTTAAGAAAACAGCATATGGTGACTCATAGTATGAAGTACTTTTTTAGGTCAGCAAAAGAAATGGCAAAATATTTCAAATCTAAAATCACTTATACGTTTGAAATGGAATGAAGACGTGATGCAAATTGTTGAATTGAAAAGGGCTTCCTGTTGGTTTATTGATAACACCAGAAGGCAATTTGTTAAGCGTACGAAATATTTCTTGATTTCATTATACAGTTTTAAACGGCTGACACAATGAATGTTTAAGACATCTTTACTACGATCTAAAACAAAACTCTTTTTGTGTGTTTTGTGTACAAATATTAATAATTGAATATGCGAGATAAATGGAATAAAGAGAACGAAAATGAGTTGAAACACTGATTAACAGAACACATTGCCTATACAGTTCACATACAACTGAGGAAACTATTTACATACAGAAGGATTAATGTTTGTCGGTAGGGTGGCTAGTGGCAGGTAGGCCATACCAACCAGTACAAATATGAAAAATATGATTGACACAAATACATCGAAGATGTATTTCCAAATTATACCTGCGCTGCAAACTAAAAATCAAAACAAGAGGCACGTGATAACACTGATGAAGTCTGATTAATCTTCAAATAGCATGAGTCTGAAAAGATACAATTGAATCAGGTAAAATAGTACTAAGGTTTTGTTATAAAGAAAAAAACCCAGTAATTTTGAACTTCCTCAGAAAATAAAACATGTTATGAAAACGTGAGACTATAAAATACTTTGTTGACACTTTGACGACGGTAGTTCTCATGCCAACAAATAAAATACCTGCGTGATTGTGGCTTGATAGTCCGTGTTGGTAACTATTTCCATGGACATCAATCACTGTCAACTAATAGGTTCTTAAGCGTGCTAATTCTCAATTTGTTTCCTAACCACCAAAGAACCACACATCACGAAACTAACTTCACACATTGTTTTATATTGTTTCACTTAATATTGACTTAGTATAAATATATTTCGATCCAAATATTAGAAATCCACATAGTGCGGTAAAAATACTTCCCAACCCAATACAAAGAATTATTCTTCTGTCAAATTTCTAAACATGTATATCTAAACTATTAAAAGAAAATTCAATAAGTTAAGAAATTAAAACTTCAATCACAAAAATCTAGTAAAGCTTAAACAGGAGATGTAAATACATATAGCACATACCCTAGGTTAATGGCAAAAGTAATCAATATATTCCAATGTTTTATATTTTATTGGCTTTTACTCCTGTAGAAGGGTCAGAACTTTATTATATAAAGCACTACTTGCAAAGGGATAATCTTCTACCTCTAGCAAGGATATACAGCAAACAGAGAAATTGTATTAGAGGATCAGGTTGTTCACAAATTGGAACTCCTAACGGGAGACGATATTAGGAACATGTTATACGAGCAAGAGTTATCTCTATACGACAGATAAAATGACATCTTCCATGCCAAATATGTTTGAAAACAATAATAAGAAAAGGTGCGAAATGTACACTTTATGAAATGGAAAGATTTGATGGATCACGTTACATCATGAAAGTAGAAGAAAACATTTTCCCGCTAAAATAAATGATGAATCAAAGAAGGATATCGTTTTCCTTTCAGGACAAATGACGTTGCACAGTAACATCGGCTCCTACGGAAACCATGAAGGCATGGCACAAAGAAAGAAATGCAAAGGAATAGTATTACAAATAGGAATCTCATTCCGCTATATCTTGAAGACAATGATAGATAGATAGATAGATAAATAGATAGATAGATAGATAGATAGATAGATAGATAGATAGATAGATAGATAGATAGATAGATAGATGGATGGATGGATGGATGGATGGATGGATGGATGGATGGATGGATGGATGGATGCGTGGGTGGGTGGGTAGTTAGATAGATAGATAGATAGATAGATAGATAGATAGATAGATAGATAGATAGATAGATAGATAGATAGATAGATAGATACTATGTTAAATAATGTAGAATACTATACGCTTGTCTATGAGATTTTGAAGCAGATAAAAGGCAAAAAAGTGCGCATGGATGCTGATCTAAACATGAGGGCATTTACGTATTTTTTTCTTCCAAATTTGTTCTAATAAGGGGTAGTGGCAATTTAATCCAATACTCAATCAATTATACATTCTTCCAGAATAATACTTGCACTGTGTTACGATTTTATGGTCTTCAATTAAGTAACAGAAAAGAGCGAAAATTAACTATTTTCGTCAAGTTCGAAAAATAGTTTTTCCTTGAACACCAACTGAAAATTTCAAAATAATATACAGTATTGTGTATTGAATCCCCAAAAGCCTTAAACGTTCTAGCACACGTCCAAACTTATATACTATTCCGAATGAATTCCATCGGTGTTCCCAAAGTAGAAGTGCTGATGTACAAATAGCCTACAAAGTGACTTATATCCTAACAGTCTTAATGTATCACAATGATATAATCGAAAATGTCCTAAACGGTATTCAAAATAATCGCAAATAGTGATTGATGCCGAGAAAGTTGATCACGTTTTAACTCCAGCGAATAATTTAAACAAGACATTACTCTCATATTAAACACTGAACACAACAAAACGATTCCAATTCGAATGATAAAATTGAAATGACTGATTCTCATATAATCAACCTTATTACAAAGATATAAAACACAATTTAAAAGCCAGGATGAGGGTCGAAAGTTCATTTCCAGAGCATTATATGTTATAAACCTTCTTCTATATATACCCATTATTATTTCATCTTAACGGACATTTCCAAAAGACTGTAAATAGAATTTGTTAATATAAACTTGTAAGGTCAGAAACAAGACTGTATCCAGAATGCATAATTAGTAAACATGGACAAAACGCACATTAACTGAAATATACATAACAACTGTATGCAATGTTAACTCGTCCATTGAATAATAATAATAATAATAATAATAATAACAATAATAATAATAATAATAATAATAATAATAATAATAATAATAATAATAATAATAAAGAGGACTTTGTATAGCGCCTAATCTTTCAAAGCTCTAAGCGCTTTACACCATCAATAATGATATGACTACACTACAGAACAACAAAAGACAAAAACAATGAAATTGGAAAAAATAAAAACATGCTGAAAACATATAAGATACAAAACATGATTAGGTCGCTAAGTTTGTCCCTGCAGTTGAAACAGGTGAGTCTTGAGAGCACTCTTAAAAGGGACCACTGTGTCTTTGTGTCTAATTTCAATTGGCAATTCGTTCCACGTCACCGGGCCCTGGAATGCAAACAAACGTTGTCCATATGACTTTGTTTTCACCTTGGGAACAATGAGTATACGATTATCAGAAGAAGAGCGTAAGGATCTAGCTGGCGTATACACATGGGTGAGGCTGGATAGGTATGTTGGACTGGAGTCTGTCATTGAAATATAGCACAGAGAACAAATTTTGTGTTTGATTCTGTATCGAATTGATAGCCAGTGTAGGGTACAGAGCAGTGGTGAGGTGTGCTCTGATCGAGGTACTCTAAAGATGATCCGTGCAGCTGTGTTTTGAACTTTTTGAAGTTTCTGGAGTAAATATTGTGATGAACCAGACAGAATTGAGTTACAATAGTCCAGTCAAGTGTTTTTGTGGCATCAACTTTAATCACAAAGATTTCCAGAACATTAACTCAAAATCTGGATCCAATATAAACAGTAAACAATTCACAGGATACAGCTATACATTGGTTTAATTTTAAAGTTTGCACAACATTTAATTGACAGTATGTGAAAAAAAACTATTGAAATGGTGTAATGCGAAATTCATAGAAGATATGTGCATCAAGTCTTGTTCCATAAAATATTTACCGGAGGATAGCTCATACTATAAATGCAAAGTAGAAATACAAGAGAACAGAGATGAAAAGATTGAGTAACATGTGAACACTGTGTAATTAGCGAATTAAAAGCCTTATCGTAGATGATGCATTTCGGTTTATTTTTAAAACGCCAGCCCGTGCATTATTGCCTTACCCTTTCCCAGAAACCTTTTTGAATGATTTAACGAGATACAAATATATATATAAACATTCTTGATAACTACTCTGTACATTTTGTAAGTGATAGTTCGTCTCCATGATCAAATGATAAAGATTATAAGATACCTGAGGATCCGGCAGAATCAACAAAACTGGGCAGTGTGATTGTCAACATCTGGCTGTGATGATTTCCTTAATGCGTTTGATTAACAGAAATACACCATCACAGGAGAGGTCTGCTAAAGGTAATACGGGTGTTGTGGCAGAATAGTAAAATCAATATAAAAATGTTAAAGGCATACAACCTAAGTAAAAACGAATGAAATTATATATTTATTTTTTCAGTTCACGATTACTTAATTAGATGAATAATTACGATTCAGGCTGTTTCTGAGGCCGAAATCAGGCTAGTATCGGAAATTTTGTGGTAAAAATAGCGATTCTGAAATATTTTCTGCAGACAAAAATTCGCTGTTTGCCACGCCTATATTCATGTAACCTCTGTCTTGACCTCTCCCGAAGATTAAGAATTTTAGCCATGCGCAAAAACGTGTTTACAAAAATAATGGGGTGTTCACAACTAGATCGAAAACCAAAACTTAGATTCTGAAAGGAGGGGGAAGAAAAAGCTCTTTGGGCAAATTATGGCAGCACACGCATATGTATTGGTGACCAGCATGAACGATGGAATAAAAAGAAGTCCACTTTGAGCCTGGAAACTAATCCAGAGGTCGCCAAATTCTTGCTGGATACTGGTGAGCAGCGCCGGATTAAGCACCGTGGAGGCCCATAGGCAGTCAAACTTTTGGGGCCCCAGATGGGGCCCCAGACGGTCTCATGGGGGCCCCTGATGGGGCCCATAAAAGTCGCGGGGCCCATAGGCAGTTGCCTACTCTGCCTAATGGGTAATCCGGGACTGCTGGTGAGTCTCAATTTTGCAATGAACAGTCAAGGTTTTATACCGCTATTTTATATCTGTATTGTTAACTCATTATCAAAACTCTTAAAATAACATATTTTATATAAACTGGAATTATTCCATTTAGCTTGAAATAAAATGCCACAGCCCTGCAACAATATCGCTGAAAACCGCATGTACGTACACCACTGCTGCTATTTTTGAGGCTATCAAAGGGGCATTAATGATCATCATTTTCGCTCGCAACCATAAGACTTTATTTAGAGGCAAGCAGTCACTTCTGTTTTTTTTTTTTTAAATAAACAAAAATTATATATAATGTAAATGGTGACGGCTGTAAATGAAATTAATGCAATACAGTTAAGTATATATTATGCATACTATTATTTGTAAAGTATATAATATTATTGTGTCTAATAAAACGTTTATTTTCCCTTGCTATATTAGGTAATGAATTGAATGGCAGTGCAAGGAAAACATCAGAAAAATGTCAAAGAAGACATGGCCTCAACTTCTACACCTGGGCCAACAATTCATAGGATACAAATTCCTGCTGTATCTAATATAACCACATCATAATCAGATATGGCATCTGTGTAAGTATTACTACATTTTTTAAAAATTTTATGTATATTTACTTGTTTACAAATATTTTGGTAGATGAACATCTAAGGATTTACTTGGAAATGTATCATTCTATATTAGTTTAATATTTTGCAGTTGGTAAAGATTGTACATTTTGTTAAAATCTGGGTTGTTTTATTTAGAATAATATTTTTGTTGTAAATTGTTTGTTGGCATATGTCTATTTTTTGTTATTGATCTGTTCCTCATCATGCTGTATGTATTTTAGTTAAAAGGCCTCAAGGGAGAATAGTCTTTGACTAAATTAGTCACCCCTTTAAATAAGTTATTATTATTATTTCTTGAAGCATTATCATTCAGGTCATAATAACCAAGATAAATGATAATTTCTTTTGATACAAAACTAAACATTCCCAAGTTCAACATTAGTATTTACACATTTCAAAATTTTATTTTAAGGGATTCAGTCTTGTCTGAAGTTGATGGAAAAGTCTAAAAGTTTTATCAACCCATTTGAGAAAGTATGCTAACAAAAAAATGTGTGATACATACATAAAAGAGAATATTTGTGTTAAGTATCCTAAAAAAAACAATCATTATGATACATGCATGATATATGTAACTAAACTAAAAGTAATGTATAGTATTGTATTGGTATTTGTGGATGGTATTTGTGTATGAAACAGAAAGTTGCTCCCACAAAAGCTTTCTTTTCTGTGTATTATCAAAAAAGTAAAAATTGTGTATTTACAATTTATCTTAAATATAGTATCAATGCATAATTGAAATAATGAAGATATACTGGTTATCACAGAAAGAAAATGAATACATTGTATTATAAATACAAACCACACTGAGGCCATAGTTATGGTTTGTCCATTTAATACACATGGAGAGGGCAAGGGGGTTTACCCAAATGCATATGCTTGTGTATGGGGGTGGGTGGTCTACTGATAATATACATACACATATACCTCGATAGTAATTTGTCAAATATGTAACCTGCTTGACTGGGTTCAGTTGGCGTTTGAGTTTTAGTGGACAATAGACAAACTTTTTAAAGTTATGCTGCTTATTTCAGACATTCAACATTGGTGGATTATCTGTTACATTAAATACATATTATTGTTAATCCTTGATCTTTTCTGTGTGGATTAAATATTGGCTGTTCTACAGAATGGGGATGGCAATCGCATGTATGCAGATGGTGTGAGTGTATATAAAAAGTATGCATGTGTACAGGGAGGGAGGGATCAAGCTTTGCCCGATTTTTGCACACATGTCCATAGTTGGAATCAGATTTTGTTTCTGGACTTTTTATTTTTTTGCTTGCAATCTAATTCACACCGGTCTGAGCTATACACATACAGGTGAACAATTGCAAAAGTATGATAAATTGGGGATGGAAGTAAAAAGTGGCCAGGAGGAAAATGATGGGTCAGAAGAAGGAAAAACTCCCACTTTTACCCTTATGCCAAATGATGTTTCTAGCACACCTAGGTGTATATCTAATCAAATCTCTTGGAAACAGATGTATTTCAATGTATTCAAAATTAGCCCACAAATGAGCTCCCTACCCCCAGGTGACAAGGGAAAAAAAATAGTATGGGTGGAATGAGTTGATTATTCTCTGCCTGTATAATGCTACTGTACATTGGCATTTTCATCGAAACAGATTAATGGGAATTTATAAATGTTAATAGTTCTCTGCATCTGAATCAATTTATTTATTTAGTCATTTTACTTTGTTTCAGAATCAGAAGTACAGCAGAACTGGAGAATTTCCAGAAGTTTGATTTTATTGTATGCCTCCAAAAGACATTCATATAAGCCATCAGCTTTCAGAGCTAGAAATCTGTTGGCAGCTCTTGATTATAACAATCATATTGACAGAGATGTGATTGTAAACACAGATGGAACAATAAGGTAATAAACTTTATTCTTGTTAACGTAATAATTCATCTTTGTTAAAATATTAATGCTTTACCTGAAAGTTGATAAACCATCTGTTTGTGGTATAATTTTATCTTTTACAGAAGACATTTTTTAAAATAAATTTCGAAAACCAATTTTGGTTAGAATTAGTCTAATGTAATTAGAAAATTCTGTAAAGAATCTAAACATTTTTATGATATATGGGTAAGGTACAGATTTGCTATTTTGACATTTTCATCTGTAGCAAAATGATTTGTTACATGTAATTGTATGCAGTTTTTATTTGGACTTTTGAGAATTAAAAAATATAAAATGACATTGTCAGTGAAATGTTTGCATTTTCTTGTCAGATACCAAAGGTCATTCAACAAAAACGTGAGAGATGGTCTGCATACCCAAAGAAAGCTGATCAACAGTACCTGTATATTCCAGAAATAAATATGAAAATATTGAAATGAGGTTAGATGATAGAGTTGGCATGAACCAGCCAGTTGTTTTGGACATAAATGATCCTAGGTGAATATCTGATGTACTTGCTCCAATACCACCACCACCTACAGAAGAGATTGTTACAAAGCAGAAATCTCATTTTAAGTTAAAATGATTTAGGCCTTTTAGTCAGGTAACACCTGTTGATATCAAATTGTTATGGAGAGACTATTCTAGTGTTTGTATGGTAAGAAATGATTCCTACCATGGACCCATATAGACTTTGACTAAGTCTTTCTTGAAGTGCCTACCATGAGCTGAAGTCCAGCATCTGTTTGATTTCCAAATAGCACTATATCTTCAGACCACTGTTGATTATGTTCTTAAAGCTTTTAAAAAAACATGCATTTGAACAACAAGATGTAAGACCTTTTCTAACTTTTCATACCCATTGCATTTATACTTGTCTTATATGTATGTTTAGATTGAGGTAAATGCAGTGTATTTTGGCCATATGATGTATAAAAAAGCACAACAGAGGCTATACATTGTACATCATTTAATCTTATAGAAGTAACAAGATTAAAATCATGTAATTACAAGTCTGTATTATTGCATAATAAAGTACTTTTTAATAATTTTATTTTCTAAATGTTTTGTGTAAAATTGCAGTCAGAAAGATTTCTAGTATACTTTGAAAAAGAAAAAAATGTACATTGAGCAAATGACTTCAATCCATACTCTTCATCTTGATTTAATTGCTCCCGCTAAACATGCCATTAAAGTTTCACATACAGTTTTAAACTGATTTTATAAAGAAAATAATGCTGTTAACTTCATTCTTTTTTTAATTAAAAAAACTAATAAATTAGAAATGATATTCACCGACTATATTTGTTAATAAATTACTATTTACATACTGGTGCTGACCGTTCCAGTGGCCTAGTGTTAAGAGCATCCACCTCATATGCAAGAGGTTGGGGTCCTTGATCTTTGGCCAAGTCATACCAAACACATAAAAATGGTATTAACAGCTGCCTCATTTGGTGCTCAGCATTAAGAGGTTAGTGTATGGACTGGTTGTCCTGCTGTCAGGATAATGTAACTGGGTGGGATGTCATGCTACATGTCTGCGGCATGATGCCTCAGTGCTAGACATCACTATAAACTGCCACACTTCAAACATCATAGCAATATGACTCAAAAATTGTTCAAGGTATGTTAAAAATCCAAATCACACACACTGTTACAATTTTGAAACAGAATTTGGCATATTTTCATCACTGTATAGTAGGCCCAATTTCATGAACTTGAGCAGTGATATATTGTTGCAAACAGGGTTAATGGTCAATTAGCAATTAAAAAACCCCTGTGAATGTGTAAGAGTTTGTTTGTCTGTGTAGGCTAATTAGTATCAACACTGGTAGCATGACCCCTGCATTCCTGAATTTGATATGTATATCTGAGCCAGTTTTGCATTGTACTTCGTACATTATATATACTAATCAGTGTGTGTGTGTGTGTGTGTGTGTGTGTGTGTGTGTGTGTCTAGCTACCCTAATTTTAAAAGAAATGCAATAGGAAACATACATGGGGGTGAGGGCATGGGCTTAATTTCAATATTTGTTTCTCTGCAGTAGTTTGTTAAGGTGATGTACTAAAGTTTGGCATTGAGTAAATGGTAATCACTTTTGTCAAAAGTATACAAAAAACAAGCACAAGATACTAAAACATAAATGTAATTTCTATAGAACTGTCTAGTATTTTGGAATGGGATGTCTGTAATCAATCTGTTATAGTAATGGTACACTAGTTTCTCATATAAAATGTCTCTGAGAGACAAAGAGAAAGAAAGAATGGAGGCAGACATTAGACGGACTGGAGGCAATTGGACTACCAGTCCAGAGAAAGATCATACAGATGAGTGGGAACACAGGACAGGAGGAAAATCAATTACAGTCAGATGATAAAATAGGCCATAACTTGGTCGAGTTAAAGACGAGTGATAGGGTTTTAATTTGAGTTTCATTTGAGAGATGACTGTTATTTAATGATATTAAATTGTTGTTTATTTGACTTTCACATTTTGTGTATTCATTAATTTAACTGTCAGCACCAATGACTGGGAGCTCTGAGCATTGCATCTCTCTATCACTACTTCAATTCCTCATAAAAACAAGCCGGGAGGTCTTTTGTAATAATTTAAATAATATTGGGAGCACCCCACCCAACCTAAATAACACGGAAAATCTCAATATATTATATGCCATAATTATTCTTAGATGATATCCTTCATTTTTATGCCTGACTGTACTCTTGAATTAAAGTTATGTCTGTACATGCACATTTGTATATATATAAGTTTAGTACATTACATAATATATAACAGTTTTACAGTGTATGCAGTTGTGTACATTCATCTGGGTATTTATATAAAGGGTATAATTATTTCTATGGTAAATGAACACATTTAAAAAACTGAAAATTTGATGCATTTAATTGGTGTCAAGTATATTTGATTTAGATGTAATAAGACGGCTGATGATGCACATATTATGTGATATAAGCACTCAAGGTTGCTTTTGATGAACTAGTATTTAAGTCTTAAAAACCTTATTCTGTTTCCAGAGCCAATTTTTTTCACATGTAATTGAAATTAATGAGCAGTATCTGGATAGAATAGTATCCTAGTGTTTGTAGTTCTGTTGATATTTACAAGCCAATCTTTATTCATGAAACACTGCAACAAGTTTTGCTTTCTCAACTCATGACTATGCGTTATTTATCATTTAACTTAATTTGTTACTGTATATGCACAATTAAAATCATGTTCACCAGTGTACTTTTGTTGTTTACATCCTTTGCATCCCAAGACAATGCTAGTCAACTTCAATTCATGTTTTTAATAAGCAGTCTCCTCACATCTGCTTTCAAAACATAGCCATACATATAATCATTCTTTAGTGGGTAGGTAGCTAAAACAATGTTCAACAAAACTTGTTCATGCAAAATAAAAATTGCATACTACAAAAGAAATGCTTTATACAACTTAAAATAAGCATAAATTTCATTATTCACACATCATATCATTGGATAGATCACCCAAGTCTTCCTTGAGTAAATCCAAAATGGTACTAGCCAAAATTATTTATCCATTATACGCCATATACAACAGCTTGGAATGACATGTCTGTTGCCAGTACTTAGGTATCCATTAAGTCCATAAAATAAATTGCCTATTAGCAGTATGCCATTTCCCCCGGTGGTATTATCATCTTCTGCTGCATTTTAATAGTGGTTCTGATTACAATGATACAAACTATCACATTTTTAGTTGGTTTATCTTAACAACGAAACCCAATCTCACAAACACGACAAGTAAACACTTTAATGAATCGCCCCTTAAAGGAACCTCTTATTGTCAGGATTTTCCATCGTATTGACTTTTTTGCCTACTTCTTGTAATTTATCATATATAATGATAAATCTATAAGCAATACATATATTGTGGGTGACTATAAAGAACTAAGGAGAAGGACAGACGAAGAATAGGGCAATAATTACTCAAAAGCGAAACATATGCTTACCTCGACTTCACGTGACACTGCGATTACGGAGAATATCGGTAAATTCCGTTTCTGCATAATTAATTAGCAATCCGTACAGAAAATCGTTATATTTTCATTGATTAAACTTACAGATGTACATTTTTTGAAACTGAATGATCTGTAATTACTCATTATTTCTACTATTCTTTTTATAATATCATGCATTTGCAAGAACAAAAAAGTCGAAAATCTTAGGCTGTATGCCTTTAAGCAAAATTCTGTTTTGCAAATGTCAAATGTCAGTACTCCAATACAATTCATTACAATCAATCAGCAATAACACAGAGGTAAATAGCCATCGAGCAAGTAATCTCTTGAATGCTGTAGAATACTGTCAACTCACGACATGAGATCTGTGCCAGATAAAATACGAATCATCAGGTTAGACACACTTCCATTCGCAAACTTGCAAAGGCATGACAGGTGAAGGTATTTTGAGATTAAATAAAAGCATTAGGTCATGTGTGCTTGTACATTAGGTTCAAACGTGTAAAACTGTATTTATATTACACATTCCGTTTATACAGTATCAGATACTCGTAAAAGGCCAATGGAGCTCTTAAAGCTTTTAAAATTAGGAGACCAAGTTTACGACACAAATGAAACATGATACAATGTTAACACTATTAGGCAGACAGACTGAATAGTATGGTGATTCTCTCATATTGTCACTATGTGTCATGGTAATCAAAGTCCGTTGTATTGTTGATACAACAGCAGTTTACAAGGAATGGAGTGACTCGTTAAATCCTAGACCAAACGTTTTCATCCATACCGATGTAGTAACGAACGGAACACCTAATGAAACAATGTGTGACAGTACAAGAAACAACAGAGGACGAATGACAAAACAAGGACGATAGTTCTCCCGTCAGAATGAGCAGTGCGATAAAATTCTAGGGCTTTCAAAGAACATATGATAATTGTTTACAAAAGACATAGACCAAAGAAAACAACATCGACCATCACAACAGCAAACAATTATTTCTTGTATTTTCACGGTTTCAAGAAGTGGAGTAACTTACAACGTTGCCAATCGATGGACCACTACCCACTGCAATAAATGTCAAGCCTTTAACAAAAGTGTTATGGATAGTGAAAGTGGTGCTAAGGTCATTGTTAGCACTACTGTAGATTTACCTATAGTGTTGCAACCTTGTATTTAAACCGTTGTGTCATCCTTTCATCTGTTTTAGATATCTATCTTTTGGGAGCTTTCTACTGTCTATTTATTTGATAATGTCAATTTTAAACTATTTTTTAATTTTCCTAGGTCTCAATATCATATTCATAAATCATGCTAATGATTATAATTTTAATTTGACAATTTCTGCAGCATTAACATAAGCCTATAATTATCTTTCCATTTCTGAGGTAAATAATATTTTAATTTCAGGTGGAGGCTGGAATTCTCCCATGATAATGGTGACTCATATAATCGGTTCTCCTACCTCTGGATCAAACTCTGTATGTGTGTATATTGTTCACATCTTTTTCTTCTGTTAGTACGTTTATATCTTGTTTTTTTTAAAACAAAACTTAGGTTCAAGCACGTATTCTGTTGCAGTGTTTCCATTGAGAAATTGTCCTTTTTTAGAAGTTCATTGTTGTTACATTACATCAATTATAAATTGCATCTCTAACAAGAGAAAAGTAATCTGAATCTATCAATAATGAGCTACTGAATTTACAAAGCACTTTGTAATTATCAGTTCATTCTGCGGCCGGGTTCTTTCAATTTCTTATAGGTAGAGCCTGGCAGGCTTAAGTGGGTTTTATTTCTTCAAGTTTATCTTCGTATTAATATTTTTCTCTCATCAGATGTCAGTCATATTATCATCTGCAGATGAAGAACCAAATTCCCTTGCCTTGGGATTGTTTAGCGACTTATAGTATAAATCAAATTATAGATCCATGACTAAATTAAAATTACCGATGATGGCTGTTATTTCATTCTTGATTACTGAGTAGAAATGTATGTATTGTGAATTCAAAGTTCTATATTATTATAATTACCACCCTATTGACAACGAATTGAATAAAGCCCATCATAGCGAACATTATTTATACAATTGGAATGACATGTATAACAAGACGTAAAACATTCTACCTAAGCAATGAAAATAAAAAAGAATAATATCAGGACTTGATACACCAAGAAGGCATGACACATTCAAAAGCAGCACTTTTGACTAGAGAAGCTTTAGATTACCGTCTACCATTTTAAAGGTAGTAACTCAGTTCGGGTAGAACTAATGATGAAACAACAATATACAAGTTTTAGCTTTGATTTGATGCGGAAACATCTTCAATTTTACAAACGAACCTTCCTCAAGAATTATCTCTCGAATTGTCTAAAGTGTAACATAATCTTCTGTGTTCTAATAAACTTCTGGCCTTTTGGAGAAATTAAGCATTTTGTTTAGAGCTTTTTCTGCTGATGTTTGCTTATTTGGGATGACACCAAATTCATTTTATTATATGGTAATGATACCTTCCATCATTGTAGTTAGTATAATCGCTTTATAGCGAATATGATGAATGTGTTAAAATGTCGTACTTTCTCCGTCGGGGATTTTGTAACTGATTTAATATAATGGCTCTCGTTATTGACGCTTCGCGGTAATTTCCCTCTGGGCCAAGCCACGCTATAACCATAAAATGCAAAGTCTTCCTTTGTAATATTCCATACCATTTTACAGAGATGCCCAATTCATTTCAATTTACACAATCATCCTTATTTTCAACGGAAAATGTTTGAGTCAATGATTATATTTGTCTAAATCTGTTTTACGTAACGTCTGGAGATCTTCATGTAGATTGTTAAAAATTGATTTCACGTTACAGAAAATATTTACTTTGCATCTCTCTATCACTACTTCAATTTCTGACAAAAACGAGCCATGGTGGGTCTTCTGTAATAATTTAAATAATATTGGGAGCACCCCACCCAACCTAAATAAAGGGAAACCTCTTTAGTGTGTGTGTGTGTGTGTGTGTGTGTGTGTGTGTGTGTGTGTGTGTATGTGTGTGTGCGTGCGTGTGTTTATGTGTGTGTTTTGTGTGTGCGTGCGTGCGTGTGTGTGTATGTATGTGTGTTTTGTGTGTGTGTGGTTGTGTGTGTGTGTGTGTGTGTGTGTAACTATGTAATCATAATTTTCTTCAAGTGCGTTTCAGAGTCATTGCCATATTTATTCAAATGGTACTATAACATAATAATTTGTGTTTACTTACCATATATAATCACTTAACTTCAAATTGTACAAATCTAGATCTGTCGGAAGGTGTTTGCGGTTTGTTAGGTATATTCATTGGAATAAACAATAACGACCCTAATCTGCAGAAGCATCATGCTACGTCAAATCAGGTTGTTTTATTGTTTGTAGTTTTATCAAACTTATACGCGAGTAAAAACATTAAATTTCTTTTAAATGACCCAATAATTCTGTGTTGTTTTTTTAAAAATTCTCTTTGAATATTGCTGATTCATATTTTAATGCTGTTATTTATATTAATTTATAAATTTGATACCCTAGAGTTCTCATCATCCAGGCATCGAAATTATTGTAAAACACCCAATATCATATTCCATCTACTTTTGATCTTAATTTCATTTTCAAATATCAGAAATCATTTTAATACCTGGTATTTGAGTGTTATGGCGTTACTTTAATGCAAATGCAAGAAATTTGACGGTAAAAACTGACTGGCTGGTTGAAATCCTACTCTCCACTCTCAGTTTGACATTTTAAAAGTGTTCTAAAGCAATGATGCTAAATTCACAATGATCGTTGCTACGATTTGTTCTGTCACTTTAAGTGATCAGTTCAACTATTCGTATTACATGGTAAGCAGGTGACAGTATGCATCAATTATTTATTAATAAAAAAATGAAATACTTGATTTAGAAACAGATATGATACAATAGCTGAAAGATGTAAAACATTACAATATCATTGACATATAAATTTCTTTTATTCCTTTACCTCAAAAGATTCATTAAATGAATTTATTCAAGTAAATATTAAATGCAATTTTATTGTGCAATGAAGCAGCAGAGGGGGCGAATCCGACAACTTTTAGAAGCGTCCATTTGGCAAACCAAGACTTCCTCAAAATCGAAAAAATGCGTTCATTTGGCAAACCAAGGCTTCTTCCAAAATCGCACAAAAAAGTTTCCTTTGGGGACGCAAAGTCGTTGTCGCACCCGCTCTGCTGCTATGGGGGTAAAACTATTTTTTTACGATTTCAACCGAATATTTTATCAAGTCCGATATGATATCTTGATCTCGGGTCATGCAAGTTTATCGTTATAAATCCATGTGGGATTGACTGAGCGTGACTAAAGAAATTTCTAAAGAGATTATAATTCATATCACCGCCGCACCAAGTTTGCCAAATATTTCGTAGCGTATGTGTGTCAACTCCGTTGAATACAGCAAGAATATTGCAGTTATCTCTGATCACTTTTTGTATTTTTGTGTATCGTTGAGAGACATATATCACATCGGTATTCTTATGCCTACCTCTGGAAAATATCCTAGCGGGATTCTTTTGATTGTCTAACATGACATCATCATATACGACTAAATTGTTAATACTTCCATCAGTGATCGATGCTTCCTCGATATCGGTTATAAACTCAATAATATCCTCATCGATTTACGATTTTTCTTTCTCGTTAAAATCCTTTAACACCTCGTAACATTGCTGATCGTCTACATTCGGGGCTACTAAATACAATTTGTCCCATTTCATCCATCTCGTTATTAAATTAAGTAGCAGTCGTGTCTTGCCATTTCCAGATGGTCCAATTATAATCATGCGAATAAAATTCGGTAGCGCTCATGATACTTGACTGGTTCTCGTGTTCTTGTCGCCGAAAAATCAATTACATTCATGTTATTATAAATAAATTATGGATCTATATTGTGTGAAATGTAAGAAGCGTACTGGCACAGATGACTTGACGACGATTACAACTATAAATAACAGATCAGCACTTGCTGGTAAGTTTGTACAATGTGGTACTAAAAAATTTACATTTGTTTCTATGAAATCTGCAGATGATTTTCAAAAAAAAAAAGAGGAGGTGATATTGCAGCCGAGTTAGCAAAACTCCCAGGAACACCATGGGCGAAGTATCCAGGAGAAAAACACCTTCCAGGGTATTGTTATTGTGGACCCGGGACCAGACTCTATATCAGACTCGATGATAAAATCCATCCCCGACCCGGCGAAAACCTAATAAACGCCATTGATAAGGCGTGTCATGCTGATGATGTTGCTTATAAAAGTAGCAATCTGCAAAACAGTCATATCGCAGATGTAAAATTAATTCATGCGTTGAATTATATCACTGATAAATCCTTCAAAGAAAAATTGGCTTCATGGTTGATAAAATCGGCGATGAAAAGTAAATTGATTTTGGGTGCTTGTAATTAATAACATCACGGAATCTATTTATTATTCTCCTAGAGGATACTGGAGGGGTAAATCAGCAATCAGTAAACTCACTAGGGCCGCAATGGTGAAAAATACCACTGCAGTGGATTGGTTATCCAAACAGGCGATATGGCAAATTTATCTACCACCACCTAAACAAATTAACTTCTCGCATTTTGATGCCAGCGTCCCTAATGAGGTTCATCAAGCTAATATATTATTTCTGCCGCATGATGGTGTTTACAAGTATGCGCTAACAGTAGTTGATGTTGCGAGTCGATACAAACAAGCAGAACCGCTAAAGACAAAATCATGAACTGAAGTGGCTTCTGCGTTTGAAAGGATTTATCGACGAGGTCCTCTGCATTGGCCAAATCTATTACAAGTTGATCCTGGCAAGGAAATTCAGGGTGCAGTGTTATCAACAATGAAACATCATAATGTCACTATCAGACGAGGACATACTGCATTACATCGCGATCAGGCTATTGTTGAACGATAAAAAATTTCTCCTCAGTGAGGATTTACTCGTGAACAGCTACAAGTGATACCCGAGGATACTCAATTACCGCCGCCTGGTCTTAACTAGCACCTCTTCGTCTGTTGCACTCAAGACAAGTCAGCATCACATTAGTTATGGTATGACCAACACTGCTATTCACCAACGCATTATACAATTGCAACTCGCGCAGTGATTATTCTGTTGTTGTTTCAGTGTGATTATAAATTCGGCATCAATGTCAAATTTTCTGTTATTTTTTTATCCTGCTGTTTATAACCAGATAGTTTATTTATGATTATATCATCGTTGACAATATCACTTATTGTAGTGTCATTATAATCTAAAACAACTCTTCGAAGTTGATTTATGAATTATTCTTAGTACTCGGGACACCGCAAGATAAACTAAATTCGACCACTCGATGTGATTATCTATGATCCAAACAATTGTATCGGATATAGTCAACCCTTGCGAAGAATGTATCGTCGCTGCGTATCCTAACTTCCATGGGGATTTATCAGCGCGCAAAGCATCTTCGACGACAATGATATCAACTAACACAATAACATTTAACACTATAATCTGCTTCTCTGTCCTTGACTTTGTCAGGCCTGGAATATCAACTTCGATATTTTGTCTTCGTGTATCCTTGGGTCTATAACACAACGGCACTGGAAGTGTTGCAAATTTTTCTTTGTGTGTGTTAAATAACTTCATCTGAAGTGTGTCTCTGACTATCTTTCTACTTGCCACTATCAAATCATTTGGTCGCCACGCTTCCCAGAAATAATTTAATGGGGTTTCCGAAATTATGTCACGTGCTATTTCACACTGGATTCTATCCGGTTGTAATCTGATTAGTTTCTTGAACTCGCGTAATTGTTCATCAAGTGCTCTATGATTAGTACTAATTTCTCCATAATAGTCTACAAAATTCTTTAGCCAATCATGTGGAGACAAACCGACAAATAGTGGTGGTTGACCATGATCGCCACACATTATCAGCAGCAGAGAGGGTGAACCCTACAACTTTATAGAGGCGTCGATTCGATGATCTGAGGCTTCTACCAAATAGTAAAAAAAAATGACGTCTATTCGATAAAATAAGATTTCCTTATATACGCCAAACGTCGTTGTCATCCACCCTCTCTGCTGCTAGAGGTTAACCGAATATTTGATCCAGTCTTTAGGACGAAAATCATTTATGATTTCACAAACAAACTAATCGCTAACACCTCCTCTTGTAGATCAATTAAATTATTTGACTGGTCGGTGAGTCGGAAATTAATTCTCGTTAACGAATTATTATGGCATCGCATGTAGACAGGATTAATTGGGTTTTCAATAATTAGGAATCCTGGAGGAGCTATTGGTGCAAACAAATAAAGAATATATCCCTGCTGAGCTTGATTTGATTGCTCTAGATTAATTTGATAACTTCCTTAGATTGCATCACATACTAAATTGAGCGCAATCACCGTTGAAATATTTACATTATGCGGGGCAATATGCCTACCGCCACCATCTGGATCATTATTATACCTGAGGACAGTTGAATCTGCTTTTGTAGCGCCTTGATATCGGTTTTAACAATTTTTGCTAGTTCATCAGCGTTGTATTTGGGAAACTTGAAATTACGCAGATTGTCTTCTGTGATATTGTAATCGGTTAGGAATCGTTGTTTATTGTCGCTGTTGTCATTAATTATCGTTTGAATAATTAGTTCATAGATATATTCCATGTCAGATATAAGTTGATTTATTATTTCAACGTGTTTTTGCGATTTTGTTTTCCGTAGTTGTTCTAGTTGTGTGTCATATAATTGTTTAATTTCATTAAAATAACCACGGACGTCAGTTAGCGTAAATGAAATAGTAACAGATGAGTCGGCTGTTCTTTTAATGATAAAATCCCATTGCAATGTGTCTTTGTTGGTAAATATAAATCTATCGCCGATTCTTCCTTTTCTTATATCAGATAAATTATCTCGATAACTGGGATTGATTTCATGATATGATTTTACGTCCGTGGTTAAGTCGGCGGTGGATTTTTCCGGTGGTTTTTCAGGCCATCCTAACACTGTTCTTAACGAGCTGTTATAGATATCTACAATGTATCCCTCTGTGCTTATTTCGATCGACGACGAGAGCGTCGGTTCATGAAGTTTAATAGCTATTTTTGATTCTTTTCCAGTGATTGATTTTATTCTACGCTGAATTTCAGCATCGATTTGCTCAATTTGGTACGACCCAGTTGGTAACGAAACAGTTTCCCACGCTGGAGTGCCATCGGGTTTATTCTTATACGAGAACACCAGTGCGTTATTGGGTTGCTGACCGCCAAATGCAACAGATCTGATATTAGGCCAGCTATGATACACTCGTAATTTTGCCAGCGCGATCTCGCGTACTGGAATCGGAGAAGGGAAGTTCACACTAAATTCAGGGGTTGTTGATGTTATTGATATCATGCTTGTTCGTATCGGAGTGGTATTCTCCGCGATTCGTTGAAGCAGTTGCAATTCGTTGAATTGTAGTGACATTATTGTTAACGCTGTCTTCAATTTCCAATTTCAACATCGCGGAGTTATACAACTGGGTCATCGTGGAAAATTCAACATCGGATATGAACGAATTATCTATTGACAGCGAGATCAACTCGGATAATTTCGAGTACGCGTCAAATACCACCCTGTACCGAGCTGTATAATCACTGAGTTTTTTCTGAGAACACGATGATAATTTTTTAGTTATCGCGGTGGCGACTGCAGTAATTGTTGTTGCCGCGGAGATAGCAATTGGAACTGCAATCGGAGCCATCATGGTCACCGTCGACATAATAACCCCAGCGCTGACCATCACACCGGATACCGAGTACACGGTGATGTGGATGATTGCTACGCTGCGTCGGATTTTTTCATTTTTTCACGATAACGCTCAGAAAGTGATTTCAAGTTCGCGGAAAACTCTTTCACGGTGTTGAATCGATATTGCGATGACGCCGTCATCTGCGATTGTGATACCGCTGACTCCGTCAACGGGACTATTATCGTTTCAATTGATTTCATTGACATTGTTGTTGACATTGTTATTTTAAACCCGCTAGTGTTTTCAATTATTAGCCATCTTCCGGGTATTAGATCAGGGGATGTCTACTTCACCTACGAATTCTAAACACCAGGTTATTGTTGATCTAATGGTGTTATCAACCGCGATAATCTCAAATTCTTCTTCTCCCCCCGCGATAATTACTGTCGCGGTGCCACCAAAGTAGGTTTTACCTTTCACGATGATATCAAATTGATTGTTAGAGATTAACGTCATCCTGTAGATACCATGGGGCCACTTCACGTTAGTGACTTTCAATTTAGCATTAGAGTTTTTACCCAATCAAAGGTCCCACGATATTTTTAACGCCTATGTCTGGATGCGGAATTTTTACCTTTTCAAAATCTTCTCGTAGTTTAGCAATATCGTCGTAAATGTCAAGATAGGTTTTTTTGATTCCGGTAGCTTTTATCACCGTTCCATCGCGGCGTTTAAAAAATGAAATCAAAAGTAAGTTAGATTCTATACCTTTTTGGATTATATAATTCCCGTGGAGTTGAGAATATGTCGTCGTGTTATGGTGACTTTCAGAACCCTTAAAGAAATTTTTAACAAACTCGTTAGTGAGTTTTTGTTCGTCAATAGCGCTTTTAATTTCCGCGAGAGTCATGTCTGTCAACGATGTTGTTTCAGATTCGCGTGTTCTCCCTAAAAATTTATCAACGATGGTATTAAGTGTTGCTTGTCTCACCATAAACCTAATAATATCGTTGAGAGTCATCGTAGATGTAGCTTGGACACCAAAGAAATTATTAGCGACGTAGGCATTGTGAGTATGCCTGATAATAAACTCGCTAATTTCAGCGAGAGTCGAGTCTGCCACAGGTGGGGATCCAAAAAACTTACTAACGACGTCGTTGGTGGGTTTTTGTACCCGCTCAAGATTTTCTATTATTTTAGAAATATCATTGTAAATATCGAGATAATTTGCCTTGATTTCATCTTCATTCATCACCCTTCCCGCGTCCTTGTTAAAAAAGAATAGCGATAGATAGTTTTTAATTTCAGCGAGAGTCATGCCAACCACAAGCGGGGTTCCAAAGAATTTATGTACGACATTTTTGCGAAAACTATTATAACCTCGTATATGATCATCCAGCTCACGGCCGTGGGTGGTAATCGTGTTGTCGTGGGCGGCAATCTTGTTGTCGTGGGTGGCAATCGTGTTGTCGTGGGTGGCAATCGCGTCGGTGATCGTAGACACAAGTGCGCCTGGTTTAAGTTGTCCACCGTTGGAATACAGCGCAATAGAGTTTTCAGCGGCATCGCGCTGCCGTATCAAAATGTCATCCAATGACACATCACTGCTTTTCAATTTACCCTGTTTGTCTTGAAATACAACTATTTCGTTCGGGTCAACATTTACTAAATTTAACGTCTCAGCGATTTCATTTTTAATTATTTTTTTACATCCTCGATAGAACCCGCAGATGTTTTCGCGGTGGGTTCCGACATTGACAGAGATTGTCCCCAAATATTAATCATTATTGTAAAGACTCTAGTATTTTCAATTTATTGATTTTCTAAAATTACCTTGTAATTTCCCACTCGTGTATTTATTTACAACCAGATGAGGTGGTTTCTGTGACGATGAAATCCCCGCGAGGACATTTAATACTTCACGGCCGCATATCGGTGGATCATTTAATTGTTGTGTTGGCAGCGTGGAATAAAAAATCGGAAACTCTTTGAGTTTCATCGAAGAATTTATATACCGCATAAACTCTCTTGGCGGAGCTAACCCATATGAATCGAAATAGACAATCCCACGTGGATCAATCGCGTATGCAACCCAGTGAGTTCCCGATCCGTTACTGTTATCAAGATTGATGATACCGGTTTCGACGCGTTTAGGTTTTCTCGGTAATTGATCTCTCATAAAAACCCCTCTGAAGTTTTTTATCGCTAGTGTTTTAGCAGCATCAATTAAATCAAAATTGGACATGGGAACCATAGGTTCCTCAACAATTGGGTTTTCAACTAATAAACCGTTCCTGGTATTCTTAGACCTGATCCGTGAACGGATCTCCCGCTATACCATGAATAAGGGGTTCCTGGTAGTCTTAGACCCTTTCCCTTTTTTTTATATCCTTTCCCAGTTGCCTTTTCCAACGCCATCCCTGCCGCGGTCCCAACGGCTCCCAACGCAGCCGCTTTCGCCACCGCTGGGGCAGCCGCTGCAATCAATGCTGGTATTGCAGCTAATAATGGAAATATACCACCTGATTTTATCATGTTCGCGACTGCAGCCTTTGAAAATACAATTTGAACCCCTCGCCGTTTCTTTAGCGCATCATTGAAATGTTTTATTTGACGATCCGTCAATGATATTTTATGTGTACCGCCGGACATCTGCGCTGGTTTTAACGTTATTGTTGTTCCACATTCTTTAGCGGATTTTGATCGCAATTTCTTGACCTGACCATCAGTCAGATTGACACTAACAACACTATATGTCATTTTATTGTAAAACACATTTATGCTTTCAATTGATCTAATTGGAAACTCTTCAAGTTTCATTTACATATTTTTGGAAAAATCCGAAGGATTTTCAATCATAGATTTTCCACTGGTGCATCAATAAGTCTCATTCGTCCACCAACACCTTCTAACAACATTGATTTGTCGCTGAGAATGACAGTAACCGCTCTATAACTAACACCACCAGGATCTATACGAGCCCTAAAATGTATGTCAACGACGGATTGCCTTGTTAAATCAAGATGCTCCAGCGAAAAATAATAAATCGGATATAGGTTTTTAAAATCAAGTTGCGATATTTGCAAACCGGTATCAACATTTTGATCACGACCCATAAATGACAGCATCCGATGATACACACGTGCTATATGGTTGTTTTCGTAATCAAGCTGTATATCCTCAGATGGTTCTTGTTGTCCGTTTATTCTCAGTGAAACCTCACTTACCCCTAATCGATCAAATATCATATGACTGTGTTCTTGGGAACCTAATCGATTCCTATTCTGTAGAGCTATAAATATATGACGTGGAGCTGAAACGCCTTGTTTTGATGCCAGGTGCCATGTAAATGTACCAGCAACACTATCCTGTTTGACATCGGTCGTTGTTGTTAGCCAACTTAGCAATGATTTGCCGCCTGTTTCCATAAATCAAAGTAGCCGCTCTTCTCTGGTAATTGATGGTGTCATTACTGGCATCCACAATACTATTTTACTCAAAACAACTTTACCATCAGCGGCACCAGTACGCCAAATTGCATCAGTGTCATCGCCTTTTCGCACTAATGCGATTGTGTGTTTGGCTCCATAGATGACTTTTCTGACATTTCTGCAGAATCCAAATATGTGATGGAGTGGAATCGCACATGAAAAATATCGCTGCTGTCCTTGCAACGTTGCTACTCGTGTTGCAAATCCTAAATTGAAATTAGGAATGGTGGCAGTTATGACATCAAAATCTGCGGCCGGTCTAGTATATCCGGCTGGTGCTGGATCAACTGCGGTATCTCGTGTCGCCTTTACCCTAGAATACTGAACGTTTTCAGGATGATCAGAAGTATCCTTAGCAAACATCATAGATGGACCAGCAGACCTTGTATAATCATCGGAGTATCTTGCTAATCCGATTATTGTTGTTGCAACATCAACATCACGGTCTATTGATTCAATTTCTTTTCCATCAATGAGATATTTTGCACTGTCAAATAGCGCCATGATACCATTATTGACTAAGCCGACTTTGGCACCATCTGGATATGGGGTATCAGCTGCAACATTTGTTACAAGTTTTCCTTCTACTTCAATAAATGCTTTACATGGCAAAAAGTATTTACTGGTATCTTGAACTTGAAGTTCAACTCGCGATCGTAGGTCGGGTTGTATTGCATGATAGGAATAGTATTGATAATCGCGGACGGAATCGTCCTTGCCCACTTTGGCTTCCATATCAAGCGCGGGATCAGCTGTTCGTTTAAACATTTATAACATTACTAGTGTTTTCAATTGTGAAACACTTTGTAATCATCGTCGTTGAAAATTCTTCGAATTTCTTTTTCGTTTCAAACCACTTCCTGCTATCGCGCTCATGATAGCGCTATCTGTTACCGGTGAAGCCGGAGTCACCGAAGCAGCCAACGACGCTAGTTTTTCTTCCACTGCGCTATTTATTGCTTTGCTGATGTTTGCAGGCATCACTGTAGTTGATGGCAGCACTGGTGGTTTCACCACCGACTTAGTCATTCCTGGTTTCTTTCGCACCAATGATGCTATTTTATCTTTCGCGGCAGAAAAGGCCTTTCCTGCAAGATTTCCAACGAAATCTCCGATTTTGCTGGTTCCCTTATCACGAATTACATCAATGGCTTTCATTGATAATTGTTTAGCTAACGGCGCCACCTTGGGAGCCATTCTTGTAAATAACCCCGCAATGGTATTGCCGAAACTATCTCCGTAATATGCTCTATAAACAGGCAATCGTGAGTTCACCACGTAGACGCTTACGGGTTTATCATGGTTGTAGTGTATAATCATCTTGTTATAAAACTAGTAATTTTTCAATTAGTGATCAATCGCTAGCGTCCATTGGATTTTCATCATAACCATGGGCGTCTCTGTGATTTTCAACTAATTCAGCAATGAGTTCTCGATATACATCAATGTCCATGATACCGCCGGCAAATAATCGTCTACAGATATCAGCGGCCTCATTAATTATTTCCGGTGAGTTGTTTCCGGCTCGCTTCCCCCCGATGAGAACCTCCAGTCGTGATATATCACTGAGAATGTTACCGGGACAACTACGAAACGTCAAGACGTTTTGACCACTACCTGAAATTACTGGCAATTTCTGAGATTTAGAAAATCCCTCCCCACTACTATAATCAGGTGCTTCCCACAGTTTTTCTGAATCCGTACTTTGTAAATAACTAAAAAGATCATCATCATCTCGATCAGATGGTTCAGGCGAAGGTCCAAGCGAAGCTTGGGGTGGTAGTTGTTGTTGAGATTTTTCTTGTTTAGCAGGTGAAAAAGATATTTTTTTTGCAGGTTGTCGTCGCTGTCGCTGCAGTCTTTGTGGTTTTCTTTGTGATTTTTGTTCTTCATATTGTTTATACACTATACCCACCGCATTGATATATTCAATGTATGATGCACTATCTGTCTTAATTTGACTTTTTTCAGTTTTAATTTTGTAAAATATATCAGCCCAATGTTGTATACCTCTTACATACTTGTGCTGTTCTGGTTTTAACATTTTTTTCTGTTTTCATACGTCGTAACAACAAGTGCAGGAAACTCTGTAGGGTCAGTCTTATCAATTGTTGCTAACCCTTCTTCGTTAAATCGCGCGCGTAATTCATCTACTATTTTATCATTGGTCTTTTTCGGACCAGGTGGTTTTTTTGTAACAACGCTGATGTCTTTTCAGTTTCCGCTGCTATCTTTTCAAGCACACCAAGAACAGGCACTTCTCGTCGCTTGCCTTCCTCAGGAATATCTCCAAATATTGCTCGTTCAGTTGCTGTTTTCACATCGCTGGTCGCCTTAGTTACCGGGGCGAACAGTTGTTCACTTGACACAGAAAAGTCAGTCTGCGCTTGTTGTCGTTGTTGAAGTTTCTCACGAAGTCTGTCTCGAACCGGTATAAACTTTTTAATTGCTGATAGCCGCTCTCGGGCTAATCTAGTTGTAAGTGATTCACCTACCATATATTGTTTGTGAACTAATTTTTCAAATGTGAAACTATCGCAATTAAAAGCTTAGTTATTAAATAACTTAGTTATTAAATAAAATGTACTATCAAGCTAACGTATCCATCTCCGACAGGGTTAAACTGTACGACGCTATCCGCGAATGTTTCAGAAATAACATCGCTGGGGGTTTCAGAATTGTAATATCTGAGAACGGCGATGAACGATTTGTGTTAACGACGCGGCAACAACAACAACTACGTGAAAATGGAGGCGTCGCGGTGATTACTTGCTATCACAACCAGATCATCCATTATGCACATAACTGCATAAGCAGGCCCAAACTGCTGAGTATCCTTTCAGGAGAAAATCCCATGTGAGTGTTACAAAAAACGCTAAAAAAAATTATTTTTTAAATTATTTACTGAAAGTCTATCACTCACGTGGTTAAGATACTGGTTTTTCCTCGTTTAACATTTTTTTAAGATCACGAACCTTAGAACTAATTTCAGCTCGTTTTTGATACTCTTGGCCGAGCTTTTGACGTATTGCTTCAACGGTGCTAAATAGCGTTATAAATCCATCAATATCGTTACCGTACAAACAAGCATAGATGGACTTTTGAATTCCTTTCACGAGTCTGTACATTTTAGGTAAAACATAACGACCCTTACTAGACTGATACTCAATATCTTCATATTCCGAGGTAATCTTGTCACAGTCGAGACCTTCAGATAATACTACCCCGTTATTTTTTAAAATTGAAATTTCAGCAATTATAGAATTTACATCTTTGATATCCATTATTTATATTTTTATATAAATATAATATATTTTATCTTTAATTATTAGAAAAAAATGCAAAATAAATGGTATCAATTATGAGCGGTTATTATTCAGGCCTTTGTGTCTTTGCTAGGGTCTTTTCTTTTGGCTATCCATTCCAGATGCCTTTTTCTTTTGGCTATCCATTCCAGATGCCTTTTTCTTTTGGCTATCTATTTGGATGCCCTTTTGTGACCCTAACACCGTTTCTATTAGCCGGTAGCCCATATATCTGTGGGGTTCCTCATGTGAATGTAGAGCTTTTGCATCAATTTATACCATTTATTTTACATCCAATTACTTTGATATAATCTCCGGCGAGGGGTCTAACTCAGCAAAGGCTGAATTAGATCTTTCAGAAGGTATATGTTTATTGGATGTTATGTGGCGTGTGGGCGTGGTAAACCAAACCAACATGGCAACCCATGAAATTAAATTCATGGTTGCATGAGTTGGAAAAAACACCAAACCACGCTACCGAGAATGCGATAGCATGAGTTACAATGTTGGTTTGGCTAAGGGGGTCCGCCCCTCCCCCCCAATTAATAGAAAAAACATCTTCCGTTTCGCCATCAAATAATGTATCTGATATGGGGACCGAACACGTAGTAGTTGATAGCTATGTTTACAAGACAAACACGCTACCATTACACCACGGAGCCGTCATATAAAATAGAGATTGTTAATATATATATCTGATTAAGAGATTTTTAAAATAGACAATTTTACTATCGTATTTAAGAAAACGAATATTAATTTAACTGTTGTAACTATCCAGAAAACAGTGAAAACATAAAATCGGAGCAGTATAAAATATAATGTAACTATTAGTCACGCTTGCCTGCTTCAGTGACTAGACAAATAAATTATCGATTAGATCACAAAGAGCTGTATACAGGAATTTTAACCACGCCCACCTACTTCAATGAATAGAAACCACTCGCGATGTACATATGGTTCTTATCGGAAGGATGCATTTGCTTTTATTTCCCCGCGTGGTTTATCCTGCACTCAGTGTAGCCAAGCGACAATAAAACATTTTAGAAATTGCTAAAAAATAAAATTCTACCGAAACTATGTACAGTCACGTGCGCGCCTAGTTAACAGACGACAAATTTCTTTGACGTCATAATACAAGGGAACTTAGTGAGTTGCGGCGGATTTGTCCATGGGGATTTATCTCCCTTGAATAGTTTCAGGTGCATACGAATTTTATTTTATGACTATTTTTTTTCGACAGAGCAGTTTTAATTATATTTTCTGCTACTCTTTGTACTGAAGGACTACAAATATCGAAATATCTACTGGCTTCATTTATTGACTGAAATATTTTCTCCTCGTTGGTTTCTGTATCAAATGATTTGACGGATCTCTTTCCAACTGACTTACAGGTCCCTGTCCCGCCCCTTTTTACATTCTGACTTTGTGAGACGGCTTGAAGATTCTCAAGACAATTATCAGTCTTTACGCCATTTATGTGATCAATCACAAGGCCGTCTTCGATTAATCCGTAAAATGCTTCATAGATGGCTCTGTGACAGAGATACTTCTTCCTCCCAGCTGAAAACATCAAATACCCCATATTATTCAGATATCCAACCGGTTCTTTTAGTCTGCAATTTCTAATAACACCATCACGGGATGCTTCATAATTAACAAGCACTGGGTGAGGTCTGAAATCTTGGCTCATTTGTATAATAATACTATTTGTCTAATTTATTATTTGCTTTAATTATAAGTCTATCAATGTAGTCTTGAGGGTTTTTTATGATTTTGTCCTTGATTTTATCAAGGTCGTTGGGGTCAATGACTGCATTTTTTATTCGTTTGTCATAATAGCGTTTTAGTTCCCTGTATCGTTTGCCGCCGCAACTGAGACATAATTGTGATTTTCCCCTTACCCCAGCCCCACATTGGAGGCATGGGAGAGGACCAAAACTTCCTCGCCGAACGCTTTGTAAATGATGCCCACAGAATTCGCTTCTGCATGATTTGTTACACGGGGTTGTTGATCCAATCATAAGCCACTTGCAGTGATTCATTATACTATATTTTTCTATTTAAATACTTGTTTTAATTATAACATGGAAGAGTTCAAGAGATTATCGAAAATCGAACCTTGGAGAAATACTAAATTCAATCTCGATAGAGTCTCTGATACACCAAAACGTCTAATCGGTGACAGAACTATACTAAGTAAAATCAAGGAGTGTTTTAATGAATTCTACCAAGACGGTGCAGCATACTGTTGGTCGACATTTCGAATTATACACGAGGATGTCAATGTACCTAACATCGATGCTACCATGAATGATGAAAGAGCAGCTGAGATCATTTCACACCTTGGCGTAAAATCCAAAGGATTTTCGTGGAAATCTAAAGATGGAAATCCAAAGGATTTCAAACAGAAGTATTTTTTCAGAATAAAATTCATTATCGAAGTCGAAGGTAAATGGATTATCAAGGATAAATTTGAAACAATCCTCAAGGATAAAAAAAAACTGTCATTGTGAGTAGAGATTCCAAACCAGGAATTCTAACTGGAATCGACAAACCATACTACGAGAGATCTTATCCTGTAACAGCAATCGTGTATGGGATATACCCGCTAAATGATAAACCCGATATCGCAAAACTAGCTCCTATGAAATATTCTAGTTCACTGAATTGTGTAGCAACACGGGTAATGGAACACTTCACAAATGCATCCCGAGGAAATAAACTAACTGATCTGCGACGTAGGAAAATAACCGAATGGGAACTGACAGTGAAACAGCACGGTGCAAAGATTTCTGATATAGCTAAATTAGAAACATCATTAAGATTCCCAATATCAGTAATGACGATAACCGGAGAAGTTTTATACGAACCGAAATATAACAAAAATGGAGCTCCAATACAAATTATTGATCATAACGAACCCGCGTGGACACCTGCAGTAACAATATTTCCACGAGATAGAACCGTGAGATATATCCCGGAGGAGTTCGTCGGAGATGTTTTTTATAATGAGAAATTATTCGATGCTATTCATGCGTTGTGTAAAGATGATCCTGTGTCAGTGTGGTTACTTAGAAGTGATGAAGATCCCGAAATAGGATTTGATCAATTTGTAAGACCAAATGGTGAATTATATCGCGTTGAAGAATTAGATAACAGAATGAGAAAAATCGCTAATGATTTTTCACCGGAGAGTTTCCATGAAAAACTACTCACGGATAGTTTTACTATTCCATCAGTGGTAGCTCACTTCGCAAGAGAAAAAAACTCATGGCGTCCAACACGAAGTGATTTTCTCGAGGATGTTAAATTGAGTTGCGTCGAATTTAGTCATGGAGGACTGTGGAATACAAAATACTCACGTGATGGTATGATTTCAATTGATATAGCTGCGTGTTATCCAGGGAGTTTTCTTGGATATGGAGAAGCCGCTGAATACTTTAAACGATTTGGACACCCCACACATGAAATGACTCGTGTTGCGATTAATGGGCCATTACCTGATTTTGATTTAACCGGATTCGCTCGTGTGATATCATTTGAACTCGCTACAGGGTTACATCCGTGTAGTTATGTTTGGCTTGGTAGACATATATCTGAAAAGGCCTGGATGCCAATAGTGTTACTACGATATATGATTGATTGTGAGATGTTACAATCGTTGATTGTTTCCGAAGCTATTATATGCTATCGAGCTCAGAAAGAAGTTTGGCTACCACAACCCGATCTAGATCGTATAATTAGCGAACAGCGAAAACAGTTTCCAGATTTCAGCGAGTAAGAAGTCATGAATTGGTCTAAGAAGTTATTTGAAATTAAAAAAGAACAAGCAAAAGATTTTGGACGAAGAATAATCGGTAAATTTACCCAGGGTGGAAGATACGACAATGCAAAATATTCCTCGCGGTTGATCATAGACGTCGCTGAATACGATTTTATTGTAACGGATTTAACGAAACAGGGAAAACTTGTAAATCGTAAAGACGCTTTTCTATCCAATGGTGAGAAATTGGGTACGGTTGTTACCTATTGTGATGGATATATTAAACAATATACACATCTGAGAAGTTCTATGCTAGCTTATGCTTCTATCAATTTATTTTCGATGATAAATAGATTTCCTAATAACGCAGTTAGAGTAGCCACTGATTCTATTTATATCCACGAGAAATACAAATCAGATGTAGCTAAATTCACAGATCCCGAGGAAACGTGGGGACGTTGGCGATTTAAAAAGGAAAAACTACATGAGTATTGTGAATCGGCAGATGTTACCATGGATGAAAAGTACTTAAAGTGTGATAAGATTCAATCAGAATTTTCTAATGCACCACCGGTATCTGATCCAATATGTAGATACAAGATAGTTTATTTAAACGGTTGTGGTGGGTCAGGAAAGACAACTCGTGCAATTGAATTATATCGTCGGTCAAATATGATTGTGTTAACACCGACTCACAGACTCGCCAGAGAGATGATACAGCGAGGGGTAAATGCCTGTACTTATCACAGTTTCTTTCGATGGAAAGGCGATGAATGGACCCCTGATCGAATGGGCGATAAATTCATTCCTGAAATCATAATTTGGGATGAAATATGCACGGTATCGTTGAGAGTATTACAAACATTTCTCGAATGGTTGTTAAACAAAAACACAAAAATCGTCATGTGCGGTGATCATGGCCAACCACCACCTATTGTCGGTGCATCTCCACATGAATGGCTAAAGGGTTTTGTATACTACTATGAAGAAATTACTACTGATTATAGATCACTTGATGAACAATTACGCGAGTTCAAAGCACTGATTAGATTACAGCCGGATAAAATCCAATGTGAAATAGCGCGTGAAATAATTTCAGAAACTCCCATGAATGATTTTTGGGAAACGTGGAGACCAAATGATTTGATAGTAGCAAGTAGAAAAATAGTCAGAGACACACTTCAGATGAAGATATTTGAAACGCATAAAGAAAAATTTGCAACACTTCCAGTACCGTTGTGTTATAGGCCTTCGGATACACGAAAGCAGAATATTGAAGTTGATATTCCAGGGAAGAGTGAAAAGCAGATTCTCGTGTTAAATGATATTGTGCTGGTTGATATCAGCGTCGTTGAAGATGCATTGCGTGCTAATAAATCCCCGTGGACGCTAGGATACGCAGCGACGATACATTCTTCACAGGGATTGACTATATCGGATACAATTGTTTGGATGGTAGATAATCGCATCGAATGGTCGAATTTAGTCTATCTTGCAGTATCCAGAGTGAGGAGATTAAATCAACTTCGAAGAGTTGTTTTCGATGATGAAATCATTGGTGACGATGATGACACTACATTGGATGAAGCTAGCATCATTAATAAAAAACTCTCCGGTTATAAACAACAGGATAAAAAAAATAATAGAGAATTTGACATTGATGCTAAATTAATAATTACGCTGAAACAACAACAGAATAATCACTGCGCGAGTTGCAATTGTATAATGCGTTGGCAGTATTCGGATAAAGATCCTCGCCAATTTACCGTAGACAGAAAGAATAGCAGCATTGGTCATACCAACGATAATGTTATGCTGACTTGTCTTGAGTGCAACAGACGCCGGGGTGCTAGTTAAGACCATGAGGTGGCAATTGAGTATCGTCAGGAATCAATTTTAATTGTTCGCGTGTAAAACTCCGCTGAGGGGCAGTTGAATCCAGTTTATAGATTGGAGGTCTACCAGTTGATCGTGTTATAGTAGATATCTTGTGTGCAGTAACACTCCAAATAGGATCAGTAGCCCTTTTTCTGCCACCTTCAAGCTCTCCTGGTTCGTATAAATATCTCACAGTGACATTACTACCAAGAATTGGTTCTTTGAAATCTTTTTGTGAAATTCCTTGGATTTCCATTTTTGGTATGGACGCTTTCTTAATCGCGTTGACAGGTTTCATGTTAATTGTTCGAGTAATCTCGTTATTGAGCGCGGTAATCACAGCTGGTAATCTCTTAACCCATTCACGGGATCTTTTATCCTGAATAAACTCCTTCGCGTATTGATATCCAAATAACCGCTCAGCAAGAGTCCGATTAAATCGTTCAACAATTGCCTGATCGCGATGTAGCGCAGTATGCCCTCGTCTGATGGTGACATTATGATGTTTCATCGCTGATAACACTGCACCCTGAAATTCCTTGCCAGGATCAACTTGTAACAGATTCGGCCAACGCAGAGGACCCTTTCGATAAATCTTTTCAAATGCAGAAGCTACTGAAGTAGCTGACTTTGTTTTTAGCGGTTCTGCTTGTTTGTATCGACTCGCAACGTCAACTACGGTTAGCGCGTATTTGTAACCGTTGTCATGTGGTAAAAACAATAAATCAGCTTGATGAACTTCATTGGGTCCGGTAACATCAAAATGCGAAAAATTGATTTGTTTAGGCGGTGGTAGATAAATCTGCCATAGTGCCTGTTTGGATAACCAATTAGCCGCAGTAGACTTTTTCACTTTTGCGGCGCTGGCGAGTTTATTGATTGCAGCGTTACCCCTCCAGTATCCTTTTGGAGAATAATAAATAGATTCCATATTATTAATTACCAGCACCCATCATCAATTTGCCTTTCATAGCTGATTTTACCAACCACGAAGCCAATTTTTCTTTCAAAGATTTATCAGGAATAGCATTTAACGCATGAATTAATTTCACATCTGCGAGATGCCTGTGTTGCATATTGCTGCTTTTATATGCAACATCATGAGCGTGACACGCCTTATCAATGGCGTTTATCGGATACTCGCCGGATCTGGGTTGATTTTGATCATCAAGTCTGATATCTAATCGTGTTCCGGGGCCACAGTAGCTATATCCTGGAAGGTGCTTTTCTCCGGGGTACTTTGCCCATGGGGTTCCAGGGAGTTTTGCCAATTTGGCTGCGATATCACCTCCTCGTTTTTTTTAAAAACATCTCCGGATTGTAAAATCTTTGATTTTGTAGAAATAAATCTAAATTTTTTTGTACCACATTGCACGCATTTACCAGAAAGCGCTTATCGGTTATTTCTAGTTGTAATCGTCGTCAAGTCATCTGTGCCAGTACGCGTTTTACACTTCACACAATATAGATCCATAATTTATGTATAGAGATATGGATATAATTGATTTTTCAGCGACTAAAGCAAGAGAACCGGTTAAGCATCATGCAGCGCTACCAAACTCTATCCGGATGATTATAATCGGGCCATCTGGATCCGGCAAGACGCAATTGTTACTCAATTTAATAATGAGATGGATGAAGTGGGATAAGTTGTATTTAATTGCCCCTAGCGTAGATGATCAACGATGTTATGAAGTGTTAAAGGATTTTAACGAGAATGCATCAGAAATTAAGGGTGAGAACGCCATTGATTTTATAACTGATATTGACGAGGCACCATCCGTGAATGACCTTGATGGGAACATTAATAATTTAGTCGTATACGACGATGTGATGTTAGACAATCAAAAAAATCCTGCTAGGATCTTTTCCAGAGGCAGGCATAAAAACACCGACGTGATATATGTCACTCAACGATACACACAGATTCCAAAAGTGATCAGAGATAACTGTAATATTCTTGCTGTGTTTAACGGCGTTGATACACATACGTTACGAAATATTTGGCAGACATGGTGCTCTGATATGGACTTCAATCAATTTAAAAATTTCTTTAGTAACGCTCTGTCAACCCCGTATGGATTTATAACAATAAATTTACATGATCCTCGAACACGATATCGTATCGGACTGGATCAAATATTTGGTTAACCTGTAGCAGCAGAGAGGGTGGATGACAACGACGTTTGGCGTATATAAGGAAATCTTATTTTATCGAATAGACGCCATTTTTTTTACTATTTGGTAGAAGCCTCAGATCATCGAATCGACGCCTCTATAAAGTTGTAGGGTTCACCCTCTCTGCTGCTTTATCACTTTTGTATTCGCTAGCAATAACCACTCGAGAAACCTTTGTAATACATCTAACGACACCGTGCATACCTCATACCAAATAATGATTTCAGGAATATATTTTTCGCCCATTCGATCAGGAGTCCATTCGTCACCTTTCCATCGAAAGAAACTATGATAAGTGCAAGCATTAGTTCCTCCTTGTTTCATCTCTCTTGCAAGTCTGTGTGTTGGTGTTAGTACAATCATGTTTGATTTCACTCGAAATAATTAAATCGCACGAGTCGTCTTCCCTGACCCACCACAGCCGTTTAAGTAACTGGTTTTAGATCTACATATTGGATCGGAACACGACGGTGCATTAGACAGTTCTGATATCTGATTATTTTTCAAGTAATTGTTTTCAATCTGCTGATTTAGAATAGTCACGCAGTATTTCCTTTTTAATTCTCCATGATCCCCAACTCTTGTCTGAATTAGTGAATTCAGCCACCGCTTCTTTATATTTTACGTCTGTATAAAATGAATCAGTGGTTACTCTAACCGCGGTGTCAGGAAATCTATTTATCATCGAAAGTAAATTAATAGAAGCATAAACTAGCATATGCAACCTTAGATGAGCGTACTGAGGATTTTCTCCGTCGTTATAAATAACAATTGTACCGAATTTGGTTCCATCTGACAAGAAAGCGTCTTTAGGGAATCATTTTTTGTTTTCGCTGATTATACTATCTAGACTATCGAGTTGTGGTAACCAGACTTCAGTCTGCGCTCGATATGATATAATTGCTTCACTGACAATCAGCGATATCAGCATTTTAGAATCAATTATATACCGTAATAACACTATTGGCATCCAGTGATTTTCAGACATGTGTCTACCAAACCAAACATAACACGGATGAAGTCCTTTAGCCAACTCAAATGATACCACACGAGCGAATCCGGTTAAATCAAAATAGGGCAGTAGTCCATTAATAGCAACACGGGTCATTTCGTGTGTAGGATGTCCAAATCTTTTAAACTACTCAGAGCATTCTCCGTACCCGAGAAAACTCCCTGGATAACACGCAATCATATCAACCGAAATAATACTTTTGGGGTCATATTTTGTATTCCATAATCCACCATGCCCATAATCAACACAACTATCTTGGATATCCAAAAGAAATTCGGCTCTTGTTGGTTTCAAAAGATTTCTCGTTCTTGTGAAATGAGCTGCAACTGATGGAATTGTAACAGTTTGTTAATAATTGTTCGTCGTAATCCGTTGAAAAACCACTAGCTAGTTTTTTCATCTCGTTGTGGAGGGCTTCAGTACGGAATAATGCGCCATTGGGTCTTACAAATTGATCGAATTTACCCTCTTCGTCTTCCAAACTGTGAAGTAACCACACTGACACAGGATGCTTTTTTTACTTAACTCGTAAATAAAATAAAATAAATTTTCCCCAGAATGTTCTTCTCCGGAGAACTCCAAGGGTAGATATTTTATTGTTCTTTCCCGAGGAAATATTGTTACCGCAGGTGTCCATGCATGTTCGTTATGGTCAATACTTTTGATTGGAGCTCCATTTGATTTATATTTTGATTCGTGTAATACCTCTCCTGTTACCGTCATTACGGTTATTGGGAATCTTAATGATGTTTCTAATTTGGTTATATCTTGAATTGTTGCGCCGTTCTCCTTCACTGTTAATCTCCATTCGTTTATTATTTTGTGTCTTAGATCCGTCAATTTGTTTCCACGCAACGCATTTGTGAAGTGTTCTGTTATTCGTTCTGCTACACAATTTATTCTTGACAAAGTCAACGGTGACAGTTTCATTGGTTTTAATTTTTCGATACTCGGTTTATCATTTATCGGATAGATTCCATAAACAACTGCTGTTACAGGATAGGATCTCTCGTAATACGTTTTGTCAATTCCAGTCAGAATTCCTGGTTTGGAATCTTGACTCACAGTGACGGTTCTTTTATTTTTCAGGATGGGTTCAAATTTGTCGCATGTAATCCAATTTCCCGTTTTTGAGCGGATAATGAATTTCACTCTAAAAAAATACTTTTTCTTGTCAAGATGTGAGACCATCACTGCTGTTCTTTTGTCATTCATGGTAGCATCAACACTACCATCAATTCGAAACGTTGAACAACAGTGAGACGCTCTATCGTGCTTGAATTCATTAAAACAATCACGGATTTTACCCAACATGCTTCTATCACTTATTAATTATTACAGAATGAATTTCACTCTAAAAAAATACTTTTTCTTGTCAAGATGTGAGATCATCACTGCTGCTCTTTCGTTGTTTATGGTAGCATCAACACTACCATCAATTCGAAACGTTGACCAACAGTGAGACGCTCTATCGCGCTTGAATTCATTAAAACAATCACGGATTTTACCCAACATGCTTCTATCACTTATTAGACTCTGTTACATCAGTGGAGACTCTATCGAGTTTGAATTCAACATTTTTCCAAGGCGTAATTTTCGATAATCTCTTGAACTCCTCCATATTATAATTAAAACAAGTATTTAAATAAAGAATGTATTATATAATGAATCATTGTGTCAAGTGCCAAATTTTTCGCCAGTGAAATTCATTAATTAATTCTTAGTCTAGCCGACAATTAACTGTCTTGGAGTAGGAGTTTGAACGAAAGAATGTTTACTTAACTGGGTCAGGCTGTTAGAATATTGATAGTAGAACCGAACTTGGTGTTTGACACGCTTAAGAGAGAATTTATCACGTATAGATGTCAAAGTGATTTGAAACAAATGGTAGGGAGATATTTCGACCCCAAGTAGCATTTTTGGCATCTTGATAGACGGTTTTTCAAAATGTCCGTAAGAATAGCGTTTATTCCGATTGGTCAAATGTAGAAGGAGGGGGATGTCGAACCCTAGAATCGGGGAAATATATATTCTCTGAGCTGATGAGTTTGAATTAGTCTGAAGATTTCTCTGCAAGAGAGAACTGTTACCAGGATTCCGATCGTTCTTTGCAAGAAAGACGTTCGTAAAAATTGTGGTTCCAGAGGTTAAACTGAATGTGGAACGATTGTAAGACGCCAAAAACACAAGGTATTTAACTCAAATTTACATTTATCATGATGTAATTTATGTGATGTTTTTCTTTGTTATAGATGCATGATGTATTGATACTATGATACAAATAGTTCGGTATTACATTGATTTAATAACGTACTTTGATATGATGTTTCTTCGTTATAGATGCATGATGTGTTCATATTTTTCTTTGGATAGTCGGTATTACAATGATTTAATAATGTACTTCTGAATCGTGAGTTAGAATTTTCAAATGATATACTTAGGTAGGTTAATGGGGGGTGTAGAAACCCATTTGTGATTGGAAAGTGTTACATTAACTTGAATTTATCAAATTAGTAAATATGGATTGTGTGCTATGATATATTGCCTCACATTACGTAATGATTTACGGGAAAATATGTGACTTTCCCAAATTCTGATGTCGATAATTAGCAGTATAGCTCTTTTTATCTGAAGACTTGTGTAGTATTTGTTAGCCGTATAAAAGTTAACACTGATAGTAAGATCTGATTGTTCGAACCAGAAAGACGGACGGACAATCTCAACTCTTAAAGCATAACAAGATACTTAGGGCGTTTTACCCTTTTCTTTTCAAAGGAAAATAGTTTGTTTGGAAATAGTGCGAATTAGCGAGAAGTCAAGAAAAGGAGGGAAAAGAAGTCAAGAAAAGGAGGGAAAGAAGTCAGAAGTCAGAGTTGTGGAATTCCCCGTTCAATCAAAGGGCAAGCTAAAGTCGTGACGCACGCAGAAGGAAAAAACCAGTCGATGAACAAGATCATTGAGAATCACCCAACAGTCCAATGTTAATGAACATTCGATTTCATGATGAAAGTTACTATCAGTTATTAACGGTTAAATTCATCTATTTTATTAGTGTTTGAAATTTAATTAACGTATCTGTTATTTTAAAGCTTCGGTTTTGATGTACTTCTGAACGAAGAATAGTCAGAAGGAAAGAAAATTGTAATTTACTGTGGCATTCTTCTCTTAATTGTATTTTAATTAAATTCTCTTTTTATCTTTGCGGGGGCTCGTGTGTTCAACATACCATCTCAGATTACCATATCCACTCTATGACCGGGCAAATTACACCGTAGAGGTCATTCCTTAGGTAAACGAGTATTAACGGGAGGCGGTGTCGAGTGTAGTTTTTCCAAGTTGCGCAATACATCTGACCAGGGACTTGTGCAATATTGTACTGATAACCCTTGATACCGACGCAGCCGTTACACATTGAAAATGGCTTATAATAGGATCAGTAACCGCTTGCAACAAATCATGCAGAAATGAATTCTGTGGATATCAGTTACAAAGTGTACGTCGTGGGATCTTAGGGCCCTTACCTTGCATACGATGTAGGGTAGGTATGCGTGGTAAGTCGCAGTTATGTCTCAATTGTGGTGGTAAGCGATACAGAGAACTAAAGCGCTATTATGATAAACGAATCAAAGATTCCATCAAAGATTCAGTCAATGACTCTGACAGCGTCCTTGACTCTGTCAAGGATAAAATCATAAGAACACCTCAAGACTACATTGAAAGATTTTCAAGTAATAATTAAACCAAATAATGAATTAGACAAATAATATTATAGTATATAATGAACCAAGAATTTCAACCACATCCCGTGATTACCAATTATGAAGCATCTCGTGACGGTATTGTCAGACACCGCAGGCTGAAGAAATCAGTTAGTGCTGACAATGGTATGGGGTATTTGATGTTTAGTCCTGGAGGGAAAATGTATCTTAGTCACAGAATCGTCTATGAGGTATTTAACGGATTGATCAAGGATGGTCTTGTTATTGATCATATTGATTCCAATCCTAGGAACAATTCTTTAGATAATCTTCAGGCTATCTCACAAAGTGAAAACACCAAACGAGGATGGAACGGGAAACACGTGTAAAATGCGAAATCCATAAATTCCTTTAATACAGAAATTAACGAGTAAAGAGTATTTCAATCAATGAATGAAGCTGGAAAGTATTTCGATATTTGTAGATCCTTAAGACGATATGTTGCAGAACAAGTAAATCGATCGGCTTTTCCTAAAAAAATTAAAAGTAGAATTCAATTTACATATATCTGAATTCTGTTTTGTAACACCATGGGTAATACCTCATTTGGGCTTTTGTGTGTAGTTTGAAACAACGATAACTATTTTGTTGTAGTCACGTATCTCAATGGGATAATGGCTTTTCTTGGTGTGGTTTAATGTTTCACCAAATAGAAAAGTTCCACATAAGGCAATCTCTTGTTGTCATCATTATATAAATTTGACCGCAACCAGATGGCATCTTTGACCCCAAACTGATAAGATGTAACAAAACGGCACACTGCCTCAAACTAAGAAACTGATACAATTCCCCATACACTACGGGAGTGAAACAACACAACCTTGATATGCCCTACATGTACCCCAATTCCTCCTTAACATGGAAAGAAAGAAAGATAAAGAACCATAACAACAACAATAACGGCTTTGTCGAAAATAACAAAGTGGATAGAAAAATTGGAAAATATGCCATGGCGTACAGAATAACTGTGATATAACCCTTCACACGATACACATATATGGTATTCAGAATTATAGATTTATAGATTACGATCACTAGTGTATACAATACACAGATGGAATCTCTCTTGGCAGGCATTATTGTCGACGGTACCAAAGTACTATAGACAGGTATGCGCTTACTCACCTAAAACAGAATTCTATAGACAGGTGTCACTTGTGATTTATCACTACGCGGAAGTATACCACACAAAAGAATTTCGGGTGAGTTTTTTTTTCACTTACAATTTAGATCGTATATTATATTTATAATGGTGGGTGAAGCACTGATAACTAAATTAGCACGATAACGATTAGCTTCGATCAATAAATTTATTCCAGTTCGTGATTCTGTTCGAAATATGCTCCAAACGAGACAACAATTTAAGACTGTTTTACAACTGGTACTGAACAGTTATTAAAACCAGTAACCACTGCAACGGAAACAGTCTATCAACCACTGAAAAAGTCATATGGGGAGATATTCCTGAGGAACAACGAGAGGGAAAAAAACAGCCCTTCTCCCTATACTTGAAAAAAAAATAGCAAAGGAAACTGAACAAACACAAAAGTCCTTAAAAATACTTCCTGGTGATATATTAGCTACTGCACGACTTAAGGAACAACAAGGTGATATTGATACTATCCCACCACATGATTACCCGCCTGAACTAGGTGATACTATTAAAAAAAAGAAAAAGAAGAAGAAGAAGAAGGTGATATTGCTAGTGAACGAGTTGCATTCAATGATAAATTCCGCCCGGGTAAATTAGATGAAATAGGAAATATTAAATTCAATTCTAATAAAGAAATAGCCGAATTTGTCATTAGGAGTTTTCATCAGAGAAGAAAGTATATCCACGAGATTATAAACTCCCTGATCAAGAATCATGGATTAATGGATTATATCGTGTGTTTACATGTGCATCTAAGGCATCGATGAAGAATAAAACATACAGAGAATTTATTGAAGAAATAGAAAAAGCTAAATCATGCACAGAGAAGCAATCAGATCTTGGATTTCTTAGATTACCAGAACAATCAAAATTTCTTGATATAACACAATCCTCTTTGCAGGGTGCAACTGGTATCACTAAAAATACAAATGGAAAGGGATTTTCTCAGAGTGGAACTCCAAGGGTATCAGGTAGTGGTTTAGTTAGTTGTCCTAGCAATATTCTCGGGGATATATCACGATTAGAAGTTCTCGTAGGAGGGAAACGAGCCGGAAATAACTCACCGGAAGTAATTAATGAGGCAGCTGATATCTGTAGACGACTATTTGAGGGTGGTGTCATGAATATTGATGTATACAGAGAGTTTATTGATGAGCTAGCCGAAAATCCAAGGGATTTTTACGGTTACCATAGTGATTAAATCACTGAAATTGATAGCAATGAAAATCGTTTACGATGAAAATCCGTATGATTTTTACGATTAGATAAATAATATTTAAATAAGATGATCATACACTACAACCACAACAAACCAACTATGTTCTATGTAGTAAACTAACGATTGCCAGTTTATAGAGCGTACTATGGAGATGGTTACGGCAATACCATTGCAGGGTTATTTGCAAGAATGGCTCCCAAAATAGCACCAATCGCAAAACAGTTATCAATGAAAGCTATTGATGTCATTCGTGGTAAGGGTATTAGCGCTGTTGGTGATGTTGCCAGGAGGGCATTTTCCGCGGCTAAAGAAAAACTAGTAGCATTAGTTCGGAGGCGAAGGAAACCACCGGTGATGAAATCACTAGGGCCACTACCATCTACGGAAATTATGCCTGCAAGTATTAGCAAAATAATAAACAATGCAGTGGAGCAGAATATAGCATCACGGATAAATGATGAATATGACACTCAGGGAAATATTACTGCAAATATGATAGCGGAAAGTGGTTTGAAATCGCGAGCGAGATTGCTATTTAGATCAAGAAATATATAATAATATGTTCAAATCGGCTCCTGACACAGCGTTTGATTTAGATGCCCCAGTGCTCAAAGATGATTCTCTACTTAATTATCAGTATTTTTCCTATCATACAGTACAACCGGATCTTCGATCAAGAATCGAACTTCAAGCCCATGATACCAGCAAATACTTTCTACTCGCTGAAGCGTTTATCGAAATAGAAGGAGAAATCGTAACAAATGTTGGTGATGCACCATATGCAGATGATGAAAATATCCGAGTTGGTTTTGTCAATAATGGTGTCATGGCGCTATTTGAGAGTGCTAGATACATAATTGATGGAAGAGAAATCGAGTCTATAGAGAGTGAGGTTGATGTTACCACAATAATAGTGGAGTTAGCAAGATACTCCGATGATTATACAAGATCGGCAGGTCCATTTATGATGTTCTCTAAGGATCTCACTGATTACGCCGAACACATTCCGTATACTAAATTGCTGACACCAGTAGGTACTGCAGTTAATCCACAAACACCTGGTTCTCTTGTACACGAAGCAGTACCAGGTGCTGCCTTTGATATTATAGAAAGCGTTAATCCCAATTACAACTTGGGGTTTGCAACACGAGTATCAGTGTTGCAAGGACATGGTAGACAATTTTCATGCGTGATTCCTCTACATCATATTTTCGGATTTTGCACAAATGTTAGAAAAGTTATCTATGGAGCGAAGCATACAGTATCAGTGATAAAGGGTAATGATAATGATGCAATCTGGCGTGGTGCTGGTGCTCCTGAGGGTAAAGTCATTATATCAAAACTATCATTGTGGATGCCAGTAATGACTCCATCAATCACCGTGGAAGAAAAATTACAATCATTTATAGACCGTGGAGGAAAATCATTGCTAAGTTGGCTAACAGTGACCACAGATACCATGGATTCTAATATTGATGGTACACTTACATGGCACCTGGCATCAAAAAAAGGTGTTTCAGCTCCGCGTCATATATTTGTTGTGTTACAGGATAAGGCGCGATTGGGTTCACAAACACGCAGTCATATAATATTTGATCAAATTCGGTGTAATGAAGTTTCGTTGAAGATAAACGGTCATCAAGAGCCATCCGAGGATATGCAACTTGATTACAGAACCAACCAAATAGCACTCGCGTATCATCGTTTGTTGTCATTTATGGAACGCGATCATAATGTGGATACTGGTCTGCAAATATCACATTTTTATTTTAGATAACGATATCCCATCTATTACTTCTCGCTGTAACATCTTGACTTAACAAGACAATCCGCAGTTGACATACACTTCAGAGCTCGTGTAACCCGTCCGGTTGTGGGTGGTGTTGTCACTATCCCGTATTACAGAGCAGTTGCTGTCATTCTCAGTGACAAATCAATGCTACTCGAAGGTATTGGTGGACGAATGAAAGTAGTTGATTCACCAGTGGAAAATATGTAATATTTTCAAAAACATGTAATGTAGCAATTAGATCAATCTGTTATTAATAAAATATCATATAGTCATGTTAGTATTATGTTAACTCCTGGTCAAATTAAAAAATTGAAATCGGAATCAGCTAAAATATGTGGAACTACGATATCGCTGAATCACAATCAGTTGTCTGGCGGTCAGAATAAACTGTCATTGACAGCTCGTCAGATAAAACACTTCAATGATGCTTTTAAAGATAAAAAAGGTAAAGAAAGCAACTGGAAAAAGGGTATAAAAAAGAAACGATCAGGAAAGGGTCTAAGACTACCAGGAACTCCGTATTAGTGGTACAGCGGAAATGGCCTGAGACTAGGAACAGTTTATTAACAACAATATCGCAGATATCGCCGATGTCAAATTTTGATTTACTCGATGCTGCTAAAAAGCAAGCGATTAAAAACTTTAGAGGTGTCTTTATGAAAGATTAATTAATAGAACAACCAAACAGCGTTGAAACCGGTATTATTAATCTCGATAACAGCACCGGACCTGGAACTCACTGGGTTGCATACACGATTGATCCGCGTGTAATTGTTTATGTCGATTCATATGGGTTAGCGCCGTCTAAAGAATTTACGCGTTATATAAACCACTTAAAAACTCCTATCTGGTATTCTACGCTACCAACACAGAAAATGAATGACCCACCAATATGCGGCATAGAAGTATTGAATGTCCTCAACGCTATTTCATCATCGGGAAAACCACCACATAAAACCGTACACGAATATACGAGTAATCGCTTTTTAGAGAGAAATTATATAAAATAACATGATTGATATTTGGGGAAGATCTTTATCAAGCCTGAAAAAACCCACCGCGGAAATATCTGCAACCGGTGATATAAAAAATAATTGAAGATGAAATAGCTGAGATGTTAAATCTCGCAAGTGTTGATCCGAATGAAATAGTCGTATTTCAAGATCGTCAAGGAAAATTGAAAACTAATAATGTTTCCCTGGATGATACTTTGACAAAACGACGCGACGCAGTAGAAGATACTATTGCGTTGTTTTACGATCAGGGTAAACTCAAACCGGGTGTACTTGTTTTGACGCTCACAGATAAATTAGCAACGCTCGGTGATAATTATTCACCAACGATAGAATTATTAAAAATACTACGCGATGAAAATGACGACCATATAACTAAATTTAATCGGTTTTCTGAATTACAAAGAAGTATAATTGACAATATTGACAAACCTATGTTGGATTTCTTTGGAAATCCGCCGGTGACCACACCGAAACTCACAGAGATAAAAAGAGCTATGTTAGAATTAGTAACACTACAATCTAGGTATGAAGATCATGATGAGAAATTTTCAATTTTTCGTAAAAATCTTATTGAGAAATTCTTTGGAACCTCATTAGATAAACTCGACATAAAACTCATAGATGTAAAATAAATCCATCGAAGATATCAAAAAGATCAACGATCTAATCAAAGATGATTTACCGAGGATGATAGAAACACTTGAAAAAACAAAGATTCTTCATGATAAAACAAACAACGTAGTATACACGATTCAACACGGATCATTTACGTGGACACCATCCACTAACGTATTAAATATCACCGCGACCGTCAAAGGTATTTATCGATTAACACTAGTGTCACCGACTCAATTTAATATTTCATCAACCAGTTCATCTGGGGTCAACAATATGATATCAACGATCATCGACAAGGAAACAACTGAACAATTCATAATAGTATCCACTGATAATAATTTGGCTAGGGTTTCAGTAACATGGTATGTGGAATTTGTAGCGGATCTAGGTAAACAACTAAATTGAAATCTATTATAATAAATAAAATGTCATCACAGAAGTATCTCTATGATCAGGTCAGAATTTAAAACTAAACTCAAAACCCTCACTGAGGAATATCAAGTAAAAATAAAAACAATACCGACGAAGAATCACCGCAGTTGATGTTACCGTGTACTCGATATCAGGTGTAATCACCGGAGCTGGTATTATACTCTCCTCGGTGACAATCGTTGCTCCGATAACTATTCCAATTTGTATATCAGCGGCGACAGCAATCGCGGGAATTATTTCGATTATAACAAAAAAATAGCATCATGCAGCCAGCGTAAACTGCAAGATTACGTAGTTAAATTCCATGTTGTGTCAACCGCGTACTCACAATTATCCTCGATGATATTGTCGTCACTCGATGATACATTAATATCCGATAGTGAGTTTTCAGCGATGGTACGTGTTTATGATTCCGCGATGTCAAAATTAGAAAAACAACACGAATATAATAACAATGGCGACATCGCAAGAACTACTTCAACGAATAGCGGAAAATACCACACTGGTGAAAACCAGCATGATCTCAATAGCCTCAACCAATCCTGAATTCAGTGAGAATTTCCCCACTGCGATTCCGGTGAAGGAGATAGCACTAGCAAAATTACTAGTATACCATAATTGGCCTAATATTAGATCAGCACCTTTCGGTGGTCAACAACCGAATAATTCCCTGGTGTTTGCGAGTAAGATTAAACCCGATAGTACTCCTGACCGGAACGATGTTTCGTTACCATCTGGGTCCTACCAAATTGAACAAATTAATAATGAATTACAACGCAGAATAAAATCCATTACTGGAAAAGAATCGAAAATCGCTATAACGGTTCATGAGCCGACGTTATCATCTGCCATTGAGATCAACTCACCCGGGTATGTCGTAGACATCTATCAAAGTTCAATCAGAACTATATTAGGATGGCCTGAAGCCCCACCTCGGACATCTTATCAAATATCAGAATCTAAAAGAATCTGATTATGTCACAGATGTAAAATCATACCACGAAATTGCTCCATCATATCTAAATTATTTACCTGATATAAAAAGTGCAAAATTAACTGATAGATTCACATTTCTCGATAACAAAACCATGCAATAGGAATTTGATTTTGAGAAAACTCCTGTTTCATCCATTGCCATTGTATTTACTCTAAATAATGTCATTGATCATTTGAAAGAGATTAATTAATTACATAAAACACAATTAGAACGACTACGACAGAGTTTCCAAAAACATCTTTTTGATATAACGAGTTGACGCAGCGAGGTCATAAATTATATTGGGATATTAAATCAGCTTGTATCCGACATGGAATATATCAACACACGAATAATTCAAGTAATAATTAATGACAAAAACGGAGATAAACAAAAATTCCTAACCTGTTACACAGAAGCTGATTTACCCGATTTCAAATTTCCTGAGTACAACGCAAATGAACAAAAAAAATCTGTTAATGATCTCCTCGATGAGTATTTCCTACAAATACTCGCCGCATGGAAAAAATATCACAAACAAATATCCTCAAACATAATAATGACCCAGATGGTGGTGGGCGACATATCGCTCCTCAAAACGTGAACATATCCTCGGTGATTGCATTGAATTTAGTATGTGATGTTATCGAAGGAAGTTATCAAATAAATCTCGAAAGATCAAATCAAGTCCAGCAGGGATATATTTTATATTCATTTACACCAACAGCCCCTCCAGGATTTTTAGTAATTGAGAACCCAACTAATCCAGTCTATATGCGATGTCATAATGATTCGTTAACGAGAATTAATTTTAAACTATCTGACCAGTCAAATAATCTGATTGGTTTACGAGGTGAGGTTTTACAAATTAGTCTGTTTGTGAAGTCATAAAAAAGATTTTTACTCCCATAGCAGCAGAGCGGGTGCGACAACGACTTTGCGTCCCCAAAGGAAACTTTTTTTTAACGATTTTGGAGGAAGCCTTGGTTTGCCAAATGGACGCTTTTTTACGATTTGGAGGAAGCCTTGGTTTGCCAAATGGACGCTTCTAAAAGTTGTCGGATTCTCCCCCTCTGCTGCTAATGATTTCATTTGAACTAACTCCTTTTACTTCGCAACACATCATTTACAAACAGTGTTCTAGAAAATTTGTTAACTTGTGTTCACTATAGAATTTATGAATAATTAGTGATGGCTGGAGAAATATCATATTATAAATGCAGTGTGGGATATATTCTATTTGATAGTCAACTCAATAATCCCTAACCTGCCATTTTGTATTCTTATATTTTATTTATCTATTTATTTATTTATTTATTTATTTATTTATTTTTACCCGGAGGGTGGAGACTCTAAACTTTATTAGGGTAAATATAACTGTTTTAATGTACAATTTAGGAATATTTCCATACTTTTGGGGGTCAAAAAGTGATTTTTATTTGCTCGGCTAAATACGCAAAACTAATAACCGTTGGTGAGGGATTATTTTGCATTATGAAAGCCTGTCTCACTTTAGTGGATGTCTCATGTACTAATAAAAAAAAAACGTTCTTTGTTCTCAATTTTGTCAGGACAGAAAGGAAATATTCTTTGTTAAGTATTCATTTTAATGTATCTTACACTTTGCAACGAAGGGAGATATGTACACAGATTAATGACAGCCGTATGTTTTATAAAAGACTACAGACTCTCTCTCTCTCTCTCTCTCTCTCTCTCTCTCTCTCTCTCTCTCTCTCTCTCTCTCTCTGCTGGCGATTCTTCTAGTAATTTTAATGTATGTTATATGTATACACCGCAACAAACCAAAACTGTTTAAACAAACAAGTTTCACTTTATTATTAACTTTGTTTTTGAGTATGCATCAGCAGGCGGGTTCATAGAGTGATGGAAAAAATATGGACTTGTGACGTTTATTTCTGTACTGAAAAGAGAGATAAATGATATAAAAAAGAAGAACGAAATATAGGAGCAGACGAAGTGTTTGATGTTGGTAAAATATTAACTGTAATTATATACTTGTGAATCTTTTTTCATTCATTACAAGATACTATATTCCCTCTTATCTGTTGTGTAAAATTAGTTGCAAGATAAAAGTGTATTTTAAAAATATTGATAAAAATATTCATTACTAATATTCTCTAAAAATGAAAAGTATGACTTTGTTAAAGATTACAGGATGGTGGTTTTTATTGGAAATACAGAGACAGAAAGGATAAAACTGCATCCTTTAAAAATCATTACAAATCAAACTGCATTTGTGTCTTATGTGCCTTAATCACACATAGGCTCTTCTATTTCCAAATTAGTAGTAGTAGACAATTACAAAATTCTAAATTGCTTGTAGACAATTACAAAATTCTGCGTTGCTAGGAGCAGACAATTATCAGATGCTAAATTACTAGGAGTAGACGATTACGAAATGCTAATTTACTAGGAGCAGTCGTTTTTAATTCTGTAATTTCTTTTATTGAAGGCTGGCATAATGAAACATTTCTTTCCGATTTTCCACTAATCGAATACTTTTGAATAAGAAGAGAAAAATAAAAAATAACGTTTGACATGTAACTACCGAACATTGAACATGAATGCATCTGATACCGAACACTAAATAGGCTTTGTGCCGATTTGCCGCGTTGTCGCTCTGTCTTGTAGCCACCCTAACGCTCTATTGCGATCCAGTGTATATGTGCAATGACAATAACCTATTCAAATTCTGAAGATAAAAGGCGTTTTAACAAACACTTTTTACTTATATTATTTTATTATCCAACCTTTTCCCAAGAGCACGTCCTTCAAGCGTTAGTGAATAAAAAGAAAATTCTTGACGCGAGATAAAAAAATTTAAGTCAAACAATCTTGGCTTAATTGTGATCCCAAAAAAATCACATTTTCTAATATCAATCATAATACGAAAATTGGTTCTAGTCCATCATAAAGCTTTCAAAATTTACTGAACGAAAACATAATTTGCTACAGATAAACATACGCCAGGGATGCATATGACATGAAACCGGCTGTTGACTATTTTTGTGCGCATGCTATTGCCAAGATTCTGGGAATATAGTTAATGATGATATAATGAAAATACTAATCGTATTCTAGAGTCTAGACATATAAGTTAGCATTAGCCGATGCAAGTGTAGTACTGTTGTAACATTTATTCTAATTGACAATCTATGTTTCAACAGTGAATAACAACCCAATTAGTTTATTCGTTTGGTGAATCTCTGTTATCTGCATCTTACATAACCCCAGAGTCAGTTCCGACGCAAAATAAAAGATTTTGATATAAATTACTTTCGGTCTGCTTGTAGCAGATATTGCATGGTAAAATAATGAGGTTGAAATACTATACCGTAAATCTGGATTGTTTCGTACATGTGTTTTTGCTGAATTGACTTAACATGACGTTATAATTTTGCTGAATTTGTTTTGCAATCGACTGAGATTATACTGAATTGCATTCGACAAATAGTGCGGCTCATGGAGGAATACTATACCACTCGTTTAAAAGCTACATATTGAATAATGTATATCAGTATAATATAATATAAAACATATTGGTTCGAATGTGATATATTTGCAATCGTCTCACTTAATCGAATAAGAAGAAATGGCGACAGATTGAGAATTTTGTTTACGTCTGAATAAGAGTAATAACAACTGATTAACATGAAATCGTGAATTTTGAGCGTGTTTGAAACAAGTGGTTATAGTGCATAACTGTGTAGCGAGCTGGAAAAATGAAATTATGTTTGGTTTTAATCTGCAAATGAGATATATATATTGTTACAGAAGACAGAACTTTGTAATAAATAAATGCTTTATGATAAACACATTATTACATGAATGGTTGGAGTAATTCTTACAGAAAGGTATCGATTCAAATAGGTAAATAGTATGAAGATGAATGTGCAACAATAATTAAACAATATATTTAGAAATCGTAACAACGGTGGAAATAATTACATCTTGTACGAATCTAAATAAAGATAAACAATTTTTTACCAAAACTTGATTTAAGTAAAAAAAAATTAGTAATAGCAAGTCCTATAACAAGTTAGCAGGGAACGTTTCGGCTCGCGAGTAAGCAAACATTAAAAAGGCTAGTTTTAAAAAATTAATTCAGGCTCAAATAAAAGTTAAAGTTCATGCTAAACAATTTAAAATAGTCTATGCAGATCTGAGGTAACTTTGAATAGTAGGAATCTGAATGATGATATTAATAAATCATGTCCTTTAGGAATCTTGGTGATAAATCGGATCTTGTAGAAATCTTAATAACACTGGTAATGCAACACGTCTGGTAGTAATCCTAATAATGGTGTTAATGAATTACATATCGTATGAATCTTAATAATTAGGGTAAAATAAATCTCGTTTATGACTTTTATAGACGGCGGTAAATAAATCGTCTCGTAAGAATCTTAATAACGGTGGTAATAAATCACATCCTTTAGAAATCTTAACTTCGGTGGTAATAAATCACGTCTTGTACGAATCTAAATAACGGTGGTAATATAACGTCTTGTACTAATCTTAATACACATGTCATACATAATGTCTTGTAGGAATATTAATAATTGTGGTAATAAATCATCTCTTTTAGGTATATTATTAATTGTGGTAATTAATCTCGTCGTGTAGGAATCTTAATAACGGAAGTAATAAATCACATCTTTTTGGAATCTTAATACAAATGGTAATAAATCACGCCGTGTATAAATTTTAACAAGGTGGCAATAAATCAAGTTTGCTGATTTTTTTAATTTTACTATATAATAGTGTTATATAATAGTGTTGCAATTTATCACACTCTTTACAATAATCTGTTTCCAAAATTGTCATTTTCTAAGTGCTTTAATCTCATAACTATTTCATAAATTTTAATTAGGTATTAAGTCATAATTATATTTCTTAATGATTCCCAGCTGTCAACAGGATCTTTGCATCATTTCCATAAAAAATAGTGTTTGTACTATTTTGGCAATTGTATCATTAATATTTTCAATCTTAAGTATGTCCTTCTGTTTGGTGTAATTAGACAACTCATTTTCATACAATCTCCCTTTTATTTCTTTCATGATCAAGTTCGTATCATTTATACTGTCTCTCAAAATTGATTTATTAATTTTGAAAACCTCTTAAGTAAATGTTTGACGACATCCTCTACTATCAAACATTGTATTTATCTCAAAATCGAAACACTCCGTACAGCTTAGAATATTTTTTAAAATGATTAGTTGCTTCAGTGTCCAAACAAATTAACTCGTACTTTATATATATTTTATATGTCCGCTTCAACTGGTGTCGTATTAATAGATGAATCAAAAGGATTGTAATGTACATTAATTATGTCCTGTAAATCACCGATTAATTTCCTAGTATGTCCTTTTTGGTATTTTTTGTGCAAAAATTATATTCCACCTTCTAGTGTTCTATGTTATATCATTCTGCAACATATGTTGTTTAATTTTGAAGCCCCTACATGAGTCGAGCATACTTTTGATTTATACATTAGTTTCTTTTTTTATGTTTTCATATAATCAATATCTACTTGCCTTTGATCGTCATTGCATGTCTGTGTTTATGTGCATGTGTGTAACAAACTTCCTGTATATGTTTCTAAATTTATCTCACTATACAAAACAAACATCAAGAAAACGTTAGCGATAATAATGATGATTATAACAAAAACACATATTGGAAGTCTTCTAGATATGTTTGTTTAATTAAATGTTTAATACTTGATTAAACACGAAATACAAGGTTTGATATGGTCGAATTCTGGTCCCAAATCAGATTCAGACGAGGTACATACTGGTACAAGAGACCCCCTCTCTCTTCGTTAACTATATACATAATTTTCGTATGCCGGACCGCTTGTGATAAATAAAGCGATCATTAAAAAAACCACCAGAGGTTTTCTCCTCCGTCGAAACGTCAACTTATGTTAACATATAAAACTGACACGCGTGCCAAACTTCTAAAAGATTCGCCAGAAACTAAAACATTGTTGTATTCCTGAATCATAAATGATTACGAAAAAGCTGAGCAGATCTTCTATTCATTAGTAAAAACCGGATGTTACTACAGCGTATAATAAAACTAAAGAATAAAAACCAAATGTTCAGACCATCAAGGACCAAAGTGGTCGTGTGCATCTACCGGCATGAGAAGCTAACATTATACCTTATTTTGTTAGTTGTTCATTAGAATTGTCAAAAACGACTTTGGTTTTGGAGAAATTATTGCTGTTATTAATAAATGTATTTCCACAATTGTCTTGACCATATATTCATTCTAATTAATTCTATTTTTAGTTGTCTAGCAATTAAAAGTTGATATTCCATGAACACCAATATATGCACCACAGCCATTCATCTGTTGAAACAAAATCAAGTCCCTCACCCTCTCCTCCCTACCGTGAAAGATTAACATTGGATTCCAACTGTTGAAATATCTTTGATATTTGATGCACTATACTATGCTATGCTATGCTATATATATATATATATATATATATATATATATATATATATATATATATATATATATATATATATATATAGAGAGAGAGAGAGAGAGAGAGAGAGAGAGAGAGAGAGAGAGAGATTTGCATTGTAGTTTAAACAATTTTTCAGTCATCTAGCTACGGTGTATGCAGTGTAACAGTTGATAGTGATGTCTAGCACTGAGGCATCATGCTGCAGATATGTCCAACCCAGTCACATTATCCTGACACCAGGCCGACCAGTCCTATCACTAACCTCTTAATGATGAGCGCCTAGCGAAGCAGCCGTTAGTACTATTTTGTAACTCTTTGGTATGCCTCGAACTGGGTTCGAACCCAAGATCTCCCGCTTCGTTGGCGGACGCTCTAACTACTAGGTCACCAGAACAAAGATTCAGGAATTCATGCCATTATTCAAGGAATTGGGTTAGAAATGTTGGGGAGTGGTTATTTATTTATTTTTATATTTTTTTAGAACATACTGAATTTTTCAAAGTTATGGAACTAGATATAATCAGTAGCAGAATTAAAGCAATTAGCCCATGTCTATAATGTTTCACTGTCAAATGAATATCTACCATATCATCTGTCCAGTAGTTTACTGACGTAAAATGAAGAAACACATGCCTACGTCTTACTTGTCAACACGACTGTTTGTGTCTATCTTAATGTCTTTTTGTGTGCATGTATCTAAACTTAGACCTGAAAACTCTGAGATTTATAGAATTCTTTATGATTACTTTTTATTAAACATCAGAAGATACGTACTTGCTCCAGGCATTTATGACATCAAATCGAAACATTGGGATCTGGTTATAGGAGCTTAAGCATGGCATTATGATCTTGTAAGTGAATAACTGTAAGGAAAATATAATTGGGAGTAAACGGTTGCGAGTGTGTGTCTGGCTGTCTCTCTTTTTGCCTGTCTGTCTGTATGTGTGTACACACCTTACATTACCTACATTAGAAGGAACCCCTCCCCCATTTTTGCTCAATAGATGTTGATGGAAACTGAATCTGGATTGGAGGTGGGTGCCACAAAACTTTTGTACAGCGGTATCTGTTAACATATTTCTAATTTTACTGTATGACTTATACGTTCAGTTTGGAAATGTAATGTTGTTGAGAAAAGCGTGCATGAAGAGTATACATTATAGTACAATAATGTAATAATAATGTAATAATTGTAATATAATACAAGCTAGAACCAATATGCTGTTCCACTCTTCTGATATATAACATATAACATGCACTCTTTAGTCTACTTAAATGTTTATAAGGAAGACTTTAAACACAAAATATTTATCCAGTGTATGCAGCTCATTCAGACACATACACATGACAATATACACGCAATAAATGTAAATAAGAGGCTCAATTTATAAATAACATCCCTACAACCAAACCTGTACAACCCATTAGCTCTATAACCCCTACAAACGATAACACCACTACAACCCATATCATAATATATACCTAGAAATGGTGCAAAGAAAGAAATATGTAGGTTTGCTTATTCTCACACCCAAACATACTTACATACGTATACACGTTCATACATTGAAAGAACAGAGGAGAGGTGGCATACATTTTGCATGGAGAATAAACCAGTGACCAGAAACGTTGACAAAGAAAAGTAAAACAATAAATGCCTCTTACTATTAGATCATGGCTGGTCTGGAAATAGCGGTTTGATAGTTAACAAACAATAGTGGTAACACTGGTGACAAAGTTTTCTGTTCAAATCGTAGCTTCAACCATCATATCTAAGTAATTCGTAATTCGTTGTGTTAGGTTCTTGTGTCGTGTATTGTGCTCTTATTAGTATGGTGCATAGCATGAAGTGTTATTATTCGGCTTCGAAAAGCTTATTAATGTCCCGTGTAAGTGTCCCCCCCCCCAAACCAAAACAAAAACAAAATTCAAGTGTGAAATTGGAGATTTTTCTTGTGTGGTCATAACGTGTTATTACTTGGGGTATTACGAGTTCGTCGAGAGCAGTCGGAGAAAATGGGATTTACTTACTTGGTACTTGCAATATTAAACTGTTACACTCCTTAGGCCGGTTTAACAAAACTGCGCGATGTGAGAGCCCTACTTAGATAATTTTTATTTCAGTACTGATTGACAGTTGCTAGTCAGAGATCTGTTTCAATAGCAGCCAAAGTTAATTTTAGAAAATCGTGCAGACGATTTCCAGAACCAGGGGCTAGATAAAGAGGCTGCGGAAGGTGGTTACAGTACATGCCATTAGAAGATTACGTACGGTCTCCATCTTACCCCTTTGCCACGCCCAAAATCGAAACCGATTTTGACAAATCAGGTGTGGAATAATATATTTCTCATAATCTAGAGCTTTCTGTGGCATTATAAATGTGGACAAAAATGGAAAGTAAATGTATGTATGTATGTATTGTGTTTAAATATGTAATGATTTATGTTCATGCGTACGTACGGTCTCGAACTCAATCAGTTGCCAAGCTCAAAATGTAACCTGATTTCGACAAATCAGATACAGCATCGAATTCTTGGTTTCTTACAATTCTAAATTTTTCGGAGGTATAATAATTGTGTAAAAATGGAAAATACAAGTTTGTATTTTAATCGCTGTTTATGTCAATTTGACTTATTAAATACCAATAATTCATAGATTCCATAAAACTTGACCAAACTTTTATAACTAAGATATCGCTTACATAGGCTACAGAATTGTAAAACAAACGAAGGGTTATGTTTATTTTATACTATATTTGAGAAACTTTGTCAAATGCAAGTATAAATATATTATTCAGTTGAAAGGGTAAGCTTATTAGCACTGTCTCCCAAACAGAAACAAAGAAATATAACACCAGTTATCTCAATGCCAGTACAAACAAATAAACAGAAAATGTGCATAAAATTACTTATAAAATTTAACAAAGAATACTAACTAATTAAATGGGATTCAAAAGTTTGTGAGTTTAGTCAATTAATTAAATCTTTTAGTCATTCTAACATAACTCGGTACAGTTAAAACTAGTTGTGTTTTATTTTCTACAGTTAGCAAAGAGCTGCCAAATATTTTTTTCTTCAGCCATTTAAAGCAAAAGGAGTGTGTATAGGGTTCGATCTCTAATATTTGAATATTTGGAACAGACTTTAATAAAGTGTTTGCATTCTCAATTTCACCTTAAATACGTATTATTAGGTACATACAAATCGTTAATAAAAAGTTATTTAAAATCCTACAATTTGGTCTAGCTTTGCGTGCATAATCTGAGACATTGTATCTCCAGCGTAGTAGTAACATGGAGTTTGTTTTGTTTAGGTTAACTTTTTCTTCGCGGTTTGAATAGGCTTTTATATGGAGGTTTGTTTCTTATCGCCATCACGCGATCGCCAGTCAACACGTTTATGCTATGATAGACCATCATTAATTGCTTTAAATGACCTCTCATTGGCCCTTCATTTTACGCTGGCCAGCGTAGAACAGGTAAAATAATTCCAGTTATCTCCCGTTCGCTCTTTCAAGCTTAAACAATTTAAAAATTCGTCCGTTAGTTTAGACAACCTGGTGCAAATCCATATTAAATCGTCAACCGTTGTGTCAACTATCCCAGAGATACAACTGCTTATTGCATTATTCAACGCCCAATCAGTAGGACCACCGGAAAAACGCACACAAATAGTTAACTGTATCAACGATCAGAAGGAATATCGACGTCTTCTTGCTGACTTTAAACATGGTCAAAAACATCGGTCGATGAGCCCAAGTGCGTGGATCTAACATCCACCAGTTACTTCATCAGGACGTTCCCCCGCCACTCTCGCGGATGTGGGATTGCTGTCATCACAAAGAATTCCAGATTAAAATGTCTTAAATACAACACTACCTTCAGTTTTTGTCACGCATCGTTTGAACTAGTCCAAACAACACTCACACTGGAACAAAGGTCAGTCCATTTTTTTCTAACTCTACCGCCTTCCTTTTAGTAGAGAAAACAAGCTGACCTAATCTCTCTCTTTTTGGAGCAGTTGCCGAATCTCCTGGAGTGTGGAAATTAGATAGGTGGCAACCTGATTAATATTAGAGATTTCAACTTTCACTTTGACTGTCCTGGAAACTCAAACACATCAAAAACCCCTAGATTCCATTCATGTTATCAACCTTAAACTGTCAGTTAATCAACCCACCCATACACACGGCACATTTTAGACTGATTCTTCATATACCTGATGATAATATTCTGCGACCCACCCTTGTATCCCACTAACTTGCATCAGATCACCTCTGCATTATATACCATCTGGACGTATCAGTCCCTAACTATCCACCTTCATTCTCTACTAAGAGAAACCTCCGTATGATAAATAGAACCAAACTAATGCATGACATCCAAACAAACCTGTCAACTTGCTTACCTCCTACAGCAGAACTAATCGATAATTGCCATCGTTCATTGTTTGATAAACATGCCCCAGCCACCAAGTGCAGAAGATCAATTCAAAAGTGTTTTCAGTGGTATAGCAGTGTTAGGGACCAGCTTGGAACTGCTAAAAGAGACCGACATAAAGCAGAGAGTTTTGGTTTTCCATCAGACTCACTATATATGAAGCCGCTAAGACAAACGTAATAAAAATAGTCCATTTAGCCATGTTTCAGAGTTAGAGCTGCAATGACCTCTTCGAGATAACTAACAAACTAATGTCAATGAACTAATGCACACCACTTCCAACTACCTTCTCTCCAGTAGACCTTCCGGACCTTTTTGCAAATAGCTTCCGTGACAAAGTACAAACCATTAGAGATAGGCTTGACAGCACAATTTCAATGAACTAATTGTCACCATACTGTTAAAATACAGAATTTATTTCAGCGACGAATTTATTTCGTGATGAAGAGTGCGCCAAGTCATGTAAATATGATCAAATTCCATCATCACTGCCGCTTGAGTACTTAGACCCAATATTGCCTTCACTAAGTGATGTCATTAATACCTCTCTCTCATCCGAGGAATTCCCATAATTTTTCAAACCTTCCATTGTAAAGCCTCTGCTGAAGAATCGAACACTTGACTATAACGATTTAAAGAACTACAGCCCAGTTTCTAATTTCCCGTTCATATAAACAAAATATTAGAAAAAGTTGTTCTAACCCAACTTGTATCTCATTTTAATTCGAACAGTCTTTTCAGCAATATACAGTTTGCATATCGCCCTTGGTACAGTACTGAAACTATTCTTCTGGTAGTAGTTAATGACATTCTCTCTGCTTTGGATAGCAGAAAGTTAACAGTCCTCACCCTCTTTGATTTGTCTGCAACATTTGACACAATAGACCATGATATATTTCTTCACTGTCACAATACAGCCTTACAGTGGTTCAAGTCATACTTAGTCAACAGAACACACATTGTATGTGCAAATGGAATACACTACAGCTCAGTTGATTTATGGTGTGGTGCTCCACAGGGGTCTGTTGTTGGACATGTTCTCTCAATTATATCCACTCAGCCGCGCTGAAATGCCATAGATCATTACCAAGTGTCTCACGAAATGTACACTGATGACACCTAAATACACAAGTCTAGCCATCCCACTGAAGTTGATGTACCATTCGAGAAGTAGTGAGGTGCATTTCTGATGTGAATTTATGGATGACATGTAACAAGCTGAAGATCAATGATGATAAAACTTAGGACATTCTGATCACAACACAAAGACTTTTCATTCACAACCTTTACCTTAAACAATAAATATCAGCAACAGCAACATTAAATTCATACAGTCAGTATAAAAACTAAGCGTTTCGCTAGACTGTACTTACATTGCACCAACATGTCATGAACATTATGAAATGCTGCATATCTTGAGCCGAGACACATCAGCTTCATTCGCAAATATCTTTCAGTTGATGCCACAAAAAACACTTGTGTGTTCATTAGTACTTTCAAGACTGGACTATTGTAACTAAATTATGTCTGGTTCATCACAATATCTACTCCAGAGACTTCGAAAAGTTCAAAATACAGCTTCTCGGATCATCTTTTGAGTGCTGCGATCAGAGTACACCTCTCCGATGCTCTGTACCTTACACTGGCTATCCATTCGATCCAGAATCAAACACCAAATGTATTCTATGTGCTACGTTTTACTGACGGACTCCAGTCCAACATACCTATCAGGCCTCACTCATGTCTATACACCAGCAAGATACTTACGCTCCTCTTCTGACAATCGTATACTCATTGTTCCTACCTTGAAAACGAAGTCATATTGACAACGTTCTTATGCATACCAGGTCCCAGCAACGTGGAACGAATTGTCCATTGAAATTAGATACAAAGACACAGCAATCCCTTTCAAGTGTGCTCTTAAAACGCACCTTTTTCGACTGAAGAGCAAACTTAAAGACCTAATAGTGTTTCCTACCTTAAATATTGTTATAAATTGTAATGTTTGCTGATTTGATAGTGGGTTTTTTTTTGTTGTTGTTATTTTTTGTAGTCATATTATGATAGATGTTGTAAAGCGCTTAGAGCCTCTTAAGATTAGGCGCTATAAAGATTCCTCAGCAGAATTATTATTACTTAAGGTTAGGTTTAAATCGTCTGAATAAAGCACCGATCTCCAATCATTATATCTTTGTAACTCAATGTATTATGTAAGTCATATTTTCTGAGATTTAAATAGCGATCTTCCCCTACACGGTGCCATAGAATTCACCAATTTCGGTGCAGATTTTGTATGTAATGACCTATATAATGCATGGTCTTACTTGTTTACATCGGTTACAATACATTTTTTTCTTTAATACTAACGACATATATTTAGAAAAAAAAAAAAACAATATAACGCTTCAAGCCGATACATCAAACGTTACACTCAGATCGGGCAATCTAACATTATACCCTATGTAAATGACCCATCCCTAGTCAGTGTATCACCGAAGCTTCACGTGTTAGAACATGGCCTTATTTAGGACAAAATCAGAATCGTCAAGCGCTCTCATGGGCATAATGCACCGTGCACCAATCCTAATCATTATAAACCTAGATGTAATATGTTCATTATATTATCAGCGATTACAATAGAGATCATATCCTACACGATGGTTATCAGACAGAAATTACCTGCAGGCATTCGCACATAATTTAATATGCAATGCGGCATGGTATTTGAACTTTACATCCGTCAAATTCAATCTCTATAGTTTAACAACTACTATTATTTTCTTATTGATATATTTATATCATAATATAGAGATAACAGGCTTTGAAATTATATGTAAGAATTTTAATTTAAGCAGGCAATCTAAAGTATACCCGTTGTAAAAGACCCACCCACTAGTCCTTGTATCATCGAAGCTACACAAGTCATATTATGTTCCATTTGACGGCACATTCAGAATTGTCAAGCAGGCATCGCTCTTATAGGTATAATACACCGTGCGCAAATCATCTTTTATCTAACACTAGAAGTAATATGTTGTCTATATTTTCAGGGATTTAAATAAAGACCTTTCGCTACACTATAATCAATTACACAAGTAATGCTCTGTAGAAGTTAGTACGTTTTTCAGTTTATAATGCGTCACGGTGTTTGTATGTTTCATCAGTCTAATTAAATCTTTAGCCTATTATTACTATTGTTATTTTCTTACTTAAATATGTCGATAATAAAATAGAGATGTTACGCTACAAAATAATATATGAAATATTATAATTAGAGCAGACAATCTAGAAGTATGCCCGTTTTGTAAGACCCTAACATATCCCTTGTGTCTAATGCACCGTGCGCTAATCCTAAAATATATAAACATTCGATGCATTATGTTGATCATATTTTCGACGATTAAAATATAGACAGACCTGCATAATAATATATCATGCAGCAACTTTACTGTAGGCGTTTGTATGTTAATCAGTATTCAATGCGTCATAGTACATGTATTTTACATTTGTCTAATAAAACGTCATTATCTTTAACATTGATGTTAATAATTTTATTTAGAACATAAGATAGAGATATTACTCTACCAAATAATGTATTCAACATTACAATCAGAAGGTATAATATAAAATATTTTCTGTTCTAAAAGACCCTAACAAATTCCTTGTATCTCATATGTACAATGCACCGAGCACTAATCTTGGTAACTAAAGAAGAAACGTTAAGCACGCTACAATATGTTATATCAGACATTACAATCAGATCAGTCTCGAATTATACCCGTTGTAAAAAAAAAAACTTAGCTTAGCCGTTGTATCATGTACCAGTCTTAATATAATTAAAACTTGTTGCATTATGCTCATCATATATTATGCGATTAAAATAGAGACCATACTCTACACACAGGTTTATTAGATAGGAAATTAGTTCAAATGAACAGTACGATGTTGTGTTGCGAATGCGACTTTCAATTATGTTTTATGTCGAATATTAGAGTAACAGTATTTTTAATAAATCTGGTCTGTAAATATTCATTTTTTTCACTGATTCCAACAGACATTTAGCACTACACAATGGTTATTAAATATTAAGTTCCAAAAAGGTATTCTTACGTTTTCATTTTCATTAACATTGTCATTAACACGATTACATGTGCTATGCTAATTCCACATTACTTTAGAATGTCACAATGGATCACCGTTATCGAATCATCGTTGTAAAGGTAATTACGTTCTGCGCCTCCGTATATCAAATATATGCTTACATTCATTAAGATAGTAATGTTTAATATGAAGGTTCGTGTTTAAATCGCAGATTGGGCTATGTTCACTTGACACATCGTTGATATTAGTAATTTGGACATAATCTGACTCGAAAAGACGTAATTAGTGGAATACGCACCATCATCTATTTTGAATTATTCATAAATTTTAAACGGTTAATATGATATAATAAATTAAATTATTTACGGATAGGTCTTGAAAACTGCGTATTTGATACCTAATTGCAATCAATATCTATACGAATAAGACCGCATGGCGATTTTCAACGGTCATTATTCACGCCTTGTCGCACCATAACACGTGTTTAATATAAAACAACATTCCCGTTGTTCGGTGTGTATGTGCATATATATAATTTTCTGACATTCATCAGATAATTACGTGCAACACAGCCAAAGCAACTCGCCAGTGAATAAGGCGTATATTGAATTTTTTACTCATCCTGTTAACCACAGGGAATCTGATATAATAAAGAGCATGATCTAATAATGAAATTGCTACACTTTATATTTCAAATATCCTCAATCTGTCTGTACTACCCGGCTTGTGATTGAACAAAATCTTTTTGAGATAATTGAATTTCGAGTGGTCATGTCATATCAGTGAAATTCTATGTTTTTAATTAATTTATTAACGGAGGGTACTGCGAGAAAAAGGGAGGTAGAATCGCAAATTGTTTGAAACTTCACATCAGCTGGTACCATATTTAATGCGATATCGCTAATAATAAGCGGATTAGAGTTGGGTAAATATCAGTCCGAGTTTCGTCAACCATGCTGTAAAAGTGTCAGCCCGCTCTATCAAATTTTCCTGAATTTGTTTTACCATTTTGCCAAAATTACATATCTGATCGCTATGGTCGAAACAGCTCTGGAAAGGTAATTAAATTCTGAAGTCTCGTGATACCAAATACATCTAATTATACTTTCAGATAAAAATTTCATATTTGTCAGATTTGTTGATTCAGAACAGAACTTCGTAATCTGACGGCTTGAATACTGCAAATGATGAAAACAAATCGTCACACAATCAATACCCGTCGATATGACAACACTAATTCAACACAGCCGAATCAATAAAAAGTTGTTTTTCTTTATTGTGCTGAGAAAACCCGATCTGAAATGTTTTGACGAAAATACAAATTTGTAAAAGTCCATTTCCTAGCGCGATCTGGGCTTCGAAGCTGCTATCGTAGATATTGTTTAGCCGAACTCTGAATTCTCCTCAGTGAATACGTCAGGAAGATATACTTAAAGGGAGTTGTAGGGTTATGAAAAGTTTCCGATGCTTGAGTATCTGGAGCGTCAAGGCGCTGATATGAGCTATACAGTGCCATTGATAAAACCGACACACGATAAATTTCATCCTGAAGACTACAGTAAACAATAAACAAAAACAACCGATAATCAATTCATGCGTCGTAGGAAGCGGGTTTGAAGTATATAGGCATATACGTTGAGCAGATTAAAGAACTAACATTACATTGGAGTGGGGTGCCAAATGCAATGTTGTGAATGCATGAAACTTGGCAATGGCCCTAACAAAGTGAAAGAAACACAGTGTCTGTAGCGAAGTATCCGATTTTAATGAAAATAAAGAATATATGCTGATAATAATGAATAAGACTGCCAATGACATGAAACAACGGCAATTGTCTCTAAAGTGGACTTTTACAGGTTAGTAACAACAACATTTCTTGACGCAGTGTCAGAACAATAGGAAATCAGCATGTACACTGTATGAAGTGATAAGAAAACTCCAAGATTAATAACTTGCTAGCTAGTACAATGCACATGCATCATAATAAATATGACATGCTATCTCAAGAATGTCATAATGATAGCATGAAATAGGTTTGGAACATCATAAAAGTCTGATATGCATATATATATATATATATATATATATATATATATATATATATATATATATATATATATATATATATATATATATATATATATATATATATATATATATATATATCACCGGGCATAACAATATTATGTATACACACAGCGTCTCTGAACTGTTCAAATTGTATGATGGTATCACTAATTAAAGAAATGGAATGGCACATTGCTTTATACAAGTGTGAACATTCTAGTGAGGCACACGCGTTGTCATCTGTCTCTGCGCAAAGCTAACTCTATTTGGTTGCACCTGAATATAACTACACTACGCATTAGAGGACATCGTCCCCAAGTTTGGATAAGATTATCTGGAATTCCAGCCTTATCAGAGTGGTAGCATCTTCTATGCAGCAGGAGTAGCCATTGTAACTATGTATATCATAGTCTAACCTGGATACAACAGCTGTAATGGTATTGATAAAGTTCTACTTAAAGCTTGACCATTATCCTTAAGAAACAGTGGAACACAAAAGATTAGCTTCAGCTATTGTCCGAACAAAACTGCAGTGTAAGAGACTCGGGGAATCATGCTAATATTGAAAGACATGGTTCGAAATGCCGCACGATTGAAGAGAACTTTTTCCCGAGAATTATTTCCAAGAGTCATCCCAAAATAGAAATCATCCAAAATATCAAACTTAGCAAAGATCCTTTTAAGCCATGAATTTAAAAGATATGGTTTGCCGAATCATATTTTTAAAAAGATAGTTTAAGTGGAGGTACTTCTTGCAATTTGTTAATTATAATAATATGGAAATCGAATTTGTTCCGTAAATCTTGATAAAACTGACAAACATTTGCAACATAAAAGAAGACATACTACAGAGAGCAGCAGTTGTTTTGACTGACGCAAATATAGAAATATTAGATTTTGTTACAATATTGTTGTTCAGCCTTCGTTATTGGACAGACACTGAATTGTATGTGTAGTTACATTTTAACTGCTTGCTACTATTCAAGTAGAAAATAAATACATGGAAACTGAACAATGTTGTATAGAATTTTCTTAAAAATATTCAAATGATTCTGAAATATCTAGTCTTCGTTTCCTTAAAAATACATGTTTAAGTTATCACTTTGAGTAAAATAAATCAATACTTTCTTGTAATGAAAACAATGCCTAATGTTTGAAAGTACAGTAAGCCATGAGATTTCTGTAGAAAGTTGGGACGTATTTAAGAACTTTTATTCTGTTAAATTTTCCCTGCAATTTGCTTCAAAATAGAATGTGTGTATTCATTCATTATGGTCTATTAATGAAAGGGTAACTTACTGGTTTAAAATCTATGTTCCATTAGAGAAAAGGTAAGGATATCTAACTGCCTATGTCTGCAGTTTCAATTCATTCATACTGTGAAGGTTTCTCGTTAATTAGGTTGGGGCGGGGAGCTCCCACTATTATATTACATTATTACAGAAGACCCACCCTGACTCGTTTTTCTCAGAAATTAAAGTAGTGATAGAGAGATGAAAACCTCCAAGCTCCCAGTCAGAAGTGTGACAGTTAAATTAATGAACACATAAAATGTTGAATTCGAATAAACAACAGTTTACTATCATTCAATAACAGTCATTTCTCAAATAAATCCAAATTTAAAACCATATCACTCGTCTTCCACTCAACCAAGTGACCAAGTTTCATCATCTCACTCGGTGTGATAGATTTTCCTCCTGTCCTGTATTCCTACTCGTCTGTATTATGCTTCTCTGGACTGGTAATCCAGTTCATTCCAGTCCCTCTAACTCTAAGTTTTTCATTTTTCCTTTTCCTCCCAGAGACTCGGGACCAACTGCACTATGATATCTCCCTCTGTCTCCTACAGTTCCTCTGGACCTTAAAACTTCCTGTACGAACACACAAGGGCATTAGCACAGCATATTCCACTAGCTATCTAAACTTACACTAAACAACTTCGAAATACCCAATCTCTCTGATATGGTGTACACGATATATATATATATATATATATATATATATATATATATATATATATATATATATATACTTCTACAACGTGCACACACACAGATATCCACATATCCATGCGCTGATATATCCTTACACTTGACACTTCTATAAAGTATACACAAATAGTCCAATCCCTATTAACTAATGTTGCACACTGCAACTATTATACAAATTTATAATTCAAATCAACATTTGCAAATCTAGAATATCACATGAATAAATGCACGAGGTTACTACGAATTAACCACACAGCGAATTACAATATTAATTATTGACATAAACATTGCTCAGATCTCAAAATATGCATGTAGATTAAACACCACATGAATCAAACCCTACAAATGGTAATTTTACGTACTAACGATTCTAGTAATGAAGTATACATAATGCACATATATAAAGTACAATTACTTTGCCTAATAGCCACTGACCTGTCCGAAGCTCATTTTGAATTCCCAGAATAACAAATTCCCCGCCAATTTCGAATGATGTCGGAGTAGCTTTTCTTCCCTTATAATTTCCGTAAGTTGGTTTAGCGACTACTGCTATTTAGTTCTCGAGATAGTAGATCTAAGTTATCGATTCTAATAATGACCACGCCTTGCTCAACTCCAAGTGGATGTTTGATTCACCACTGATTCACATAACTAGCAGACACTGCTATTCGTGATGTAAAATTAATTCATTCAGTGAAGTTATGCAAACAAAAAGGGACAGATATAGAAATCTATACAGCTCCAAAAGATAAAATAGGTTTTTCAAACCCCAAAATTAGACTATGCTACAAGATTATATGTACGTAGATACACTCCGTCATCAACACACTTTATTTCAGCTACACAGCTGCTACAGTTAATTCCTGTGATTGGCGTTACAGCTTGCACCACGTCGACCTCGATCACTCTGATAACTTTGCACGCTCGGGTCACTCTAGACACCCTAGACACTCCAAACCCTCTTGGCGGTTCTACACAACACAGCTATCCACACTCCGGACAGCTCTACATACTCTTGACAGCTGAAAACGTATCCAATACCGTGTACTGTACATGACACTTGCATAAACACATAACGATATACACGTTAAGTTATACAGATTAAATTACTGGTACAATAATTACAAAACAACAAGTTCAGAAGTAAACCGAACCATGCTCCATAAGAATCATACTGTACTAAACATTGTTTTTACTACTAATATAAATCCCTTGCTAAGTCGCAAACAAGAACAAGAATATGTGCATTATACTGTGTAAACCAAGGCTACATAACAAACATACAAAAATGAAACTTTGTAGTAAAATAGTGATATCTTATATACAATAAAAATAATAAACCTACATACTTCAACAGCTGAAGATGTGCAAGTCCTTAAAGTTTATTGGTGTGGTCCGTCTCGGATTAACATCATTTGACTGACCCCCTAGTTTCAAAAGTTAGTTATTATGTTTCTCTGTTTTCTCCATAATATGTTTTTGTTGCTAATTTATTAGAATTTCGTTTTTATAATAATTTGATATAGGGTTTTTACACCTTCTTAACTAGTGTACATCTACTCCTCAACCGTGGCTGGTCTTGGATTTATTTAAATAAGTAATCCAAGTCAGTGGATCTATTATGCCCAGTGAATGTTACTGTGTATGTTGCTGTATTTTCTCACCCAAGCGACAGAGAAATCTAGCTGTTTTGCTAACCTTACTTTTCTTATCTTAGTCTAGTCTAGTCATCTCAGACCAATCGTCTCAGTCATGGTGTCCACGAGCTGAGAACTACTTTTAACCACAAAAAACCTTCTTGTCTTCTCCTGTGCCATAGTTGTTCTCAAATAAAACAACAACAACAGCAACAACAACAACAAATAATATATAACCAAAACATAGTTACTTAATGTCAATTTGTCTTAAAAACACATCAAAACAAAAACATTTTGATAGAGACAAATACACACACGAATACTATTTCGAGGTTTTGATATTATGTTAGTTCGTTCAAACTAGCATGGTCAAGTTTATTCTATATGCAGGACTAGCTCAGTACATTAATCAAGCTGACCTGAAAATTTACTGTGCTACAGATAAGATAAAATTCTCAATGGTGTTTGAAATGAACTATGTCAGAAAACACTGATCCATGCACATAAGACTATATACCTATACACTTCATAGCATCCCAACTACCTAAAAAAACAACAGAAAACTTAACAACATCCAGAAATGTGTTATGTCAAACATGCTCTATTATAATTTTTTTAAGCATCTCCGTTGTGCTTCAGCTGAATATACCTGCAATATTTATTGACAAATAATACACTTACCAGCCAGAAGGAATCATTTATCCCTCAACACACTAATCCATAAGCAAATTTCACTGCATCACTTGCCATATTTCCAAGACAGAAATATAAATTTTCAAAGAATCCGTGAGCTTGAAAGTTTAGCACATTGTTATTCTCTGGGGTCCGCATATTTGGAGGGTGACGAGGGCCTTTTATACGGGAATGTGGGGTACTCAAAATTGGAAATGATGAAAGGAAACAGTTTCTTTCTAATAAATTTTAACTATTTATTGCTAATTTCATACAACATCCATATATTAAATGTGATAATACCTCATTACTATGCGGAGTTTAATGTTGTTATTTTTCTTTGCTCACGCGTATGAACAGCGTACTTCAGACGCAACGGTCACACCACAGCCCTCATTAGCTTATTTGTATTCATGCGCTACATGTAAACATTGCGAGATGCACACTTTTAAAGAGTTATTTTTACTTTAAAGGATAATATTGGGTGAGAAAAAATATTCTACGTTGGGGTTTGGACCGAGACAATGAAATCCCAGCCGCGGGGTTACATTATATGTCTCCCCACTCGGACAAGCCTCGTGGGGAGACAAATAATATAACCCCTAGGCTTGGATTTCATTGTCTCGGTCCAAACCCCAACATAGATTATATGCGTATTGTACGTTACCCTTTGTATTTTGGTTTGGACTGGCTTTGTATTGGTCAAATTTCATTTCAGTTATTTTTTAAAATTCATTTATAGAAGCAGTTTAGTGTATATAAATATTAGTATTTTTTATGTAGATGGTTGTTGAAAGCTTAAGGTTTACTAGTATAATCAAGTATATCTTAATTCGATAATTGTAGGGAAGTAGGTATAAGATACCATTATATAAGTATTACAATAATTAAGTATAGTATATTCATTAATTCAAAAAGGTCGAATTTGCTATTTGTAGTATATGGTTTTGTATATCATGATTCAAGATTCTATATTTCAGTTCAAGTTATAGCACTGGTAATAGAATTATTTTGCTTAGCATGAAGTTCAAATCAGTCACATGGTTAATGCACGTGCAACATTTGCAACCGGCACACACCAGTCTGCGTTGCTAATGGTGTCTCCTGCTGCATTTGTTTTTATCTGATAAGCTCAGCGCAGTGTATAGTAGATGTTGGTAGATGTAATTTTAAGGTATAGATCACTCGCATATCCATCCCTATTTCCCTGTAGTCATACTATCCAGGTCCTCAAGATTTCAAAATGAAAATACACAAATAAAAGGGTTTATAATATTCCATGACAATGATTTTATATCAATGATCAGCACATTTACCTTAAAATGAAACAAAGATTACAGTAAAATTTTGCGGTCGTAACAGCGTTTCCGCACGCAAGAGCTTGATTTGAATTGTTTTGTATTGATTTAATGGCTTGAGAAGGGGTATTCAACGTTTTATTAAATTTTCAGAGCAAGTTGAATTTTTTTCATAGTTTTGTAACTGACTATAATGAATAACGCTATTACGGCAAAAGGCCCGCGCCTATTAATGGCCACTTTCAAGCGAAGATCCACCTAATCATCTATACAGTAAACAACTGATATTAAATGAAGAAATAAATGCCTAAGAGCTGCTTGTCTACTAGACTGTTTGTTTCTGTCTATCATGCTGTCTCTTCGTATGCATGTATCTAAATTAAGGCCTCAAACTACACAATTCTTTGTGTTAAAAGGCGGAATTTATTAAACATTGGAAGATACGTGTATGCCCCAGGCATTGATGATTTATTACATCCAGTATAGCATTGTCGTTAATAGGGCTTAACATTGACGTTGTTTTCTTGTACGTGTATAACTGAAAGGACAATCAAATTGCGAGTAAACGTGTGTGTGTGTGTGTGTGTGTGCGTGTGTGTGTGTGTGTGTGTGTGTGTGTGTGTGTGGACACAACATTATCTACATTAGGAGAAAAACCTGTTTGCTCATCAAACTTTAGAGGACATCTGTCATTAGGAGGATATCTTCCTAATGTCCTTGGAGTAATATGTGAAAATATTTCAATGTTAGAATTTTGGAGATTCTTGATGGGAATAACATTTCGTCATGCATGCAGACAAAAAAATCTTAAACCAATATGTTAACATGATAAGCTATGAGAAATTATTTTAGCCTAAGTTGTAAGACCAGGAGCTGCTGTAAATATGTGAAAATTGTGGCTGAAAATACTAGTTAAAGATATCCATTACATCGATAATTAGGCACTTATCATTTTCCACAGATATAAGCTAACTGTTTTATAAAAGAGAAAATACATAACTCTTGCATGCAGTCCACGCAACGTTGGTATGTAAAAAAGTCACACAGAGGATGGTAGTGCTGGGTAAAAGATCAACAACGTTCTTCACAAAATCGCGTGGGTGAATGTTTGCCAGTCTCCTCAAACATTATTGCCTTATTACCCAGACTTTTCTGTATTGTAATGTACGCGACGTGTGTGATCGACCACGTTGACACGACATTTGTCGAGTAGCCCGGATTAAACAACACGATGGAAATAAATGGAAAAGATGCTAGACTCACATTCATCTTCTTGATTATTTTGACGACACAATGTTTACATGTTCCTCTGTATATAAACTAGATGCTAAAGAACACTGAGTCTGAGTAAGCGCTGGGTACCAGGCAAAGTTTTTACCGCGGTATTTGTTAATATGTGTCTATTATTGATTTATGACTCTTATCTTTAGTAAATAGTTTAATGTTGCTGAGAAAAACATGCATCAACGTGACTAAGTCATGGAAACAACTCCAGAGTATTCATTACAGTACAAAAATGTAAATGTTCTTCGCAAAAAGAACTATAAACAAAACCTTTCTCCACTCTTCTAGTATATACAATATAATATTTAGTCTTTAATCTTCCTTAATGTTTATAAGGATGACTTTAAACACAAAATATGGCTTCAGTTCTCGACTCACTAACTAAACGCATAGCAACTATCATGTATTCGTAATGAATAAGAGGATTAACTAGAAACAAAATCTGAATAGTCCGAATTAAAACTATACAACCCTTATATTCCCTGCAAACGATACAAAAACAACTCTACAACACTTATCACTATATATGAAGAGTTGGGTGCAAGAAAAGAAATGGATAGGTTTGATTATAATATCACCAAAACATAATATCATACCCATACACTGTCATCCACTAAGAGAACAAAGGAGAATGAGCTTGAATTTTGCATGGAGGATAAACCAATGGACGAAATAATTTATTATCAAAAGTAACAAATTAAATGCCTGATAACCTTAGATCTTGGTGGGCATGGACATGGGCTACCATCCGTCAAAAAAGGACAACCTGTTGTGCTAGGAATAGACGAAAATAGCCTTTCGCTAACTCTTTACGAGGTATAAAACTCCTTCCGTAAAGGGATAACATTTATTAATGAGCATCTCCGTTGGAAGTGGAATATGCTACCCAATTATTCTCCTAGCAGCACAAAATGTTTGAATCCATTTCTTACATAAATGGAATCTTGCTGATTCAACATCTATAGAATATATATATATATATATATATATATATATATATATATATATATATATATATATATATGAAAAATGTAACATGTTACCTTACATGTTAGTCAAAAGAACAAACCAATATGTGTTGTCTTAAGAAAAAATATAGTTCCAGATTTGAACATGTCTTTAAGGTCCTAGATCTAGCTCGTTATTCCCGCTGTTTTAAACTTTCAAATAATACGTCTGTATTGTGAGTACTTAAATCAAGAATCTTATGAGTTTGCAATGGTTGGTTTGTTCTTTTCAATTCCAGCAATACGTCGCAGAAATTACATTACCGATCTCCACGACCATCTGTTTGCATAGAAAAGTTTGTACAGAGTTTGACTGATTAGGGTGAAATATGCAAAATAAGAAGGCATTGTCCCCTAAGTAATGTGTTGAGACATATGATTCATAGTCCAAACGTGTCACAAGTCACAACGTACATGGACCAAAATGTATTTAAGTCAAATTGTTTCAAAGTCAAAACGAACATATAACTGCCGCGATGTACCCAAAACGTGTCTGTGAATGCCAAAACGTGTCTATGAATGCCAAAACGGAATAAAGTCGAAACGTGCTCATGAGTATAAAAAAACACTTACCATAACGAAATGTACCCAATTACTAAAACTTGAATTATAATATACCATTTTACAGTTATTCCACAAAATTAATATAGCAAATTATATAATCACATACATAAATGGGGGACTGCAGTCCAAGTGGTCTAAGGCAATTGCATTTACATATAACTGCCATCTCACCTCTGCCTACGTCTTTTCGAGACTCAGTGTAAGCCAAGGTATGTAATAAAGATTGTCAGTAGCTTCCAATGGTGGTTCTTACGGGGGTTTTCTGTGTTCTTCATCCATCATCCATCAGACACACTGTGGTCTATCATTAGTACTAATACTGGTACCACTAATTCCTGGTAAAAACATTAGCCTATGTGTATCAACGGAGCAGGCTGGTTTGTTTCACGCATTGCACTTTTCGAGTCTACTATGAAAACGTTTGAACATATTCTTATATATACTCAATGAAATTTAAACGTCATCTTCTGTAATACTAGAACGGCTTCGTATCATTGTAGAAATAAGCGTGAAATATATTTAACCTATATTTTCCATTGGATCGTCCACCAAATTAGCTGAACAATTTGTGACTTTCATTTACAACCTCATTTTTGTGTGCCATATAAGGACATGGCTGCCTTATTTGGAAACCTAAACAGATCGTAGAAAACATGGTATGCATTAAATGGAAGAATATCTAAACAAGCTTTATTTGGAAACTGCTCAATATCTCGTGTTATCTGTCAAAGTGGACTATCTGCAGTTAGCGCAAATACACCAATATAATACCTAATAAAGGCTAATATTTTATCATTAGCCAAACATTTCTGAAAAACATAACTCTTATTAGGTAATGCATTTTAATTACAATCATTTTCGTGTCTATCACACTAGTTTTATTTGCTTCGTTGTAAGGTACAGGATCAAACTGTAACCTGAGACATTGTTGAGCTACGAGATTGTTACCCAAGTCTATAATGTGCTGACAAATGGCGTTAAAACAACCAACAATCACGTGCATAAAGTAAACCATGATATCATGGACAATTCGACTTAGGCCCGATGATCAATGCAACTGATCAGCGTGAATCGTATTTAGCTCGACAAAAGTTCAACTTTTATATTGCTAAGCAACAAATAATCACGCCTGCAAAAATGCATCCAAAACCAATTTAACTTGTAGCGTTTTCTCTCTTCCCAGTCTGTTTGGCATCATTTGGCTATGATCATTTAAGTGTCAAAGTAACTGAACCGTGAGTATATGATATTGTCAATATCACACAATTGCTACACATGCATAGTTCAATCTTTTCGAAAAAATCTTGACAGAATTCGTCTTGCGATAAAAGCTCAAACAATCATGATCGGAATAGCCTCGCATATTTCATTTTGGTTATAGTCTTTGACAATTAACTTCAGTGCTCAAAACCTCTTCCCGATAAAGTTTTAATATTTGAATATTGCCTCATGTACTTATTTGTGCCTTTTATTGGTTTTGTTGCATTTATGGATGGTTACTATAATGAGTAGTAAACAAACGGAGAGTATGGGATCAATGGGTGATTTAGATCTTTACATAAACGTTACTCCAGCGGGATAAAGTCCCTTGAGACAAAACCGGTTTTTCTTTTTGTTTTAATGTAGCGTCAAACAATAATATAACTTGAATACACTCAATAATTTTCAAATGGTCTCGTAGTAATGCTACTATCACGTTCTGACTAATCAACATGAAGCCATTGATAGATGATTAATTTGAGTTTTTAGCGATACCTGGCTTCGTCATTTTTTGTCGTATTATGGCATAATTGGAAAGGCAGAAAGGAAAGTAAGACCATCTAATGCTATTACTCTAGAAAAGGGAAGAATCATGGGGAGTCCATAGAAATGTCCGTTGAATCTAACGGAGTTTTTGGATAGTTTAGCATATAAACTATCTTGACAAGATGTCATTCTGCTAGAGGAAAACTGCCTTGAAAAAAAGAAATCTTTCTAACAGCGAGGTCTGCATTTACCTGAAAAACCACACTGCTTTATGTTCTGACACGCTTTCACACTGAAACTGGTGCATTAAACATGTCAACACATCGACAAATGTATCAGTAATTTCAGGTTTTATCCATGGAACAAACCATAAGAAAGTGTGGGAAGTTGTGGCCTTAATATTAATTAAATTCAATGCTTTTAAAATCTTGTGTTGTACTACATCTTTCATATATGGTCTGAAACGATAATTAAGATCAATTACTAAACTCTCTCTCTCTCTCTCTCTCTCTGTCTCTCTCTCTCTCTCTCTCTCTCTCTCTCTCTCTCTCTCTCTCTCTCGGGGGCTTCACGGTTACTAGCTCACCAGAGGGCGTATCGGTGCAGCTCACTTCCGGATAGTTCAATAATTAGAGATGGCAGACGTTGATCAAGACATTTTGACAAACCGCTCACATTTTGCAAACATGATTGATATCTCACTATCTTAAAATGAAATTATATCAATATTTGATAAATTGTTGTTACATCTTTAATTTTTTTCACTAACTTGCGCTGCAGCCAGCTTTTAAATAAATGTTTTCTACCCGTTTCAGATCTTCATTATCTTTCCATTACTACATTATGTACTAGTTTGTGTTATTTGATTGTGCAAAAGTGTATCGTTGCGTAAAAAGTTCTTGCAATTTATCTCGCTTGAAGAATATTGAAAAGATGTTTATGTTTTTACAGTTTTAATCATAGCAGTAAATTTATGTTGACCGACAACAAAAAAATTCTAACTTTTTAAAGTTCCTTTATTATTGATTTAGACTGTTGCATTTCTATTAATGTTAATTATATTTTAAATGAAATAACTTGAGTTTCTTTCAAAATGCACAAATGTCGTCCGTGCTTGAATAGACAGGCGCACGTACGAGTCTCCTTGATGATTATTCTAATTTTTTTTCCTGGAACGGATGGAAATTTTAGAGTATATTATGTGGAGAAATATCTGTTATACACACTATGCATGTAAAGGACATTTATGGTCCTCAACCATCTGCCTGTCTGTCTGTATGTGTGTCTGTCACATTTCATCTGGTGCATTGGGTATGTATATCCTCAAATTAATGTGTTCGCATACGTATATTACATAAACATACTTCAGGTGAAAAATGAGTATAATTTGATGCTAAGAAAGAACGAGTGACAGATAGAAAAAAAAACAAAGATGAATATCTGTGAGTATTTATTTATTATTGACTTGTAGGGCTTTTTCTTACAAACAGTCTCTTTCTTAAAAATAATACTGTTTGCAAGGAAAGTTAAACAGAATTAAGCTAATTTTAATAAGGCTGTTCTAAATGAATTTCCAGGTGTCAATCAGAAATATTATTAAAGACGCCAGCAGATTTGAAAGTTATTGCATGTACCGTCCGATACTTGATGTTCAAAATTCTAAATGAAAATGAAACAAGATAAAACGTCATTAATCTGAAAATTGTACAATTTTTACACCCAAATATGAAACAATATTCCATCAGCATTAATTACACTCCTATATCGATATCTAATGTAATTATTGCTTTGTCAAATTCATCTGAATACATCAATATACTGTTCCATTTTTAAAATTAAAAAAAACAACAACAACATTTCTGAATTAAAATATTTAGCATTACATATCAGCTACATATATATATATATATATATATATATATATATATATATATATGTGTGTGTGTGTGTGTGGAATACTAGATAACTCTAAAAACACGAAGCTGAACGATATCAACGACATTAGATAACGGGAAACATCCAACTTGAAAGCCGCAACCATAAATAGATCCAAAACCACAATCATGAATATGAATTTAACCCCAATCACCTCAACCCTGCAGGAAAATCGAGGCAGCGTTATCTAAACCGCCATATCAATCTCACAACTCCACTTTGCCATAATTTGACTTCACATTATGTAATGCTTACAGTAAGCTAGGTCTTTACTCTGGGAGCTATGTGGATGGGGTCAAATAAATGTGCACAAAATAAAACTCAAAGACAGGATATTAACCAGGTTTAGTAATGTTTTATGGTCTTCAAATTTGGGGAGATTAGTAATGTATCGGCTACAAAACAATTGTTTTGTTAGGTTTAATTATAACAATAAATAACCCGATTCAAAATACTAACCGCCGTGTGTGGTCCTAAGATGTATTTTATATTTCCATTCCTGCTTCAGCAAAAATGCAAGATACCCGTATTTTACAATTGTATGGTCCTTTATTTCCCTATTGTGTTTCTCATTAGTGTGTAAATTCGTATGTTTCACAATTCTCCTGTTTTTCTCTTTTCTTACCTTCATTGTATTATCATTTGTTTATTTCTTCATTGATTTTATTATTGCATATAGTTTTTGTTATTTACTAACATACATGCATCTGTCTCTTTATGTGTCCTTTTCATTGTGTGTTCCATTCAATTATAACACTAACTGGTACAATTTCAAAATGTAGACAACTAAATAAATTATTTTATAAATCTCAATAATAATTATTCAGAAGAAAAGGATCAACAGAAAGATCTTAAAAGACAACGTCACATTGGTATCAGCGCCGGATTAAGCACCGTGGAGGTCCATAGGCAGTCAAACTTTTGGGGCCCCAGACCCACGGTCACGGTCTCATGGGGGCCCCTGATGGGGCCCATAAAAGTCGCGGGGCCCATAGGCAGTTGCCTACTCTGCCTAATGGGTAATCCGGGACTGATTGGTATATCCGTAGTGGATGAATTCCTAAAGATAAATTTGTATCGTACCAAACATATGCACGATTTAAAACTGCACATCCATTTATTTTTTTAGACATGGAAAAGATTGTGTCAAAATTGACATGAATAGGTAAATTAGTTAATAGAATATATCTATTTTAAAGAATTCTTATACGCAGAGCAGTTACCTTTTACATTCCTCTCGCATTATCTATACTTATATGTTTTATTTTTCATGGAAAAATAATTCCAAAAATGATAAAGGTTTTCACTAAATAATTGTATTTGTTGCAAATTCATTACGACTTATAGATATATTTATGAAGCTTGAATCACATGTATGACAAATGTCGCGTCTGCAAGCGTTCATGCGAGTTGATGTAAAAGATAATCAACCCAAATCGATATTGGATTTTTTTTTTTTGGGGGGGGGGGGGTAGGGGAGGTTGGATTAAAAAAAGAAGAATAAATGCAATTATGTAAAGTTATTTGTTAGTGCATGTTAATTTCTTACGTACCTTTAGGTCTTTGGAAGACCGAGAATCACCATACGATTTTTCATCTTCTGTTTAAATATTACCTAATTTTCTAGTACATTAAATATTTTCCCATTTGTTGAATCCATGTGTTACCTGTCCCTCATAAATTTCTTCAGCGAATGTTAACATTTCACGGAAAGTGTCCATTTCTTTTACATCACTAGCGTAGCTGTTTTGTATAGGCTTCGAAGTCAGTACTTTCTGTATGGATCCACGGTCCGTCTAATGTTCGTATCACGGTCCGTCTAATGTCAGTATAACGGTCCGTCTAATGTCAGTATCACGGTCTCTTTAATGTCAGTATAACGGTCCCTCTAATGTCAGTATAACGGTCTCTTTAATGTCAGTATAACGATCCCTCTAATGTCAGTATAACGGTCTCTTTAATGTCAGTATAACGGTCCCTCTAATGTCAGTATAACGATCCCTCTAATGTCAGTATAACGGTCTCTTTAATGTCAGTATAACGATCCTTCTAATGTCAGTATCACGGTCCCTCTAATGTCAGTATCACGATCCCTCTAATGTCAGTATCACGGTCCCTCTAATGTCAGTATAACGGTCTCTTTAATGTCAGTATAACGATCCCTCTAATGTCAGTATAACGGTCTCTTTAATGTCAGTATAACGATCCCTCTAATGTCAGTATAACGGTCTCTTTAATGTCAGTATAACGGTCCCTCTAATGTCAGTATAACGGTCCCTCTAATGTCAGTATAACGGTCTCTTTAATGTCAGTATAACGATCCTTCTAATGTCAGTATCACGGTCCCTCTAATGTCAGTATCACGGTCCCTCTAATGTCAGTATCACGGTCCCTTTAATGTCAGTATCACGGTCCCTTTAATGTCAGTATCACGGTCCCTCTAATGTCAGTATCACGGTCCCTCTAATGTCAGTATGTTTTACTGTCAACTCTACGTGCAAACGTAATCACACCACTTAAGTTATAGTTTCTAGAAGACATCTTATGCAGCAGTTAGCATACAATTAATAAGCACATGACCAATTCGTGTAATATACGGTTATCACCATTTATTTTTTTTGAGGGGAGGGCTGCAAGTTTCTTTATCGCTGATAGTTTATTTTCTATTATCTAAAAGTAACACATTGCTTTTCTTCAAGTGCTGTAATGGAGTGAAGATCGTGTTATTTTACTATAAATCAGAGCAATTTATTGTTGCAGCCATTAAAAAAAGAAGAATAAATGCAATTATATATTTAACAAGAAATCACAGATCCCTGTCTCAGAAAATTACAATGTCGTTCTTTAAAATAAATGTAGTATAACGCGGTATTTCATTTTTTAGGGTGGTATACAATGGTATATATAACTAAAATATTGGCATGTAACAATGCTTTCACTGATGCTTCCTGCAAAGGTTCCATCAAAGGATAATGCTGTTGCATGGCATAGCTATCCTGACTGATGATATTTTTTAAACAGTAATAACCCATTCTTACCTGTGTTATATCATGCATGACAGAGGTTGTTTTAAACCCTCCGTACCCATACCCACCGCCAAATCTATATGTAGCTATCCGTGTCTATTGTGACAGCCAAATGCATAGTCAAAATGTACGATTTTTTTAAAACTAAAGCAACTGACTTCACGACTGAACGCTCCATGTGTCATTTAACTATACCCTATAAGAAGTAATACAATGTGCCTATTTGAACCTCGAAATAAAGGTACATATTTATCAAACTGTACTATAATTTCGTGGGCAAGATTAGAGTTATTTTATTGTAATTCTTATTAATTTTGAAAAACATTGTTTGTAGAAGGCTGCATAAAAACAATTGCATATAAAGGTGAAACATACACGAAAAAACAGTAGACAAGAAAGAGAATGCGCATAGGGCAAAGATGGGTAAGACAGTACGAACATAAGACACGGATACTTTGCATATAACAATATACATGTCCTAAAAGAACCAAACACACGGACAGAGCATATTAAGACAGTGTTACATATCCGAGATATTATATCAAGCATGTGTACATAAAACAAATAATTGGGTAGAACGAGTACGAACACAATACACTAATCACTTAGTGTCATATAAATCATAAAGGACACGATACACAAATCACTTAGCGTCATATAAATCATAAAGAACACTATACACAAATCACTTAGTGATCACATAAATCAGACACATTTTCTTTCCTAACCTTTGGAGGCTAGTAGTAGGTTGTACATCTAACGGACGTCATTCCAAACGCTTAACAGCAATGCTGTTATCTTTTACAATACATATATTCAGCTTTGAACATGTACGGTGGAAAATCACAAAATCAAAACTTTGTTTGATAATTTTGAACATATAATATATACAGTTTTCAATGTTTAAAACTCCTAATTCTTTCTTCAAATTTGTGCTAATTTTTAATAACGTGTTTGCATGTATTCTGTTACTCGGCATATTTTCTCTGGAGAAAACGCTTGTCCAAATAATACCTGTTTAGAATCAAGTAGCGTTACAGCATGTCCTCGTCCGTCCTAGAAGAAGAACGGCATATGAGAATCTCGAGTAATCGAATACATTTCGTTCTAAATCTGCTATCCCACACGACGTAAATAAATGGCTTTGCCATGTTGTTTAGGAGGTAGAAGCGAAGAAGTGTATCGTACAGAATTATCTCGCAGTTGCTTATGTCATACCAGAAGGTCTCGTCAGTCGCGTTCAAAAGTGAAACAGAGAACGTAGGTAGATACGCGATGATAAACACAAACGTAATAGTAAACATTATCTTTGTAAGTCTGGTCCTAGGTTGTTGATTTTTGTGTCTGAATGAGTTATAATTAGCATCACTTGATTGTGACTGAGATCGCACTGTAGTTCCGGATTGGAATCGTATTGTACTTTCTTTTCTATGCACGTTTACTTTTATGTCACTTGAACAGTGAGTATCTTCTCTGGACACACTTCCATTCTTTCCACACGGATTACTCTTCTCGTGCTCTGTAACATCCGCCCTGTGTACTCTCTCAGGTGGGTTTTTATTAACCTTCTGATATGAATAACATACGTTTTCTCCAATTGCCTCTAATCCTTTCCCGTCATCACTTTCAACAGCAGCTTGACGTTTCTCTGGTGATCTCATGCATGAAAAAATTATGGATTTAGTGTCAACTCCTATGTTATTCGCATGTGCACTCTTGAGCAATCTATTATAATATTTTTCCTGTTTTATCACAGCTCGCCAGATGATGATATAAAGCACAATGAGAACTAATGTAACGATGACGAAGATTAGTAATGTAAATCCTGTGTACACGATTGGAAATGGGGTATCTGCAAAACTGTCATCAAAGAAGCACTCAGAACCCGTAATATTTCCCACTCCAGTAAGTGCTGTGCTTTGTCCGTACATTAATATATAAGGCCACGTCACTACCAGGGAACATGAAATTGCTATTACACACGTACGTATAGATTCCATGTTGATCTCCTCGTTTCTGAGCGGTTTGCATAATTTCAGGTATCTATCCACGGCGACTATGACGAGTATAAACATAGAAGCAATCGTAGGTAGTGTAATTAGGAAGGTTAATATTTTACAAGCAGCTGGGTAAATATATGTGTATGGATTCATTAAATCCAAAACGTGATATGGAATTCCCACAATACATGCTGTATTATCCAATGCAGCCAGACATACTATAAATATTCTGGTGGGCTTTAGTTTGTGGACCAAAATAACTAATGTATTTCCAATGAGCCCAAGCACCATAACGATGACGTAGAACACAGTGACTGGGACCAAAATCTTTGCTTCTGCATCGTTAATTTCCTTTAGAGTTAGCAGAGTAATGCCCTCGGTCAGGTTTATAACATCGGGAAACGGAGCATCCATATGTTTTTCTTGGACAGACACATTCATGGTCATTGGAATCTACTCTGGAGAAAAAATATGTAAAATTATTTGATCATTTTAAAAATTGTGATTTTATGTATTTTTGTTCTTTATAATAAGATAAATATGTCTGGGAGTACTAATGTGACGGATTCCGACTGTCATCAAGAACCTATTTTAATTTTAATTATGCCAAAAACAAATCTGAGTTTCTTCTCACCTTTTAACCCCGTGATAAATATTATTGAGCTATATATGTTGAAGTGGAAGGTGAGAAAGGGTCTCTTATTGAAAAGTTTGAGTTCTCAGAAACAACATAATAAAACATGGGGTAGCTGCTTACTACCGGACCTAATCAATATAGCATTGAGTATTACCTGTATAACATCAAAAGGAAAAAGATGACGTAATACAAACGACCTATAAAGTGGCAAGGTAGATCATAATTTGATGGCTTCGAATAAGTAATTAAAGAGTCATTTTATAGTTTTAAATTATGTTATACTTATTGGTTTCAGGAAGGAAGGGGTCAAGAAAAGGTCGCTTTATTATGGAGTACAATCACATGCCTCTACCGCGCCGTTTCAGCTAACTCTAACATTTCGTTTGGAAATTCATATTTACCTTTTTGCCCAAATATATTTGTCCACATATCAAACAAGGATAGCGAAATGCCAGGGAAAAATCGACTTACAGTAGGACATCTTATAGTGCAATGTTTGCGCATAGCAACTTTGAATTATACTCAAATTCTAACAATGGAATGTGTTATTACAGTCCCAGATGGATTCGTAGTAAATCATATAATTCTACTCCCAAATGGATCCGTAGTCTAATAATGCAAGCTTCGTCAAGCAAATAAACATTTTGTTTCAAACAAATTAAGTGTAATGAATAGTACGAATCCGATATCTAGTCTTGGGATGTCAGGACATAATCAGTATCGCTAACCATCCAACAGTGCCACTTTAGAAATGTGTTTACAAGGAAGGATAAAAAAAATGAGAATACTACTATTATTTACGCAAATCTGTATATTGGTGCACTAAAAAATGTAGGGTGCGATTTTGATGTTAAAATGAAAACGCACTCGTCACTTGAATTAAGATATGTACCATTAGAATCGCGTACAAGTCGAGTCATAACATAGAATGTACATTACAGTTACGTGGTACAAACATTGCAAACAATAACATCCAACACAAAGTAGATTCCCATTCAATTTTTAATGTACACTCAAGCTTGGGCTCAAGAGGACTGACTTTTACAGAGGACAAATTGGTAGTTTTAAACACACCAGGGCAATAGTTTATCAAAACAAGAGCGATGACAAGCACAGACTCCAACTCCTATGTGTCAGAAACTTTATAGTATCAGATGTGAACTAATTAGTATTTGTTTATAATATTACCATATCTGATCGCTTAAAATCCTTTAAACTAAAACTGCAATATACACCCATGTATCTTGTCTTAATGGTAATCAATATTTATACAATAATTGGAGGGAGATGTTAATCTTTAATATGGCAGCAAAAATTACATACATGCAACAATTACATACATGCGTGCATACGTACGTACGTACATACATACATACATACATACATACATACATACATACATACATACATACATACATACATACATACATACATACATACATACATACATACATACAAGCGCTGTAGACGCTATTTCCGTCATGTCCTCCTGGTCATTGCATAATAGCTCATCAAGCTCAGTAAATAAAAGACTTTGGGTCACGAGACCAATGTAATTTGCATACAAGAACTTACGCGACTGTGTTATAGGTAAGTCGTTGAGATAACATTGAACGAACGTGGCGAAAGAACAGACCCTTGTGGGATTCCATTAGTATGACGCCTCTGTGAGTTACAGCTCCCTCGGATGTGTACTCTAAATCAGCTTGCATGCAGGACCGTGTCATATACCGCATTAAATCAAGGAAAATAAATCCAATGTAAGGTTCTTCTGAAAGCTATTTTCGACAAACGTAATCTTGGCAGGGACTTGACCGCATGTACTACTGACATGCCTTAAGTGTGCCTGCTCAACATTAATGATATGCTTCAAGTATGGGTAATTTCTTTGGAGAATCGGGCGCTCCTTAAAACAGATTGCCAGTAAGGGGATCGGTCAATAACTCGCCGCATTGTGGGGGATTTTTACAAGGCTTTGTGATTGCTATAATCTTTGTCTGGCCCCACAAAGTCGGCATGCACGTTTCTCTAACAACCCGGGTGTAAAAAATCTGTGAGCGATTCCTTTGCCTCAGGGTCAAGATGCTTCAAGAATTCATGCAGGAAGTTATCATATCCGGCTGATGTGCCTGAGCTTATGCTGCATAGCACAGTTTTAAGTTCTATTGTTGTGAATGCCTCTGAGGTTATATGATCTAGATTATCTGATAACGACAGCAGTATTGTTATTATTTATCTCGCACTTGAACAAGGTGCTGTTTTTCTGGGGTGTTGTTTTCAGCTTGTAATAAGTTTCTAGTTACAGCATTTGGTTTGATAACAGGGTGAGCTTGAACAGCTGAGCGATTGCTGATCGGTGCTAAATCTTCGAATCAAGCTTCAGCATATCCTGCTGGTGGGAGTAAAAATGAGTGATCCTGTAGTTTCCTCGCAGTTAGTGCACCTGGTAGTGTCCAGGCAGTCAGTCATGTAATCTGCTATATCGGGGTCCACTGATGTTTCTTACTCTTTGCGAAGAGCGGCTCCCTTGAATATGTCTCTTTGGAAGCGGTGGTTGGATCCCTTGATTGATATTCAGCTAGATAGTATAGTGACTATGCTGCGCTACAGTATGTCAGTGTACTTTGTCCAGTCTGCATTGCAGAAGTTCCAACACCGCTGTGAATAGCTGCGTATAGCCGGCAGTTGAAGTCCACTATGAAAAAGTATTCATCTGTACTGACTGTATGGCAAGTCTTCCAGAACGGTATGGCTTACTGGCTGAGGATGGTCACCAATGGAGCTGATCCAGCAGAGGTCCGGTGAGTAATCAGTTCTCCATCTTGCACATTGAAAATGTCCACGTTGCATGGAGTCGTGGGTTAGGATGTCATTGTTCATTGCCCACTCTACCAAGTCTTCCCCGTCTTCATCGGTGTTTGAGACTTGGAAGCATAGTTGTGTTTCAGTGAGCACAAAGCGGTTTGTAGACATTATAAATTTTGTACCCTCCAATCTGGACCACATCGCAGAATCTTGTAGAGTAAACTGGAATCAGTAATAGTACACCGTGCAAACGTAGAACAGCCAAAGTTGGAGTCTAGTTTTGATGAAATTAGGTCAAAGCCTGCATTGGTGTATTGTTCTGCTACATGGTCTACTACGAAAGACTCATGCATGCAGATTATGTCAACGTTATGACTATAGTGCTGATATTTCGTCTATCTGCTGAGAGATCCTCGACGTTACGTTATGAAACTCGTAGGGCCAATCCAATAGCTTGAACGTCAGTGGACACGTAACTGGGATTCATTGCTGAATTCGGTTTGCAAGATGGATGATTTGCTTTCACAGCCTCTGGCGACGCCTTGGCTGAGTACTTACGGGGAGCGCGACGTAAACGCAAATGCATGCTTCCCGGATCCACGACCATTCATTGCCATATATAATGTTGTGCACATACAAATAAAGTTATTAAAACATATAATCTTGTATACGTACACGTGATGCTAGAACAGATAATCTTGTATACATACAATGACGTTGTCACAAATATTCATGTACAGATAGATAATCAAGTAATTGATTCCTGTCTACAAATAGTTTTGATTATTAACTTCCTAACAAGTAATTGGGTCATAACGTCTTACCAAGCAATTAATTTCTTACTTTCAACCAAGCAATTGATTCATAACTTTCTAACAATCATCTGATTCCTAAATTCTTACCAACTGAGTCATACCTTCATACCAAGCAATTGATTCCTAACGTCCTACCAAGCAGCTAGGTTCCTACTAAGCAACTTATTCCTAACTTAATACCAAGCAACTAGTTCCTAACTTCTTACCAATCAAAAGATTCCTTTTTGATTTTACCAAGGAATTGATTGCTTACTTTCTACCAAGCAATTCATTCCTAACTTCTTACAAAGTCATTGATTCCTAACGTCCTACCAAGCAACAACTGGTTCATATATTCTTACTGTCACGTTGTTTGAATTAAACCAGATTTTAATGTGTATGAAGATATATAATCAGTTAATTGATAAGCCATTAAACTAGATATGCCCGTGTTATTTTTGCCAAAGCCAGTTACGCAACATTGTTCACAGGTAAGTGCTGATTTCTTTGTTTGAAATAAGGGAGCATCAAAGAGGGTTGTAACCATTCTCGACAGACGGTTGGGAGGGGCGGTGTCTGATCATTATGAACCAACATCCAATCGGAATTGAGCAAGGCATGCCAAACATTAGAATCTCAAGTTTAAATGTTAGTACTGCTACAACTATATTGCGGAAAGTAAGGCAGAAAATCTACTCCGACGCTATTTGTTTTTGGCGGGATTGATATATTCTAGGAATAGCAAGGAGCTTCGAAACAGAAGCTTTTAGGGTCCAGAGGGAATTACCCCACAAGTTGGTCCGAGTCTCTGGGAGACAAAAGAGAAGGCAAAACGGAGGGAGACGTTCAAAGGAAGAACGTATGGAGACAAGTAAATAGAGAAGGCTGAAACATACAGATGAGTAGGAACTCGAGTCAGGAGAAAAATATTCACACACTAATTCAAACGATGAAAGAGGCCGTCACTTGGTCGAGTGATAGGGTTTAGTTAAATTGTATTTGAGAGATGACTGTTATTGAATTATATTAAATTGTTGTTATTTGAATTTCACAATTTGTGTATTCATAAATTTAACTGTTGGCACCTCTGACTGGGGGCTCGAAGCTTTGTATCTCTCTCTATCACTACTTCAATGTCTGACAAAAACGAGCCAGGGTGTTAGTTAGTTTAATTAAAGTCGTTTTCGCCCATGTGGGCATGTACGACTGGTTAATTCCCTGTTTGGGGATAATTAATTATTTCGGGGGGAAGGAATCGTGCCTCATCCCCCACGCATTAATGCACTCATTTGAGTGCTTTTTAATTAGTCGACAGGTCGTGGCACCATAAGTGCCAAACGAGCCAGGGTGGGTCTTCTGTAATAATTTAAATAATTGGGACCACCCCACCCCAAACTGAATAACCTCTAATCTTTACACTTACCAATGAACTGGTTCGTAACATCTTACTTAGAAATTGGTACCTAATTTCTTACCAAGAGATTGCTAATTTCATACCAAGTAATTGGTTCCTAACTTCTTACCAATCCTTTAATTTCTTACTTTCTACCAAGCAATTGGTTCCAAACGTCTTACCAAGCCATTGATTACTAACTTTCTATCCAACAAATGATTCCTAACTTCTTACCAAGGAACTGGTTCCTAACTTCATATCACGAAACTGGTTCATAACTTCGCACCAAGCATCAACTGATTCCCAATTTTGATCCAAGGAACTCATTGATTTTTTTTCTTCTACCAAGCAATTTCTTCCTAACGTCTAACCAAGCATTTAGTTCCTAACGTCTTACCAAGCAACTGATTCCTACCTTCTTACCAAGCAATTGATTCCTAACGTCTTACCAAGCCATTGATCCAAACGTCTTACCAAGCAATTGATTCATACTTTCTTACCAAGCAATTGATTACAAATTTCTTACCAAGCAATTAGTTCTACCTTCTTACCAAGCAATTGATTCTTGGGTTCTTACCAAGCAATTAATTCCTAACGTCTTACCAAACCATTGGCTCCTAACATCTTACAAAGTAATCAATTTCTTACTTTCTACCAATCAATTTCTTCCTAACGTCTTACCAAGCAACTGATTCCTAAATTCTAAACAAATAATTTATTCCTAACTACTTACCACGCAATTGGTTTTTAACTTCTTACCAAACATCTGGATCTTAACTTTCTACCAAGCAAATGATTACTGACTTCAGTACTAATTACGGATTTCTTACATTCTACCAAGCAATTGGTTCCTAACTATTAATTAATTCCTACCTTATTACCAGGACAATTAACTCCTGGCTTCTTACCATGCAACAATTGGTGTTTACCTACCTAACATGCAGTGTTGTAGTAACTTCCTACCAAGCAATTGGTTCATATCTCTCTACCAAGCAATTGGTTCATAGATTCCTAACAAGCAATTGGTCCCTAGCTCACTACCAACCAATTGGTCCATAGATTCCTACCAAGCAATTGGTCCCTAGATTCCTAACAAGCAATTGGTCCCTAGCTCACTACCAACCAATTGGTCCATAGATTCCTACCAAGCAATTGGTTCATAGATTCCTACCACGCAGTAGGTTCCTAGCTCACTACCAAGCAATTGGTCCATAGATTCCTACCAAGCAACTGGTCCATAGATTCCTACCAAGCAATTGGTCCATAGATTCCTACCAAGCAATTGGTCCATAGATTCCTACCAAGCAATTGGTCATAGATTCCTACCAAGCAATTGGTCCATAGATTCCTACCAAGTAATTGGTCCATAGATTCCTACCAAGCAATTGGTCCATAGATTCCTACCAAGCAATTGGTCCATAGATTCCTACCAAGCAATTGGTCCATAGATTCCTAACAAGCAATTGGTCCATAGATTCCTAACAAGCAATTGGTTCCATGCTCCAAACCAAGTAATTGGTTCATAGTTCTAAGAAGAAAGTTTTGCTTAGATTTCTACCAAACAATTAGTTTCTAGCTTTTCGCCAAGCAGTTTCTTCCTAGCTCCCTACCAAGCAAATCGTTCCTAACTTCCTAACAAGTGAATGGTCAATATATTTCTAACAAGAAACGTTTTAAGAAAATTAAACTAACAAGAATCCAGCAATTCTAAGTAAAAAAAAGTCTTCTAGATATGAACTCGAAAAAAAAAGCGTTTTAAGAGCATTATACTGATCTGAGAAAAACTGAAATTTCTAGATTCTTCTTTTTACATCTGTTGTACAATACTTTCACAACTGCAACCAATGTTTTGGCCTCTATAATAACCAAACTGTTACATACGTGTTAGATTACACTTGTAGTTAATTGTGTATTTGCAACTTAATTTTTTTCACATAAAAATAATCTATAAAAGGTTCTGTACTTTTAAGTATATTTGTAGCATTCCTTTTAAGCGCGGTTAATCTCTTTTGTACAATCTCCTTGCTTTCGCATGGACATTGTGATGCCGTCCGTTTATGTGTTCGTTGGTCCCTATGGCTTCTTGCATCTTCCAAATACACAGACTGAAATTTCACGAAACTTTGTGGAAATGTTTTACATTTAGAATTATCATCCGCACCAGGGACTCATCCTTTACTCTCACTCAATTGGCACATTTTTTTAATTTTCTGCGGGGAAAAAAAATAGTTATATGTTACCTAAACAGAAAGACGGATCATACTTGAAACGGAGTTTGCTTTTACACATGTGTACAAAACCTGTATTATTTTTTTATTAGAGTGTTATATTGGTAGTTGCTCGTTGCATATATTTTCAAGTTTTTTTCACATAAATAACATTTCTGCATTTGATTATACCACTCCGGCGGTCGAGTGGCTAGAGTGTCTGCTTTGGATTCCGGCGGGCACAAACTCAAACTCTAGCCGAGTCATACCAAAGACTTATAAACATGGTACTAGCAGCTGCCTCGCATGGCGCTCAGCATTATGAGGTTGGTGTCAGGATAGTGTGACTGGGTTCCCACTGCAGAAATCATAGCGATACGAATGAGAAAAAAATGTTAAAGTTACGTCACACACACACACACACACACACACACACACACATATATATATATATATATATATATATATATATATATACATATATATATATATATACTTGAATATTTACTTTGAACCATGTTACAAACATCAAACTTCATAACAACAACCCCCTTTTGCAGCTACAATCAAACTTATCTGCGCTGGATTGATCGATCTGGAAAATGCATTAGACAGCAGCAAAATACACGATATCTGTCGTTATTCAATGTAAAGGTTGAGACTGCTGGTGCAACCATGTTTTACAGACGTTTAATTCCTTGTTCAAGTCAGAATGTTTTATTGTACAAAGGCAAACAAACATGTACCGTATGTACTCATTTATAAATCAGATCCAACAGCAAATTGCATCGACCCAACGACAGATCTGGTATATATATAGTTTGCGAAAGATCCTATTTAGATGCGTGTTCAAACGGTAATATTTGTTTGGTTCGCAAAATATTCCTCACTGATGAAACTGCGTGACACGGATTTAGTTCTGGTTGATGTGTAAATTGTGTATCGTAATGAGCAGGAAGTGTGTATAATATTTGGAAGCCATAATTTCGTTTATGATCCACCTCTAAGCCCCAGCTAAAATATGTATGTATGTATGTATGTGTGTGTGTGTGTGTGTGTGTGTGTGTGTGTGTGTGTGTGTGTGTGTGTGTGTATGTATGTATGTAAACAATTTTACCTTAAACTTCAAATGAACATTACTTCTTTGAGGTGATTCCTTTTCTACTCAGCATGACAATCAGGAAACTCAACCAACGTTCTCAGCCGATTAAAGTAATACATGATAATTAAAATTCGATACACAACCCATGCTAGGCTAGACGCAGTTATGATAGTCAAAGGGCTACTTTATATGTATTGATTGGAGTGGTCCGTCTCAGATTAGCAACATTTGACGGACCCTCTAGTATCGAAAGTTAATACATTCTATGTTTCTCTGTATTCCCCGTAGTATGTGTTTGTTTTTAGTTTATTAGAATTTCATTTCTTAATAAATTTGATATATGGTTTATACTTAATGAAGGGAATCAACAATCACTCTGATTAGTTAATTTCTGAAACTGAAGAGCACAAACCTTAAATATGGCAACTCCGGCATAAAGACTAGGTCAAAGTCTTGTTTGTCATTGTGAAGTGCAGTTTATACATTTGGTGCACTCAAATGTTACCTTTTTCCATTTAAATATTTTTAGTATTATTTGTACCACTTTTCATGCATTTTCAATTTTGAAATTTGTCTTTTTTTAAATTACCCAGTTTGACTAATGGTGCATTATATGCACAGTTGGTTTTACTTTGTAATCATTATTGATATATGTATGACCAACCTTAACACATACATTTTCAGTTAACGGATCAAAAAAGCATAGAGGTGAAAGATATTAGTGAACACAACGCACACTAATCCAACACATCGGATAGAACATGAAATGAACCTAGATGGAACCATAAGTAAACAACACTACGGGGGGGGGGGGGGGGGGAGGAGCCTAAGTTAGTAGAGTATTTTGAAGTTAAGAATGGGTAGATAGACATCAGTTTAGTGTAGCCTCCCACCCCAAGGATTGTCAACAACTGAATTTCAGTACCATAAACAACTGCCCCAGGCAACCTGTATCATAGCAGCTCTGAACGCAAGAGAGATACATATAGAAAATTGAAGGGATACAAAACGGAGAAAGAATTAAGTACTTATTATGCCTAAAGAAGTTAATACGCATCTGCTTGAGGTGTCAGAGATAGATGTAAAAGGGCAAAAGGTCGTAGTTTATCTTAGGATTACCTCTGGAAAGACAGTCATTTAATAGTCAAGAAATTAGAAAAGCTGACGTAAAGCTCAAAGGGACTAAGATTGCAGCTGTATGGGATTATAACACAGTTAAAACAGGTATCAGAATAATAACGACAGCCAAAGAGGATGCAAGTAAATTACCTGCCTTTTCATATGCAATGTGGTTTCACCTTAAACACCTGGTATATAGGGTGTGAGAACGAAGCCTATGTCCCAGATGTAAAATAATGGGTCACGCGCCAAAAAAATGCAAGAATCCAATAGCCCCTGGCTAAAACGAAGATGCAGTGGGATCTGAGAGAATAAATGTGGAGTGTGTGTGATTAGGACTTTTCAGTCATATTGCTACGATGTCTGCAGTGAGGCAGTTTATAGTGATGTCTAGCACACAGGCATAATGCCGCAGACATGTATCGTGATGTCCCACCCAGTCACATTATCCTGACACCAGGCCGACCAGTCCTAACACTAACCTCTTAATGCTGAGCGCCAAGCGAAACAGCTTTTAGTACCATTTTGTAAGTCTTTGGAACGACTCGGCCGGGGCTCGAACCCACGACCTCCCGCTTCTGCGGCGGACGCTCTAACCACTAGGCCACGGAGCGGTCATGAATAAATGTGGTTGACGACTTAGTCGAAGTAGTAATTGACAATCCATTCCAAAAAGAGCAATTACAGGGGACACATAATGTGGAGATAACCTCCACCCCAGCTCCGGTCCCTACTGCAGAGCAAATGTAGAAAATATAGGGGTTCCTATGGAGGGAACCTATAACATACAGATCCCTAGTACTGACCCTTTTGGCAAACCTAGGGGAGAAGGAGAGTAGCTCCCATTACGATCAGGAATGGGAAGATTCTAAAAGCACACAAAAAACGGGCAACTTCAACCCAGTAACATGGCGGGAAATAGTTTGGAAAACACCAATTCTACCTCTTTCAAAACTTAATGGTGGAGGTAGGAAGCTCCTCAGAAGAGAAGCATGGAAACTTCCTTACAGAAAAGTTACCGTTTGACCTTATTGGGCTGAAGCCCTCAACATCTACACCAGCTCAAAAAATAGTCTAGCTCTTCTCGGGGAGGTGAAACAACCCCCTTAGAGCCCCATGACAGCGAATAAACCACCCAAACACTATTTCCCCGGGTTAAGGCAACCATTTTAAGTACAAAAAAATAGGAGGAATGGATCTAATAAAGAAATAAAAATAAAGAGACTGAAAACCACAATGTTGAGGAAAGTGAAAGTGACAATGACAATAGAACAGAAAATGAAATGGAGACAGAAGGAACAGATATGGAAACGGACGGAGACTGATATTGACGAGGCACACACTAGCGTGGACGGAGACTGATATTGACGAGACAGACACTAACGAGACACACCAAATAGAAAATAAAACGACAGAAAATGAAAGTTTAATACAAGAGGTTCTGGTAGAAGGACATAGACCAACACTCTTCAATATCATACAAGCAATTATTACCAATAAAGGCAGTCAATTACTAACACAAAATATAAAATAGAATGGTTCAAAGAGATGCGGCTACCTTGGTCAAGATGCGAAAATGGAGAGACTAAACTTTTGTATAGCTACTATAAACATGAATGGGATCGATAAAGAAAAAAAAAATAAGTTAATTAAAGAAGCAAAGCACTACACAATGCTAATGCAAGAAACGCATAATAGTTTCATAAAGTAAAACCAGGCAATGATACAAAACAAACTAAATGCCATCTTAATGAGTAGTTATTATGAACAGGATCATATAAAGTGGGGTGTAGTGGCAATAATTTAAGAAGAAAACAAATATGTGTTGGGAAAGGAATGCATATTCATGTAAAATTAAAGACATTATAAACATATACTTTTCAGCCAAGATAGGTAAAACACAAATATTGATAGACACCTTATATACTTATTTACTAATATCCTAGTCTTTGGATGAGTAACACCTTGATTGGAGACAAAATTGACAGAAACTCCGATTTGACGATAAGCGACATGCACGTTAAGGAAAATATGAAAAACCTTTGAACGAAAAATAATTTAGTATATTAATATAGGAGACTATATGTAATTAGAAGAGAATTTACGTTTGAATAAAAAAAATGGTCAAGTTAGTAGGCTGGACAAATTTTATGGAACACATTATGGAAAATGTTGGGGTTTTTTTTATGAAAAGGCATAGTTTTCAAATGGGGAAAGGAACAATGGAAATTAAAAAAGTAAATCTTAAATACAAACGAATTCATTAACATAATAAAAATGGAACTCTTATGTTCATGGAAAAAGAAAATTTAGATATAATCATAGAGCATAACAGTTTTTTTTAAATAAAAAAGATGGAGGGCTTAATTAGCTTAATATATAAAAGAAAAGGAGTTAGGAAAGATCTAAGATATTGGAGGCCCAACTCTCTTCTAAATATAGACTACAAAATTTAAAGTATAATTTTAGCAAATAGAGTGAAAAGTTGAACGAGAAAAATAACTTAGGTAAACCAAACATGCGGAGGAAAGGGAAAGGATATTCAAAATAATATACTTAATATAAAAACATTTATTAAGACTATATCAACGAGACAGGTCACAGGGGTGCCATGGTACTCTTCAAAAAAGAAAAAGCCTTTAACAGATTAGAATACTAACTACGTGCATCAAGTACAAGAAAAATTTGGTTTCGGGGGCAAAATCAGGAAATGGATCGAAACCCCCCACTTGTACGCTAGAATAACCGCGAGAATGAAGGTAAATGGAGTCATAACAAAATAATTTGATATGCAACGGCCAGTAAAACAAGGATGCCCACTGTCCATGCTATTATACATACGTTTGTTTGTTTAGGATTTTTAACGTAGCTTTAACAATTTTTCAGTCATATCGCTACGATGTCTGCAGTGAGGCAGTTTATAGTGATGTCTACCACTCGGGCATCATGCCGCAGACATGTAGCATGATGTCCCGCCCAGTCACATTATCCTGACACCAGGCCGACCAGTCCTAACACTAACCTCTTAATGCTGAACGTCAAGCGAGGCAGCTGTTAGTACCATTTTTGTAAGTCTTTGGTATGACTCGGCCGGGGATCGAACCCACGACCTCCCGCTTCCGCG